>JAGFZM010000469.1:4044-15765 GCA_017657215.1 Limnothrissa miodon | reverse complement strand
AGTCTCAGTTAACATTCAATATAAGAAGGTATTATATTAACAACAGACCAGAGGTGTCAAGTAACAAAGTACAAATACTTCGTTACTGTACTTAAGTAGAAATTTCCGTTATCTATAGGCCTACTTTACTTGAGTAATTATTTTTCAGCCTACTTTTTACCTCTTACATTTTCACACAATTATCTGTACTTTCTACTCCTTACATTTTAAAAACAGCCTCGCTACTTCCATTTCATTTTGTCTCGTTTCCATCATTCAAAAAAATGAACAAGCCTATCCAGATTAATAGAGCTGGCTAATGCATAGGCTAGAATGTACAGTGGGATGCAAAGGTTTGGGCAACCTTGTTAATCGTCATGATTTTCCTGTATAAATCGTTGGTTGTTATGATATAAAATGTCAATTAAATATATCATATAGGAGACACACACAGTGATATTTGATAAGTGAAATGAAGTTTATTTGATTTACAGAAAGTATGCAATAATTGTTTAAACAAAATTAGGCAGGTGCAAAAGTTTGGGCACCACAAAAAAAGAAATGAAATCAATATTTAGTAGATCCTCCTTTTGCCGAAATTTCAGCCTCTAAACGCTTCCTGTAGGTTCCAATGAGAGCCTGGATTCTGGTTGAAGGTATTTTGGACCATTCCTCTTTACAAAACATCTCTAGTTCATTCAGGTTTGATGGCTTCCGAGCATGGACAGCTCTCTTTAACTCACACCACAGATTTTCAATTATATTCAGGTCTGGGGACTGAGATGGCCATGTTCTACTTGTTCCTTTACATGAATGCCTTAGTGGATTTTGAGCAGTGTTCAGGGTTGTCTTGTTGAAAGATCCAGCCCCGGCTTGCATGGTTTGGTTGGTTTGCATACAATAACGATTATAAAAGTGAATAGAGATATTGTTAGACCTAGGGGGGTATTTAGCAAAAGATGAATTGACCATTAATGTTAATACTTACTCGTATAAAATGGGAGAATATTTTACTATTACACTGCAAAGTGCAGCTCCTCACCCATTCAGCCCTAACCAATATGTTGTCAACCCATGGTATATGCCTAACGTTCTTGCACCACTGCTTGAACTGAATAAAGTAAAGTAGGATAAAGTCCAAACGGGCATGTATTGTTTCCTTAGAGCCTAGTCATATATAAGTGACACAATGATCATAGGAGAGATGGTTATGAGAGAGGTGTTCATGGGCTATAGGGTGGTTAACAGAATTCAGAAACAATTCACTAGTTTATTAGGCGTTCTGAAAATAGAATGTCACTGTTCATGCACAAGCAGTGATGAAATTAAAACGCTAAAGAAATAAAATATTAAATATTTTGTTTTGGCACATCGTTAGGATATATTAATTCATTGAGGCGATTCTTTTATATGCATTGTACTGAAATGCATTCATTTCACTGGATTTATATGCAGTTTAAAGAATATAGTACATCCAAAAAAAAAAAATCCACATTAACATTGTAATATAACATTATAGTCATTATAGCCTTTAGATTTTTTTACGTTGTGGTGCAGCTTAAGCTTTTGTACACATTTTTTCCCGTAGATTACTTTTACTTTTATACTTTTAGTTTTGAAACCCTATATACTTAACTTTTACTTGAGTAAAAACTTTAAGTTGATACTTCAACTAGTACAAAAGTCTTTTTAAACTCTAGTATCTATACTTCTACTTGAGTAAGGAATTTCAGTACTTTTGACACCTCGGCAACAGACAATGCCGAGACAGAGCATGTCATGAATGTGTGTGACTGAGCACATTCACTGTAAATGTGCAACAATAGCATGATGACTGTCACTGCACTACTAGAGGATTGACACTCCATTAACTTTTCTGTGCTGTTGAGGACTGATATGACCCAAAAGACTGATATGGTCCAAAAGTCATCTGATAAAACAGCTAACACTTCCAATGACTGTGGGAAATATGTAACTGATTTTAATTATGCTTAATTTGTAGATTAAATTGAAGACACACAACGTTTCATGCAGGCGCTACAGTTGATTCTTTTGATTGGGTGAGCGCCAGTGATGCGCTGGTTGATCCAACTTGAGCGAGTTAAAGAATACAGTTAAAGATGAAAGCTGTAAGAGAGAAGATGAAAACTGGGGAGTGGAAGCTCCAACACACATACAGAAAGAGCAAAGAATGAGAGACATTTGTTGAAATAATGAAAGACGATGAGCATAGTGCTAGTTTCGTCATGTGTACTTTGTGTGATGCTATTTACACTAGAGCCCGACTGATAAAGGATTTTGAATGCCGATACCGATACAAATATTTGTTGGTTTAAAAATCCGATATTCCAATACATGTCAGCCGATATTTAAAAAAAAAAAAAAAACATTAACAAAACATTAAAAGATTTCCATAACATTAGCTATTTGTAGTTATTTATGAGTTTTAACTAAAATAATGATAATGCATTTTTAAAAGAAACTTGTTTATTTTATTGTCACAACGGAACATCAAATTCAAAATATTGGACTTGATAAGTCACAAATTTTGTCATGCTTATCTGAGTATATAAAACGCCAACACTCATGTGTTTTGTCCATTTTTATTTTAATTTTGAAATATTCATTTATCGGCCATTATAAATGCCGATACCGATAGTTTGGAAAATGCCTAATATCGGCCTGCTGATATATCGGTCGGGCTCTAATTTACACATTTGATAGCCCAGTGGCGTAACAGGCCAACATCAGGCCCATAAGCAAGATCAAGGCGGCTCCCTATACAACACATAATGGAGCAATGTCCAGTAATAGGCTAGCCTAGACCATTAACAGACCATGACCATAACAAACACATTCACTTCACTCTACTCTATAGCGCGAATAAACTCAATAATCCAAAAAATAATTTTAATACTTAAAGCAACACGCTACCGTACTTCAGTATTGGAATATGTTCTTCCCCTAACTTAGATGAGTTGATACATACCTGTTTTGTCTCTGTGCGTGCACGCAATCATTCTGGTGCGTGATGCTACTTTCTTAGCATTTAGCTTAACCCAGTTCCTTCAATGCACACCAAATGGCCTTGAAGTTAGAAACCACCAAGCAAATCCACGTCTTTCCTATTTACATGCGGACACTCGAATAGTCGAACGGTTATGGTGACACAAAAAACAAAACGTAGCAATTTTCTAAGCAGATAACAAGGGGAACTATGTGTGGCGGAAGAACACTTGGGAGCCCTTCGCCGTCGGCGCAGTAATATCCTCACTCCTGACAAATCTTCTTCCCCATTGACTGTATATGTTCTCCCTCAAGGATGTTACTGCGCCGACGGCAAAGGGCTCCCAAGAAACCTCAGTTTCAAAACCAAAAAATTTGCGTGCCTCTGCGATTTCGAAATTGCGCTTTTCAAAATTGCGATTATATTCCAAATGCAAGTAATTGTCCAGTCCTACCAACTAGCCTACAATTTCATTAAGCTTAGCCTATTTTGCCTACAAATCAGTAGCCTAAGCTAATGTCAGTTTTACATAGCCCAACACCACGAAGTTCGAAGATCAAAAGCATAGATTACTATTGCGGGTCAGAAAGCAGGTTGGGTAAAATATGTTCATAATTATTCTTTGCGGTCCGAGTTGCGGGCGAGTTAGTTGAAACGTCGGTTGGTTGCGAGTCATCTATACCATGACCTGCGCATCACTGGTGAGCACCAATAACTGAATCACAAAAATGTATGCCACAGATTGGTTCCTTTAAAAAATACTGCATTTGAAAGGTATGAAAGGCGAAAGAACATTATTATTAATAATAATAATAATAATAATAATAATAATAAATAAATAACGTTGCATTCCACGCTATGTTGCATTCCACGCTATGTTGCATTCAACGCATTCAACACTATAAATAGTGTGGATATTGT
Organism: Limnothrissa miodon; assembly: GCA_017657215.1. NCBI lineage: Eukaryota > Metazoa > Chordata > Actinopteri > Clupeiformes > Clupeidae > Limnothrissa > Limnothrissa miodon. The sequence goes on along the minus strand of JAGFZM010000469.1, from coordinate 11,858 downwards.
TGGCTGCAAATTCCCTGACCGAGACAAGACCAAGACCGACAGTGACAAGACCAGGACCACGTAAAAATGGTCCCGAGACCGGTCTTGAGACATACAAGTTTAGGTTGAGGGTGCTTTTTATGGCAGTGGCTACAATAGCATATTATGCAATGACAGAGGAGGGAATTGTCTTGTCTTTGTATTGTCTTGAGCAGAAAAGAAAAAAAATTTTCAAGTTTTAAAATGAGTATTTGATGGTGAGAACATGTCTCTTGATGTTTAGAACAAGGTTAGCAGAATATCTTTTTAGTATCCATTAAAAATACTAACTTGCTCAAGAACCCACGGTGTCGATAATAGTGGTCGATAACCATCTCCCTGAAATTATGTGTTTTGTAATTGTATTGGCTCAGACTGTTTCCATGCAGTCATAATTCCTTGTCGTAATGTATGCCTATATATAACTTGGAAATTAAGCTTACTGTCAGCCAACTAACGAAACTGGCCAACTAGTGAAAGAATGGGTGGTTAGCGATTTAAACAGCAAAGTTTAAAGTAATACAATTCGAACTTTAAATGCTGAGCGAACTAAAATGATCCCAAATGCCTTTTACAGTGGCTTGCAAAAGTATTCGGCCCCCTTGAACTTTTCCACATTTTGTCATATTACAGCCACAAACATTAATCAATTTTATTGGAATTCCACATGAAAGACCAAATCAAAGTGGTGTACACTTGAGAAGTGGAACAAAAATCATACATGATTCCAAAAATGTTTTACAAATAAATAACTGCAAAGTGAGGTGTGCATAATTATTCAGCCCCCTGAGTCAATACTTTGTAGAACCTCCTTTTGCTGCAATTACAGCTGCCAGTCTTTTAGGGTATGTCTCTACCAGCTTTGCACATCTAGAGACTGAAATTCTTGCCCATTCTTCTTTGCAAAACAGCTCCAGCTCAGTCAGATTAGATGGGCACCGTTTGTGAACAGCAGTTTTCAGATCTTGCCACAGATTCTCAATTGGATTTAGATCTGGACTTTGACTGGGCCATTCTAACACATGGATATGTTTTGTTTTAAACCATTCCATTGTTGCCCTGGCTTTATGTTTAGGGTCGTTGTCCTGCTGGAAGGTGAACCTCCAACCCAGTCTCAAGTCTTTTGCAGACTCCAGGAGGTTTTCTTCTAAGATTGCCCTGTATTTGGCTCCATCCATCTTCCCATCAACTCTGACCAGCTTCCCTGTCCCTGCTGAAGAGAAGCACCCCCAGAACATGATGCTGCCACCACCATGTTTGACAAGGTGTGTTCAGAGTGATGTGCAGTGTTAGTTTTCCTCCACACATAGCGTTTTGCATTTTGGCCAAAAAGTTCCATTTTGGTCTCATCTGACCAGAGCACCACATGTTTGCTGTGTCCCCCACATGGCTTGTGGCAAACTGCAAACGGGACTTCTTATGGTTTGCTTTTAACAATGGCTTTCTTCTTGCCACTCTTCCATAAAGGCCAACTTTGTGCAGTGTACGACTAATAGTTGTCCTATGGACAGATTCCCCCACCTGAGCTGTAGATCTCTGCAGCTCCTCCAGAGTCGCCATGGGCCTCTTGGCTGCATTTCTGATCAGCGCTCTTCTTGTTCGGCCTGTGAGCTTAGGTGGACGGCTTGTCTTGGTAGGTTTACTGTTGTCCCATACTCCTTCCATTTCTGAATGACTGCTTGAACCGTGCTCCGTGGGATGTTCAAAGCTTTGGAAATCGTTTTGTATCCTAAGCCTGCTTTAAATTTCTCAATAACTTTATCTCTGACCTGTCTGGTGTGTTCTTTGGACTTCATGGTCCTATTCTCTTAGACAACCTCTGAGGCCGTCACAGAGCAGCTGTATTTGTACTGACATTAGATTACACACAGGTATACTCTATTTAGTCATTAGCACTCATCAGGCAATGTCTGTGGTCAACTGACTGCACTCAGACCAAAAGGGGCTGAATAATTATGCACACCCCACTTTGCAGTTATTTATTTGTAAAAAATGTTTGGAATCATGTATCATTTTCGTTCCATTCTCAAATGTACACCACTTTGTATTGGTCTTTCACGTGGAATTCCAATAAAATTGATTCATGTTTGTGGCTGTAATGTGACAAAATGTGGAAAAGTTCAAGGGGGCCGAATACTTTTGCAAGCCACTGTACATGTTGGACTCTACCTGATATCTTACGAAAAGTAACCACAAGCACCATAGGTATATCTATGTAGGCCTACATGATTAACATCGGGTAATCTCACCACTTGCCAGGAAACAGGAGAATCATGCATCTTATGGGAGCTTTGCCAATCAGATTGGCCATGTTGTTTACATCCCCGTCTTCCACAGATGGGAGCGTGAATTTCCAGAAAACAACTTGACAAAATTCGGCAGAATAGCAGTGGACTGCCAGCCTTTTCCTCTATAAAAAGCCCACTTCATCAATATCACAGAGCACTCGCATCATCACTGAGAGCGCATAACTGATACAAGCAAACAAGGTAAATTCTTTATGCTGTATTGTGTATCACCATGTTTTTAACCAACTTTTACAGCAATAGGCTACTCAGCACGCTGTTACTGTTAATGGTTTGTGAACACTATTAGATTGTAGCCTACCTATCCAACACTTACTTATTGATTGGTTCTATTTGACATTCCAGAGGAAGAAAGCTTATCAATATCGGGCAGTTAATCTTTTGGTAACTTCTTAATTATACAACATTTAGTGAGAAAGGTGCCTGGAAAAGAATGTTTTTAAAAGGACAAATGCTAGTAGTGCTACTAATAATCTTAAAGGGATAGTTTGGTGTTTAACACATTGAGCCCCTTTCACAGGTTGTCTAAAATGAAATAAAGTGGTTGACACCAAAATCTTGATTGCTCCTGTCTCGGCTATTTGGGAAATATAGAATCGCCTCTGCCTGCCTTTAAAATGGCTAGCAATGGGCATGTGTTTCTATCCTTAAAACACTGCTTTTAAAAAAGTGCTACTCATGGAGTGATTAGTGGCATTTGCTGATGTTTCAACCCAAGTATCGTAGCAAAATACAGTTTCTGTCATGTTTTATTTGCCATTTTGTAAGTCCCATAGGGATCTATTTGCTCCTTCATATTAACAAAGTGCCAAATAAAACATGACGGAAGCTTTATTTCGCTACGATACATGTTTTGGAACATCATTGAGGACCACTAACCACTTGGTGAGTAGCACTTTTTAAAAACCAGTGTAGGAATAGAAACAACGCATGCCCATTGCTAGCCATTTTGAAGGCAGGCAGAGGCGATTCTACATTTCCCAAATAGCTAAGAGAGAAGCAATCGTCAAAATTTCGATGTCAACCACTTTATTGTATTTTAGACAACCTGTGAAAGGGGCTTGATGTTTTAAAAACCGAACTATCCCTTTAATAATAAAGCTGGCTGTTAGTGTTGGGGGCAAAAAACCTTCACCATCTGCTGACATGGGGAAAAATATCTTAAAGAATATACCGCCTACAACAATGATTAGATTTTGACAGCTGAATAGGATTTCAATTCTTGGCAACTCAGTACCTAAACAACAAAAGAGAATCAACAGAATATTCTGTTTAATTTTATTTAACAGATCTTTGAAAGTAAAATCAACAATGGGGAACACCACCAGCAATTACGGCAGCGGCAACAAATTTGCCAGCGACAGCAATTACGGCAGCGGCAACATTAAGTTTAAAATGGCAGCCGAATGCCGTTCTCTTCCTAATGAGCAAACTGTCACCAATGCCACGGAGAAACCAGTCCGGGTGTACTACCATGAAGAGGAGATGCAGACAGGCTGTGACATGGGAGCTGGAACACCTTTCAGCAAAAAGTACGATTCCATAACCATTGCATCCGGTCAGTCTGTCCCTATTGCTGATAAGGGCATCAACTACGCCACTGTCTGTTTGGAGAGTGATAAGGGCGCCATCTTGAAAGTCATCGCTGAGAACTACCAGGTCGATACGCACCAGTCCTATATTGTGGAAGCACAGTACCACATCCAGGTGAAGAAGTGAGCATTCGGAAGGAAGAAAATGTCTGATTCCAACACTACCAAACCTAACATAAAAATGCCTTAAAAGATTGTATTGTACACACAGTTGATTTCACAGTTGAATTTATCCCATCATCTGCTTTTTTAATTCAAACTGTAGTTTATCTAATAAAGTGCAGTTCTTGTCACTCAGAAATGTTGTTGGCTAACTTGAAAAAAAAATATGACACATGTAATAACAAATCTTGTAAAAACATGTCATCTGTTTTGCAAGTGTGTGTGTGTGTGTGTGTGTTTGATGGTAGTGGGGAGGTTACTATAGGGATAGCCATGTGGCGAGACACAGAAACATAAAAATTGCTATAACAAAAATGTCATCTCACAAAAAAAGTCTTAAAATCATATTTATGAAAATTACACAGATAAAATAAGTTCAAGTAAACTTATACATGACACCATCTCTATCCATAGGAGTATTCAAACAGGAAAGAGGAACGGGGATTAGAGGCAAATAGTGCAGGGGGGGGCCCTACCAGGACCATCATAGTGCACCAAGTTAAGGAAAACCACATTACAACCAGGGTTTGTAGGGGGGGGGGGGGGGGGGGGGGGGGGGGGGGGGGGATCATCCCCCCCTCTGGTATTACCTCTGCTGAATAAATGTTATTCTCAGGGGATAAAACCCCATCAATAACTAAAAAAAATAACAGGCAACACTTTATTTGAAGGGGTCTACATAAGGGTGACATAAGTATGTTATAAACATGACATAACGCGTACCATGACCATTAATGAACCTTCATTCATGTTCATGATTGTTGTCATTAAGTGTCATTCGGTTTTTGAAATGCAGACTGGGATGTTGACTTTACAAAAACCGAATGACACTTAATGACAGCAGTCTTAAACATGAATGAAGTGTCATTAATGTTTATGATACGTGTCATGTCATGTTTGTGACAGGCTCATGTCACCCTTATGTAGACCCCTTCAAATAAAGTGTTACCAAATAACAATTCAAATTGAAATCATGTTGTGACAGTTTCTTACACAGGACTAATCTACATTGTTAGTAGCCTCCTAATTTTCAATGTGACCCGTATTTTCGGCAATCTCGTTGTTCGTGAACGTCCCCATGCACATAAATATTGGTAGTCCAAGGAGACGATCCGCCAATCCTCTGAAATGTTCGTGTGATCGGACCTTATCCATGGATCTGAAGCCCAAATAAGCCATCACATCTTGGCCGCCACAGAAATGCTTCATGTCTTTAAGTTTGCATTGAAGATGAATGTTCATAAGGTTCACTAAACCAAACGCTAGTTCTGTTAAAATAAAACCCCTACATCATTAAGTTCATGACTTTTCGTAAAATGGATTTATTAATCTATTGGATTTTGGTGAGTACATGATAAAACTCAAAAGAAATATGACCATTTTTACCTAGAACCGCAGAGAAGTACTTTTTACCTCCTTATTTAGATCACCGTTTTCAGCTGCCATTTTTCTCTTGCGCTGCTCCCATTTGTCTAGCAACGCTAGACGCACGTGGAGGCATCCGACTGACACCGCACCATTGATTAAAATATTGCGAAATCAAGGACACTAGAATACTGTTATTAGGTTACTGTAAATAGTCTGTTATTTGAGAGTTGTTTACGTGTTTGTGCTAACCTACAGTAGGCTAATTACAGTAATTAATCATTCAATTCAATAAAAATAATTAAAATAAAGAACTCTATTGCTGACGCTATTCCAGCATGGGAGTTGAAATGACCGGCAGTCACTTATAAACATGAGGAGAGAAGAGGGTGACTGAAGGAACACGCAACAATCCAACATGAGACAATGACCGACAGAGTACTGGACAAAGGCAGGGGTTTAAATACATGAGGTATTGGGGAACAAGACACAGGTGAACTTAGGCAGGGTTACTAACGAGACAATAATCACATAACAAGACTGATTGCAGGTGAGGGGTGGAGCTGAGAAAACAAGCAGGAAAACAGGATCACATGATTTACATCAGGAAGTGGACGAGACAGCACAAGCACAGATGAATATACCAGAGCCTGTTTACGGAGAGCCGGTCCACTCTCTATTAACTCCATTGTACCGGATGTTGCCTGCAATCTGTTGAAATTCCGCTAGTTTTGCTGTTGAGCAAGTGAAAAATGAATTGTGGTCTATGGAGCTGAGCAGCTAAAAACTCGTTGTTGACACAGTTGACAACTTAATGTCTTAATGTACGTTGTGGTAGTAGCTACCTGAGTATAGATTTTCCACTAGAAATGAAATAAAAAGTCACTCATGTCCTTTCTGCTTTTCATAGAATGGGCCGCTTTCCAAGTAACATGCTAACATTTAATTCTATATTAAAATTTGCTCGGGAGCGCCCTCTCGTTGCAGTGCCACCCGGAAGGATTCTGAGAGTGATTGTTCTCCCCCTATTAAAAATTCTCTGAATATACAAACTCATGGCAAAACATGGGAAGTGACACAGGACAAACAGAAAACAGAACCCACAACCGTGACACCTTCATGAGCCCTTGTGTTGGCCACTAGTCATGAGCCCTTGTGTTAGCCAAAGTTTTCATGAACCTTACACTGCTAGCCTGGGGGCATAGCATAGCCTATGCTATTTTTACAGCATTAACAAGGTTCAAAGTAACTCCACACTTCATTGACTTCTGAGGGCCCTGACATTTAAAACGAGACACTGAGAAAGTGCACAGGTAGTTTATTAAAAAGACAATTTAAATAGACAGAATTCACAGACTTCACAGAATTTTCTTAAAATTAAATGGATCAAGTCGATTGACAAGCTATGACGAACAGGTAGGTGAAGGGAACAGCTTAGTGCTCATGTAGTCGCCATATACATCTATTTTCAGCTGGAATCCAAGCACTTCTACATAATTTTCAATCTGTTCCCCTGGCCTACCTAGCTAACTTAAAGAAACAACACTAGATGGCTCCAGTGTCCAATTCCTGGTCAGTAACAAACGTTTTAAAATGCAAAGCCAGAGAGACGTCATTCAACGTATAGGCCAGAGAAACGTCATTCAACGCATAGGCCTATTGGTTTACTAGCTGGAGAAGAGGGTTGCTAGGTTAATGTTATTGTCTTTATAACTTCACTCTTTAAAGATGGAGGAGGTAGAGAAAATCCTCAAACACTGTGGGCCCGATAATGCACACGGCGCACTGTGCTTTCGCGATTTGCGCAACTTATCATTGCTATTTTGTGCGAGCGCATTGTTATTTTTTCCGGGAGAAATGTACGTTGGCAAGATAGCAGATGGCTTTGTGCTCTCTCGGGCATGTCAGTGAAAAGAAGGGATGTGGTGCGGCGCATTGGCTAAACTTGCTATTTTACAGGCAGTGAACGTCACTTTGCTACTGACCAGAAAAGAACTGGTCAGGAATCATTTGTGCATTGTTCAAAGGCTATTTTATGGGCGCTTGGTGCTTTGGGAAACGGAAGAGTGCACACACACGCAGCAGGAGTGTGCAGCAGCGCATATGGAGAAATATAATTGAAATGTATATCACATACACCAAATCATGGGTTATTTTATTCAAATATCAGGTTGCTGTCTTTGAAAAGAAGATCTGTGCGGGCACCACTGAATGAGCATATAGTTATGTGCTTTGGAGATAAATCCGTTGTCATTTCACAGAAATCTCAGTGATTCTGTGAAATCAACATGGATTTTGAGTAAAGGGGCCGTGTCTACTGCACAAAATATTCTCCCCTCAACAATCTTGTTGCCTGTTTGGGTGCAAATCT
>JAGFZM010000468.1:59317-102529 GCA_017657215.1 Limnothrissa miodon | reverse complement strand
GCAACCGGTTACTCCTGCTGCTTACCCTAGAGGCAGTTTCTGCCGTTTAATAAGTGGGAGCCATGCCAAGGTTTTAGACTCCACAGGCACTAGATAAGCCAACCTGTGACCATGCACACAGGGTTGGTATAAGGGATGTTATATTCCACATTGTAAATGCATAGTGTATTTTGAAGTAATTCACAACCTTGTTGTACCTGATGTACAACTGACTTTTGTTATTAAGGAGTATTGAGTGTCTGCACTAAACGCATCATGAATGGTTTACACATTAGTTGTACCTGTAATGCACTACACATCACCCTATGATACATTTAATTGTGTTACATTAGGGTTGGTCTGTGGATAATGTTAGTTTTTTTTTTATTATTTGAGCTGACCTGGAGATTGAAAGCAGACTATATAAATGACATCCATATATCTGAGGAATGTTTCACACAAACATTTCCATTAACTGTAATCTCAGGAGCTGGGGGCACTTGCGGTGTTTACATAATGCCAGGCGTCTCTCTTCTGTCTACACTGTCGTGTGGAGAGCAAATAGCCATGTGTTGGACCTGCTGTTTATGGAGTGTGTCTGACGTGTGTGTGTGCGTGCGCGTGTGGTGCTTGGCTGGATGTATCCCTGTGAGCTTTTACAGATGACTACAGGTTTGTGTATGTGTGTGTGTGTGTGTGTTGTACTTTATCCATTAATAGGGTCCATGTACCAATCTCACAGCAGGCCTTCCTCTGTCACTGCTAATTAGACACATGTTTGTATATGGGGGTGTGTGCGTGTGCATGCCTGTGTGCCCTCACCAACTCAAGCACACACACACAGCTGATGTAAGGGATCATTAGTGAAACCCTCAATCCCCTCCACCAGATGTGCGTCCTCTTAGCCTGCCTGTGACTGACATATGATAAGATCAGCTATCATCACCCGCTCTGCAATCACATAGACCAGATGACATCACCAGAATCATTGCTGTCTCCACAGACCCCAAACAACCATTTTAGAATGCAGGACTTCGCCGAAGACTGAAGAACATGCAGTATTTCCTGAGCACTCGCTGAGATTCTCTCAACACAACATTCACATGTTTCTTTAAGAAACCTCAATAGGACAGATCTCTGGAGAAAGGACCAGGCATTAAGTCTAAACTACCACCACTCATGATAGTGGTTGAGAGATGGCACGGCCCATTGGGGGTCTGATAGTGTGTGTGTCTGGTGTGTGTGTGTGTGTGTGTGTGTGTGTTTTCACATGGGAAGGCACTTGAGCTTGTAAACAAACAGTTGAAGCACCTCTAGAGACGTGGTGATCTAGAGAGGTGAAGACAGACCGTATGTGTATGTATGTTTGTTTTTGTTATGTCTGGAGGTCCTAATGGCAGGGGTCATCTAGAGTCTTTAGAATAGGGTCAGTAGGAGCCATGACTCAGGGCAGGTCTTTAAACACTCTATATCAAATAAGTTAATTCATTTGAATTTTTCAAGTTTTCATATTTTTGTATTTTCATGTTTCATTTATTCATTTGAATGGTTTCATGTTGTGTCAATGTATGATTAGATGCAAAGTTTCAAATATTATTAGTATAGTACAGTATAGTGAGTAGTACTGAATAGTAGTTCTGTTTGGTGAAGGAGTCGGCTTGAGGAAATGTGATGTGACCCTGCAGAATTGGCATGTTTGGCCAGGTAATTTTTCATGTTTGGACTGAATTAAAAATGTTTATTTCGATTGGGACATGTTCATGAAGTAAAGAGCTATCTAATTTGGGCATGTTTTCAGAGTGGTCTGCAGTTAACTTGTTTATGAGATAAAGTTATCCGTATGGGTCGACCAGGTTTCAAGAGGTTAAGTGTGGCTCTAATGTGGCAAAGATCAAAGGTTTGACCCCAGCAGTGGGAGCATGCTTATGAGGTTAAGAGGGTTCTTCATGTTTGAGAGCTTAAATGCTTTCTCTCCAGTGTGGCCATCTTCGAGTGTAAAGTTCAACTCACTATACGTTTTTCAGCTGGAGCCTCTTCCTGATGTGTGCAGTTTGGGGTGCGCTTTTGAAATGAATGTGTTTGAAAAGATGCTATCTGATCTGGTTTTTGCATCAGGTTAATGGTTGTGTGTTGAGCATGTAAATTTTGTATAGTGTTCAGTTTTTTTTGCGGTAAAATGAGGAGAATGTTCAGGAGGTAATGCATTCAGTGGGGTTCAGTAAGATGTTCAATATGCATTTGTTTATTTGGGTACAGTGTTGAGTTTGGCATGTACAGTAATGAAGTAAAGTGTTCAGTGGGAGTTGGGCGTGTGCATGTGATTATGCATTTTTCTGTGGGTTTGGCTGCAGCCATGAGAAATGCCTGCTATGGCCTCCCGCACTGTGTAATGGAGTGTCTCTTCGGGGCCTGTGTGCTCGCATTCCTCCCCCTTTGCCCCATGAGTCTGATCAGCCCGGACAGGAAACAGCTGTTTCTGCTCGTGCCCTCTCTCCAGAGAGATGTGTGTATATGTGTGTGTGTGTGTGTGTGTTTGCTTATGGATGTACTGTATGTATGCCTGTGTATGGATGTGTTTGACCATGTGTGTGTGTCTCTCTGCATGTGTATTTGTGCTTGTGTGTTTTACCATGTCATTCCTGTCATTCTTGTGTGTGTGGCTCATGTTGTGTGCAAAAGCAGTTGTGTGTGTGTGTGTACACATACTCTATGTGCCTGTATGTGGGTGTGTTCTGACTCTAATTTGCGTGTTCTGTGTTGGACCTACACAGTATGAGTTGTGCTCATGTCAGTCAGAGAGGAAAGGCTCAAGGTCAGGATGTTCCACCGATGAGCACGGAGAGACCCTTCTACACAATAGATGCCCCCCCACCCCCAGCCTTCAATTTCCCTCTCTGCTTTCCTTCTCTTTCCATACTACCTTTGATTATTCTGTTCTTTGCTTCCTTTGTTCCTCTGTGTTCCTCCCAGTGCTTGTCCTCCCCCTCCCTCCCTCCCTATTTCTTCCCTTGATCCATCCCTCCTTCTCTCTCTCTCATCTCTTTCAGAACTCTTAATACTTAACACAATCCAGTGATTTCTAGATACTTCAGTTCTCCACTGCGTTGTTATGTCATCTACTCTCTCTCTCATAACATTTTCTCTCATCTGACTGCTCTTCAGGGCCAGTGGAAATCACACGAAGGGGTGAAGAGGATCCTGCAGAGGGCAATGGAAGATCAGACTAGAAGGGTGAGGAAGAGCTGAGAGGGATAGACAGATAGAGAGAGGGAGAGAGAGAAAGAGAAGAAAGCAAAGAAAGCGAGAGAAAGGCTGTAAGGGAACGTTCCGTGATAAGGGGGGTGCATCTTCATGGCTATTTATCATCTGGTATGGAACAGATTTCTCCAAAAGTACCCCTCTGCCATTGCTTTATAATGTCTGTCAACACTGAATGGACTACCAGCTGGGAGATATACATTTAATATAAATGTAAAGAACCAGGACAGTTGAGAAAAGTTCAACACACACACACACAACACACACACACACAGCTTGACAGGTGAGTAACAGTGCTTGCTTTTGAAAGTCTAAACACATAGGGGTTGGAAAGAGATTGGAAGTGTTCTGGGTGGAGGCACGTAATAAAAACATTGGATGATTTCTGAGGAGTGTTAAACAGCAGAGACAAACTGAATGATGGGGGAGGGAGGGAGGGAAAGAGAGAGAGTTCTGCGGTATCTCTTTATACAGAGGGCAGGAATTCCTGAACGATAGAACAGTCACATGCTCCTGCTTTAGGCCTCTCCCATCAATAACACACACACACACAAACAAGCAATCCACTTTGTCTCTCTCTTTCTAGCACACACATGCACAAATGACACTCTCTCTTTCTCTCTCTCTTTCTCTCTATGAATATTTAGCCACGCTCCTCTCTCCTCCTCCCCTCCCCCCATCACAGCTCCACACTGCTTTATCTGAGAGCCACCTCATCCACACCCTTTTCCTGAGTGCTCCCAGGGTTGGCTGGCCTTTATCGGAGCCTCCAGGACCAGTCTCTCCTTACGGTTCTCATGGCCCCGCTCCAATGGATCCTATAACCGGCCCATCGAAAAAGGGGTGCAGGGAACCAAATACTGTCGGGAGGGTCGCACTAAGGGTGGTGGTGGTGGTGGTGGTGGTGGTGGCAGAGCAGGCAGTAGCGCTCTCTGGCCAAAGGCTACTGTCACGAGACACAAACAATGACGGCTTTTGTGCTCCTTTCAGCTTTGTGTGTGAGAGCATGTGGGTGTGTGTTTGCGTTGTGTGTGGTGTGTGTGTGTGTGTGTGTGTGTGTTTGTGAGTTTAGTGAGATTGGAAGAATGGAAGTGAGGGTTTCTGTTTTTTTCACAGAATGTTAGTGTGCCTGTGTGTGTGTGTGGCTGCACGTTTGTGTTATTCAAGCACTCACTGGCTAAAAAGGCAGAAGAGTGCTGTCACATGCACAAAGCGCGGCCTTGTCTGTTTGCTCAGATAATAATAATGGAGTCCTTTTCTCTGGCTAGAGTGTGTAGGCCAAAGATGACACACAGCAGGAAACTACAACTCCCACAATCCCGATGGCCACTGGATGAACTTATAGGGGGCCTGAACAGTTGCCATAGCTGACTGCACATGTTTTTGCCAGGGCCGAGAGGAGTGGCATTTTGAAAGAGCTGCATGTTTTTCCTACGTGAATGTTTCACCCCATTCCTCGCCCTGTGCCTCGTCATTGCCCTGTGATTTGATTTGTAAATCGTCCTGCTTTGGGTTGAGTTGCATGTTGGTGTGAAATCCCAGGTTCCGCCACATCAGTGGCAGCTGTGAAGTTAAAGCGACCACATGTTTCTGCTGCATTGCCATAGCGACTAAACAAGCGCCACTGGTTGGCCTCACTGCTGATGTCAGACACTATGTAAGGAATGATGTAAACAGAGCACTAGAAATGGCTGTTACAGGGAGATTTAACTCAGCACACTGGGCAATTATCCCAGACACACACACACACACACACACACACACACTGGACACATTCTGTCTGTGTTTGTACGTGTGTAGAGCGTATTACGCTAGTGGTGCAAAATCTGCTCAGCACAAAGCCATAAGTGTGGGTCCAGAGTAGGGTTGGGTATCGTTTCAATTTGAACGATTTCGATTCCGATTCCGATTCCTTGTTTCGATTCCGGTTCCTAACGATTCTCGATTCCGATTCTTTTAAGAGGCAGGGTCAAAAAAAGTTAAAGATATTTTAAATGAGCCAGCTATCCAACGGTCTTTCTGAATGAAATAGTCTGACCTTCATCAATTTTAATTCTATGAACTTTTTATGAAATTTACTATGCATTTCTCACAGGCTGTTTTAAACTACAATACAAATATCAAATCTATGAACTTGAATATAACCATCATAAATAGGCTGAATACATTTTCACAGAGGTAGACTTTAACTTTATTTTTAACTTCATTTTTTGAAAAACTCATGAAACATTTTAACATGCTTCCACTGATGGGCTAATCTGAAGCAGAATAGCCAATAAACAAAATATAGTCCAGATTAGCAGCAGGAGGTAACAGTATAAAATTAAAGACAGTTCTTGTTCAAGAAAATTATCATGTCTGCCTTCTCAGGCAGGATGTGCGCCCGTTCAGATGGTATCTCCAGCCGTGGACAATTGATACATGAACCTTACATTTTTTAGTAGCCAGTAGTTCTTACAGCAGTACATAGCTAATTTAGATACACTTAATGAACATAAGATGAAAAACGGACAGATTTACGGTTTACGGTGGATATAAATGACACATAGCCTACACGTAAGAGGGCGACAAAAGATGTTCCGATGTAGTGTTTGTTTACTCACCGGATTCCGATTCCGATTGCACTGCAGGTTGGCGCAGCACAACAAACACGGGGCACACATTTATCTCTATTTGATGACCTCGGAGGTGCTTTATCATGTTTGACGTGCACCCTCCTTTGCGCGAAACAATCTTATCACAAATTGTGCATCTAGAAGAGGTTCCGTTTTGTTTAGTAAAGTGAAGCCACACTTTGGGCTGCCGACACACATCCATGTCGGACCAGAGGCTCTGGTTTGATTTAAGCTTGCGGTTAAATGTAAACACTTCCAGTGGACGCTTCTTTGTTAGTGTTTGACAGCTGCTTCTTCCGGTCGGCGGGCTAGGAATCGAAACTAGGAACCGAAAGTTAAACTCTGCAACGATTCCGGGAGAATCGGAAAGCTAGTCCCGGTTCCAATCGATTCTCGATTCTCGATACCCAACCCTAGTCCAGAGAAATGTGGTCTTTAACCTTTTAGAGAGAGAGAGAGAAGGGGGCGGGGGCTAAGGAAGGACAGAGAGGAAAAGGTGAGAGGAGAGAGAGAAAGGAAAGGATACGTTTAAGAAGGTAGAGAGAGAGGAAAGTGTCCGTGTGTATGAGGGGTGGGTGGGTGGTTGGTGGGTAAAAAGAGGAAGGGTGAAGGAGGGAATGGGGGTTATGGTGAGGGTCCGGGCGAAAAATAAAAGATTGAAATTCTGTGAGATAAAGCCAGAGTAGCTGGAAGTGAAATCGCAGCCTCATGTAAGCCTTTATATCTGTCACTATGCTTACTATTAAAGAGGTGTGTGTGCTCTATACTTACAACAATCCACTACTGTCCTACAAGAAGAGTTATAAAGCTTTTCTGCATTATTCAGTCAGCAGGACACACAACGGGTGTGTATGAGACTGTAGGATACAGAATTGCCTTTGTTTTCATAGAGAGATAAGTTATAAGAGAGAGAGATAGGTGTGTGTGTGTGTGTTTGTGCCAGATTGTGTAGATATTTCATCATGCATAGATTATCAACATGTGCATGCATGTCTGTTTGTGGATATGTGCACGTGTGTGAATGCGGGTGTATTCTCTGGTGTGTGAGTGTGTGTAAATGTGCTCATCTTTGCGTACTGGTGGTGTCTATCCGTGTGTATGTGTTTTTTGTTTCAGAGAGAGAGAGAGAGTGTGTGTGTGTGTGTGCACATTCATGTGTGTGCATGTTCCTGTCCCCTCTCTCCTCCCACATTTCACATGTGGCTCTGGTATTTGTTCATGTGCAGTGGAATTGGGTAGGGTTAGCGGTAGAACTCTCACTGGGTGTGTGTGTGTGTGTGAAAGAGGGATAGAGAGAGAAAGAGAAGTGAGAGGAGAGAATCTGGAATTTTGACCTCCACCTGGCTCTAACCTCCGTGTTAGAAGTGTTCACCTATATCCAGGGGGGGGGGGGCAGCACCGACAGTCATGAGGCGGCCGAGCCTAGCAGGGAATCTCCTTTAAAGTGGTTCAAGCGGCATGCACACCTCCTGCTGCTCCTCTGGAAAAAACACTGCTGTTGACTCACCAATCAGATAACATTGTATTGGATTCCTCTAAGGTTCTTGGGATTTAGTTTCCATGGCCATTTCACTGATACGAATCATTGCTAAACAATGTGCATGCACATACAAGTATTGTGTGTGTGCGTGTGGGGGTGTGCGTGCATATGTATGTGTGTTTGTGGATCTGTGTGTGTGTGTGTGTGTGAGCGTCTGTGAAAGACAGGAGCTAAGGCCTGGGCCTTTCCCCACCCCCACCCAGCCTCTAATCCCTCTCTGCATGGTTACTTTTAGTAATACTTTCCTTTTTGATGTTTTCTTTTTTCAAAACAAGTTGGTATGTCTCTGCTCTCAACTCCTTGTCTTGATGCTTCTCATTTTTGTCTACCTCTGTCAGTCTGTCTGCACACACACACACACACACACACCTATGTAACCATCAGCTCTGGACGCCATTGAGACATTGTTTGCTTTTTCTTTTCAATCTCTTTTGTGTGTGTGTGTATGTCTCTCCCTCCTTCTCCCTCTGTCTCTCTCTCTCTTTCACATGGTCACACAGTCACATACGCACACACACACACACACACACACACACACACACACACACACACACACGCACACATACATACAGACACAAATGACCAGGCTGGCCTGTAGTGAGAGGCGTGTGCTTGAACTTCACCAAAAGTGCTCCCTGGCCCAGGGGTGATAGCCTTATTAGGACATGCCCGAGAACTCTGGGTAAAAATACCCCGCCGGCCGCCCGCTTCCCTGTTCCAGCGCGCTTGGCTGGAGACGGAGCAGAAAGCGAGGGAGGAGAGAGGAGGAGAAGACAAGAGTGGAAAGGGAGGAATGGTTTTGGAAGGGGTGGGAGTGGGGGGGGCGGCTGAAGATCAAGTTGAAAACACAGACTCTTAAATCATCAATGTGTGCTGCTCACACACACGCACACACACACGCTCATGCTTCATTCTGAGCACATAACACAAGCCATGTGTCGACCAGCACACAGATGGTTACATTACATGAATCTAATGTGTGTGTGTGTGTGTGAGAGAGAGAGGGTGTGTGTCTGTGTGCGTGTGTGTGTGTGTGTGTGAGAGAGAGAGGGTGTGTGTGTGTGTGTGTGAGTGACGTCAGTCTTCTCTCTCTCTTTCTGTCTATTATTACATGGTCATTCCTCCAAGGCTAATCTGTGTTTGTTTTTATTCTCCTTTTCGGAGCGTGGGCCCAACTATCCAAGTCTCTCGCATTTCAGGCGTAATTGATTGATTATAATATAAGTTATTTATATGCTGGCTCAGAGACAGGGGAGATAGAGGCATAGAGAGAGAGGAAGAGGAGAGGGGGGAGGAAAAGAAAGAGGCAAATGAGAGTTGCTCAAGTGAAGGAATGCACCCTTCTGAGCCAAAGGTGACGCTCATGCAAGAACAGTATTTTCCCTCATGCCAGACACACACACACACACACACACACACACACATACATACACACATATCCATACACACATGCGCACACTTTCCCAAACAGCCACGCGGTGCAAATGGAAAACACACCACATAGAAGATTGGGTGTGGTGAGCACCTGAGTGTGTGGGGAGTGCTACATTCCCCAGGGAAACGAGGGTTCCTTGGGCACCAGAAATATCCTAATTCCTTCCTGTGTGGGCTGAGGGGGAAATCTAACAAATAAGCTGCTTGATCATAACTACAGGACAGGCCTAGAGAGAGAGAGAGAGAGAGAAAGAGAGAGCAAGGAAGACAAAAAGAAGGAGGGAAGAAGAGATGGAGAGATAGAGGAACCCCTCTCGGCTGATTAGGAAATGGTGCCATTTGGAAACATTTGACCCCTTTCCTCCCTCCCCCATCTGTGTGTGAACCTCACCCACTCTGCGTGTGATGGGAGTGTGAGGTGTGTTCCTACAACTGTGTGTGTGTGTGTGTGTGTGTGAGAGACTTTTTCTCGCCTGACCGTGACAGTTTGCATGTTTATGTGTGTATGTAACAGAGAGAGAGAAAGAAGGGAGAATATGAAATTGAGTGTGTGTGTGTGTGTGTGTGTGTCAGACGCTGGCTGCTCTGGACTAACGAACACTTTCCAAATTAAATGTGTTTATGCTGTGGCGCAGGCTGAGCTACTCGGGTACACAGAAGAGCCTTTATTGGCTTAGAGTGAGCTGTGAACTCTGCCCCAAACTATGGGAGACACACACAGATACAAAGACACACACACTCACACATACTTATGACAGAGCTCCTAAACTACGGGAGACACATACATGCACACACACACACATACAACACATACACACACACACACAATTCTGCCATGAACTGTACTGTAGCTATGACAGGCTACAAGACAAGATGGACAGGGCAACAGACAATAAGGCATAATCCCTCTGTCTCATAAACTCAAAAATATTCAGACACCAAGAAACACTCTGAAAGGTACAAAACTCCACTTTGAAAGGTACAAAAACACTAACATCACTGCTCACACACACACATACAGACATACATAGACGAATGTAGATGCACATACCTCCACACACACTTGCATGCACACACACAGACCACCCCTCAAGCATGCACTCACACACAGAAGATTTTGATGTGCAAAGCCACACACACACACACACACATACTGTAAATATTTCTGAATGTTGAATGTAGCACCAGCCTCCCGTGGCTCTACTGTGGCAGGGTTCCCCCTCAAAGAGCAGGAGGATTCTGCTGACATCAGAGCCCGTGTCCTCACACAGAACCTCCTCTGTCTCACTCTGCGCTGGTGCAGAAGATCTAACCCGCTGCTGAAACCAGAACCTGCTATTACTGCAGCACATGGGCCGTTTAATCTCTCTCTTCCTCCCTCGCTCCCTCGCTTTTTCTTTTCTTTTTGTCTGTCTGAAATTCAAATGCAACTTGATTAGCATGATTGCTCTGGGGCGGCATAGCCAAAAGAGACAAACATGATAGCGTGATGAAGTTTGTCTTTCTTCTTTCTTCTCTGTTCATCCTTCTCATCTCTCTTTTCTCCCTCCTTTCTCTCTTCTTTCTTTTGTATTCTCTCTTTCTCCCACCTCCCTCTTTCTCTGACCATTAGTGAATCATGGTGCTGTAGAATTCTCTTACTCTTCTCTTTTTACTTTCCTCTCTTTCTTCAACTCTGCTTCACTCTCTCACTGTGCCTCACTCTTTCCCTCTGTCTCTCTCACTCCCACTGTTTTTCTCTCTCTTTCTGTCTGTCTCTCATCCCCTCTCTCTTGTTCTCTCAGCTACTTTGGCATGGAAGCGTTGAGTCACCCTGTCCAGAGGAGTCCAGCGAGTAAACAGCCACGCAGCAGAAACGTCGCCCTACCCACTCTTGACCAGGCCTTTCTACACGGACACACACACACACACACACACACACACACACACACACACACTCATTAACACTCGTACACCACAGTGAACAAAAAACATGATCCATGACACATCCACATTCACATGCATGCATGCACTTCACACAGTAGCAGCAACCCATAAATAACATGCTGTTTTACAGCATACTTACTATTCCCATTCACACTACAAAACACACACACACACACACTCACACACACACATATACAGCAACTGCTGTAACACATGACCAGCTACCAGTGGCCACACCTGCCATTCAGTGCCATTGTGCGGTTGATAAAAGAGCACGCTCAGGCCCCGCGCATCCCATGTGGGTTCTCAGTTTTTCCTTTGTGTTTCTCTCTTTCACGCTTTCCTCTCTCTCCTTTTTCTCGCTCTTTCTCTCACTGTTTTCATGTCTCTCTCTGTCTCTCTCTCTCTCTCTTGCTCTCTTTACCAAGCACAGGCTTACTGCAGCTATGGAGCAAGATATTTGAGATACCAACTAAGTTGCCCTGGAGATGTTTAGTGTGGATAAATAGTCTGATACACACATAGAAGTACTCTCTCTCACGCCCACACACACACACACACACACACACACACACACATGGACAGGCTCCATTTCCCCCTTCTGTGAACCTGTGCTTTTCTCCACTCCCATGGCAACCACATTCCCAAGTATTTCCATTCAAGGAGATCCCAGTCCAGTGGTGACTGTCACGTCTGTAGCTACACTTCTACTCCACTCGAGTCCATCTCTGAAGCATCTCCTCTGACAGTGTCAGTGACGTGTGTGTGTGTGTGTGTGTGTATATGTGTGTATGAGGGTGTCATGGTGTCAAATCTGGCCAGGAATTGTACACCCACTCAGCCTCCTACCCTATTCACACACTGCTATTATCTGTTCCAGTGGGTTTTACACTCCAAATGGACACACTAATTATCCCCAAGCACTAAGCTCAAGCTCAGTCACACGTCCTCAAAAGCACAATGTGGGATGATTGTGACCTTTCCCAGTGCGTTTAAAAATACACAAACAGTTAAGAGTGAAACATCCCCCCTCATTGAAGATGATGTAGAGACTGTATTTATCTTATTGCAGTAACATACAACTTTGGGTTCATTACTTCCTAGCTGATACACACACATGCAGACAGTTACACACCCACCCACACACACACACACACAGGGACTTTTCTTGAAGATGAGCTATCTTTACTTTGCTGACTGTCACATACATGCACATACTGTACACTAACACTAACCCAACTACACACACATATCGCACACACTCACACACTGTGGGACTTGCCTGGAAGATGAGCACTTTGAAGTTGTTCCTCTTGAGCAGGTGCGCGTGGTTGGCCTCCAGCTTCTTGACCTGGCCGGCCTGCTTGTCCATCTTGTCCTTGACTTCCTTCATGTGGACGCTGACCTTGCGGCTCTTCTCCAGCAGCTTGCTGACCGTGTTTGAGGTGGACGTGTGGCTCTTGGACAGCTTGGTCATGTCGTTCTGGATGCCGCGCACGGCCCCCTCCATGTCGGCCTGACGCTGTTCCATCTTGTGCTGGTTCTCCTGCACCTGGTCCAGCATGTTAACCAGCTTGTCCAGCAGGGTGAGGACGGTGATGGCGTTGACCTGGCCCGTTGGGGACACAGGGGCCACCACCGGCCCAGGTGCTGGAACTCCGGGCTCAGTGGTGGCATTGGTGCCCAGCTGTGACAGGCTCTGGGCGGGGGAGGAGTGGCTGGGGCTGGGGCTGGGCACCACCAGCTCCTGGCTCTCGTGAACGCTGGTGCTGATCATGCTGCTCCGCTCGGCCATAACCGCGTCTTCGCCCATGGCTACTTCTGCTGCTGCTGCTGCTGCTGTGGGGGTCTGGTGGCAGAGTGGGAGGGGGGCAGGGGCGAAGGGGGGGGAGATCTAACGTCCCGGGAGCGTCTGGAAGAGGAAGGAGAGGAAGAGGAGGAGGAGGAGGAGGAGGAAGGCTCGGCTTAGGCTCTGCTTGGTCCTGGTGTCTGGGTTGCAGGTCCTGGCTCCCTGTCTGGCGAGAGTCCTGTGGCGACTGAGGGGAGCTAAGCGGAGCAGAGCTGAGTGCTGCTGGGCTCAAGTGAAGCCTGGGAAAACTCGCTCAGTGTCCAGGTTCTCTCCTCTCCTTTTGGCGTCTCCACCCCTCTTTTTTTCAGACAGCCACACGTCTCTCTCTCTTTCAGTCACTCTCTCTGTCTCTCTCTCAAAAACACACGCCCTCTCTCTCTCTCTCTCTCTCTGTCCTGTGTTCTCTTACTCCCTCTTTCTCTTCTCTGTCTCTCTCTCAAATACACACGCCCTCTCTCTCTCTCTCTGTCCTGTGTGTTCTGCCACTCCCTCTCTCTCTCTCTGTTGGAAGAGCAGCAGTTGAATTGCCCCGCAGCATAAAAACCTCTACACACCCAAAAGGGGGGTGGAGTTTGGCTAACTATGGCAGCTTGCCCGTCCCAGTGCTGAGAGAGTTGTGTGTGTGTGTGTGTTGGCTTTTCTTCCTCTCCCTCTCTATTTTTTTTATTCTTTTTGCTCTCATCTCAACTTTTTCTTTGTGTGTGTGTGTGTGTCTGTCTTTGTTTGAGTAAGCGTGTGCTTACATGTGACTTTCCAACTTGCAGCTTCAAAAGTCTGGAAAAATGTTGAACTGTATCTTGTGTGTGTGTGTGTGTGTTTAAGTAGTGATCTCATCTATGTTGGTCTGAGGGTTTGCAGAAAGTTCCTCGCACCCTTACATAGACACAAACACACACACACACACACACACACACACACAAACACACACACACACACAAACACACACACACAGACACACACACACACACACACACATACACATACACACACACACACAGACATATACACCCTCAGACACACACCCTCAAAGACCGACCGTTTTTCCTCTGGAGTGTGCTGTGACGTACTGTGTGTACAGCAAAGTGGGTGAAAGTGTGTGTTTTGAGTATGTGTGGTCTGGAAAATAATAGTCAGTTCACCACTTTTTTTCTCTCTCTTTCCCTCTCTCACTAGTCGTCTCTCTTCTTCATCTCTCTCTCTCTCTCTTGCTCACTCACACCATCATGAGTAAAGTGGCTGGCATTTTCAGAGGCCATGCTGAATTCCAACTATAATATATTCATGAGGATGCGGCCACACCCCCCCACTGCCTGTGGGCATGAACCTCATTTCCCCCCAGGACTCGCTCTTTCTCCACAAGGAATTTGGACCTCTTTCCACATGCATGCACACACACATAAACACACTGTCACACATGTTTATCCACACACACATACACGCACACACAGACCCCTCAACATAAGTTACACATGCTATAGACATGGTTACACAAACTCACACACAGTGTTCACACATCAACTCTATTTTTCTGATTTTCTCTCACTCACACACACATACTCACACACACACACAGAAACACACTGTTCTGACAAAATCCCCACACACAAACACACATACACACACACTCTCATTTCTCTCTCTCTCTCTCTCTCTCTCACACACACACACACACACACACACACAGGGGCGCACAAGCGGTTGTAGGGATTTCCTCCTGACTGTATTGTTGTGTAAGGCTCTATGATGTCATCTTTCCTTCGCTGGCTTGTGACTCTGGAAACACAGAATTCTGAGAACGGAAGAGACCACCATCTACATTTAACTGACCTTGCTACGCCCACTCACACACATGCACGCCTTCTTATATTCACACTTGAAACACACACACACACACAAACATATTCTCTCTAACTCCGTCTCTCTCTCTCTCTCTCTCTCTCTCTCTCACACACGAACAGAGCTGTATCTTCCGGGATCAGAAAGAGTGTATCTCCAAACCACATCACTTGGATGTGTGTATCCCATTACAGTGCAAACAGCCTAAACCTGCAGTCCTGTTTATGTGTCCCATTGTGCCCCCCCCCCCCCCCAACACACACACACACACACACACACCACTAATCAGCAGCAAGACTATAATGACCGACCCTCCCTCTCCGCTATTTGCTCCAGTCCAACAATGTATCCAAATTAAACATACACCCCCAGCAGGCATCTTCATGTAATTACAATGTTCTTGCACATTTTTGAGTTCTTACAGTACAGTGTGTTATATAAGGCTTGTAATCTGTTCCTATAGGGGTGTGGGTAATGCATAGTCAGACCGATAAAGTGGAGGGTCTCCATAGGACTGAGATTACCATACCACGGGCAGTGAGGAGCGCATTCCATGACCTGCATCCAATGTAAATGTTTAAAACCCCAGGGAGTTTATTCATGCTAAGAGAAATAGTTGTTAGAAATTCTGTTAATGTTAATGTCATGTTATAGAAGTATGTGTATTTGTAATTCTGTGTGTGTGTGTGTGTGGATTTGTGTGATTGAGTGCATACACATAGATAAGTTTGTATGAGTATTTGTGGAAAGCAAGATAAGATAATTGTGTGGAATGACTACTCCGATAGTGGAGATAAAATATTTAGGCCTAGTTTCCCATGCATTGCTGGATGACAGCCTGTAATTCAACTGTTTTTGAAAATAAAACACTCTGCAAGAAGTGAATTACATTAGCTGGGTTTCAATTGAACTTTTTGAACATTTTATATTCACTTCTAAATATTGGGCTCAAGGATTGGCCTGTCATTTATGTTTGTATCCATCAACTGTGTAATGCAAATAAAAATAGACATTAGCCTAACCAAGTGACATATTCTAATTAACTAAAATGCTCCCTCGGATGGGAATTGCACTGTTTCCATGTTTTCATCTTTTCATTATTTCTAAACAAATTGCATATAGTGATTGGGTTGCTTGTGCAGCATTGACTGGTGTCACACCTCATACCTCAGGTGTGTGTCTAATCAGCCAAATGCTATGGCAGAGGTGAAGCTGTCATGTTGCATGATACAGTTGTCATGCTGTACTTTACTGCAAGCGGGCTCCGGTGAAGGCCTATTAGGCTCTACCGGTAGTGGCTGCTTCCATATAATGAGTGCTGCGGGTAATAGGGGGTGTTATGGGCTGCTTGGTGCCCTGCGGAAATGTGTCTCAGGCCTGAGTAAACAGCAGAGGATGTGTGTAAGAATGCCTACATGAGCTGCATTTAGTCAGCTGGATCCTCTCCTGTTTTGTTCGACTCTCTCTCTTTCTTTCTCTTTCTCTCTTGTTATCTATCCCACCCTTCCTCCCCCTTTTTTTCTCTTATGGAGAGTTTGCCGTCATTTTGTTTTTCTTAGGAAAGAGGCTTGGAACGAAAATGTACAGTAAGCACTCACAAACACAACACACAATCACTCATACATACACACAAACACACAGTGCTGTCAGTAAAGAGGCATTGTTATAACATAGACATGTGCGCACACACACACACACAGCCAGTGGATGCTTTAAGGGTGAGGCGGTTGCAAAGTGAGAGTGTGCTGTGTGTGTACTAATCTAACCCAGGTGTCAGTGTACCAGTGTCAGGTTTTAGAGGGGAGAGATCGGCCTTGTGTCTGCACTCACCCTCACAGGGCAAACACTGCAATATTGATGAGTGTAAATGGCCAATAGAGACAAGACCCTTGTGTGTGTGTGTTTATGTGTTTGAGAGAGAGAGAGAGCAAGAGGCCATTCCTTTGATCACAGAGATTTTTCTTTTTTTTTTGAGCATGCATAAAATATGCTCACCATTTTGTGTCTGTTACTGGAAATATGTGTGTGTGTGTGTGTGTGTGTTTTGAGGAGCACATGGCCAGTTGGGGGCAGTAGTTGACAGGAAATGAAAGTCCCATAGAATCAGTGTATGGCAAAGCTCTAAAATCACATTCATCTGATAATTTCGTCTCAATTACCTGTCTCCTCTAGTCCTCCTTATCTTCCTAAGAGTGGGGAGCCATTAAACTGATCTGAAATCAGTGCTGATAACCTGAGTTACATAATAAACAAACCCTCAAGGCATACGCAGCACAGCACCAGGGCCAGCTCTAGAGCTTGTCTGTTTCCCAGCATGAGTCGAGCTGGCTGTACTGTGTGTTGTTAAGCGAACGAGCAGACGTTTCCATTTAATTACGCAAACACAGCCATCAGCATAAAGCACTGCTCCAAGCAGGAAGAATCCCAGATCTGTAGGGACTGGCAGCGCGCCAGCATAGAGTGCATAAGAGAGAGAGAGAATGAGAGACACCCCCACCCCTGCTTTGTGTGTGTGTGTGTGTGTGTGTGTGTGTGAGAGTGTGTGTGCATACAAATGTTGTTCTTCTCATATAAAGCAACCACAAAGATTATGACAGTGTATCACACAGGGAGTCATCATTGTTCCTACATATCCAGTTGGGCTATAAATGAGTAAATATGTCGGTATAAATTTATATATAATTTGTGGTGAACTGGTCTATTCAATTGGATCATCTCAATGAGTGATGATATAATGATGAGCATTGTGTGTTTTAGACTTAAGAAATCTATTTCTCTCTCTTCTTCATCCCTTGGCTCGGTCTCCCTGTATCGGTTCTGGCCTGCTGGCATTTCTTTGATGACCCTGTGTACTTGTCCTTTAGTGTAGGTGAGACGGAGGATGAAACTGCACCTTGCATTATTGATACATCATAAATAATGAGTCTATCTCCCTCCGTCGCCCTCTCTACCTTTCTCTAATGATTCCCCATCCCTCTCTCTCTTTCTCTCTCCTCTCTAATGATTGTCTGTCTCCCGCTCCCTCCTCTGTATGCTTTGCAACAATGAATAATTCACTCCAACTCCCCCTTGAAAGTTCTTCTGACTTTTGTGCCCTTTGCTCTTCTCTTCTCTTCTCCTACAGTATGTCTTCTTCTCCTCCTCCTCTACACTTCTGTCTTCTCCTCACTTTTCCTCCCTCTCACCTTGAAATCTATACTCCATTTCTCTCCTCTCTTCTCCTCTGCTGTCCTCTCCTCCTCTCCTCTCCCAAGCTCTTCTCTTAAATGC
The DNA here is from genome assembly GCA_017657215.1 of Limnothrissa miodon. Lineage (NCBI taxonomy): Eukaryota > Metazoa > Chordata > Actinopteri > Clupeiformes > Clupeidae > Limnothrissa > Limnothrissa miodon. The sequence goes on along the minus strand of JAGFZM010000468.1, from coordinate 84,822 downwards.
TCTCCTCTACTGTGCTCTTCTTGTCTTTCTTGTCTCCTGGTTTGTTCTCATCTCTTCTCTCTCTTCTCCTTTGATCACATCTTTCCTTTGTGTACACATACTGATTGAGGCTAAGGGATGTCTGGTGCACTGCATTGTTGTCCATCTTCAAATATGTAAAATTGAAGTTGTTTGTATAATAATAAAAAAAATGCAACTTGGAGTTAATAGTCAATTGGACATGGCCTGATAAAGTTGTTCAAAATTATACAAATATATTTCTGTAAATTCATTCCAAATGGCTTTTGTTCAGAAGTATACTAAGGCCATATTTAGAAATATTTGTGTGTGTGTGTGTGTGTGTGTGTGTGTGGGGCGGGGGGATTGTTATAATATTCAGAGAAATAAACAAGCAAATGTGTGTGAGTTCAGCTGTCTGTGCGGTAGCAGACATACTTGAGCCTCTGGTCAGAATTAATGCTCTGTCCCTTATTGAATTTGGCCAGAGGCTTCACTTTGTTTGTGTGAATGCAGCTGGTTGTACCAATGTGTCAATGTAGCCTATTACCCCCCCAAAACAAGTGTCTGCATGAGAACAGCACAGCGCTCATACCTCTGCTCCAAAAGGAAAGCAAGTTTAAGGACCACCAAAGATCTCATTGTTGTTAAAGCCAAACTTAAAATAACACTAATAACACTTTGTCATCCATTCCATGTATGCAATGTTCAGTATTCCACATACAGTAGTTGATTGCAAATGCTTAGAATCAAAGTCTTTTCATAAATTTGTGAGTTTATTCTCTGAGAATATTACCATCGCTATTCTCAAAAAACACATTTCTAAACATGGACCCTAAATGTTTCTGTAGTTTTGCATCCAAATCCACCACAAATCCTCTCACTTTTTCTTTTCCATTTCCATCCTGTGCTCTCTCAGAGGCCTAGGTGAAAGCTGTTTACTCTGGATGGAGGGGAACACCAGGAGGAGAGATCGCTGGCTAACACTTCCAAAAGGTTGTGTGCGTGTGTTTGTGTGTGAAAAGAAAACCAGCAGGAGAGATCCCCAACTGACACCATCAGACAGGGGGAGTCTTCCGGAACATTTCCAAGGGAAGATCCCCATGCGCTGCCCCAGTGCACCCTGTACCTGTTTGTGCCAAGAGGAGCTTGGTAAGAAAAGCTGGTGATGGTCATGCGTGTGTGTATGCTTCTGTCATCTGTGCAGGGATCTCAGGGATTCCGTCCATGTCAGGATTGTTTTTTTTTTTAACCCATACCAGCCATCAGTCTTCAGACGTTATTCATGTGTTTTGACATGAAAAGGCATAATTAATCAACATGTTGCATAATCCAGGCCCCCTCTGACTCATCCCAGTCGACACAGCCTAGTTATTTTTTGTGTCTGGCACTGTTAATTATTTTTGTGTCCATTTAGGCTTGGTTGAAGGAGACATCCTCCAGATAACAAAGATTGAATGTAAAGGAGGGTAAAGAATGACTAAATCCAGTTCCACCTCTCACCTTGGGCCTTATTCATACAGCGATCAGTGCACTTGGGGTGTGCAGCAGTTGGTGTGCATTTGCAGTTCATGTGTGACTGTGTATTTATGGTAAGCTCTTGTTTAAGTCTGCATTCACCATGTTTATATCTGTGTGACACACCTCTTCTGTGTGGTAGTGGGCAACGTGGCATGGTGCTGGTTCAAAGCCAGTTAAGTCTTAAGAGTAAGGGGATGAATTAGTGACATTCTAACATTCAGACGTACATTACCCTTGTCCTGTTCAACAAAATCCCACAGCGCCATGACAACAGAAAGGTAGTGTAATCATAACAAATGCCGGCATTCCACAAGAGTAGCGCTAAACGAGGCGGGAAGTGCTCATACGTACTCGGCTTAGCTACGCTAGGGAACTCCCATCCGGGCGACCCCTCTGGAATTCCACTGGAATTCTCATTACGCACGTTAGTTAGCATCTAAGCTTGAGCAGGACTCCTGCCGTCCTGGTGTGGTGTGGCACTGGGCATGATTCAACCGCCCAGTATGCAGAGTCCCACAGACTCTGGGAAGTTGCGTGTATAAACATCTGGGCAAGCGGCACTCACTAATCCAGAAGGAGGATGGTGCCAACATCATGCTGCCACTGAGATTGGGTACTCACATGCCCGCTTTCATTCTCTTCTGGAGATGCAACATGTTTTCTCAAATTGACAAAGTACCTGTCAAGTTTTTTTTATTACTATATACATTATATGAATGAATCCAAAGACCCACTGATAAGAGTTCTATGATTTTCTCATGAACAAAGTTTGGGTCTTCTTCTTATTACATGATGTACTTCCTTTTATGTACATCCATATTGTTGTGCCTTTTTGTGTATATACATATTTTTGTGTTCCTTTTGCACATTCAAAATATACCTTGAGAGTTATGCCAAATGTAATTATGGTGAAAACAAAGAGGTTGGTCTTCTGAATGGAGCTTGTCCCGGTCCATTTGACATTGAATTGGCTGAAGTACTATACTGCCCCCTTGTGGTAGGGCGGAGTGGGGGCTCTATTTAAATGTGCTATTCCAGGAGCCATGTTGTTTAGGACCAATTATCTGTCGCCTGTTGCTGCCACACCACAGCTCACCCAAACTCACATAGCTGGATGTAAGCTGGCAGCGACATGCTGCATTTGCTACAGAGAAGCTTGCCATCCCGACCAAGGCTCCACACAGGATTCACTGGCCTGTGCGTGGATGCGGTACTTAGATCACGTCCGACAGTGGCGCGGGAGGAACCAGAGCTAGGGAGAGCTGCATCTCTTAGCAGCCAGAGGGGGACGCCTGTGGTCCTGGTCGCGGAGATGGAGGGAGGGAAGGAAGGAGGGAGGGAGGGAGGGATGGAAGGAGGACACTAGGAAGGCAAGCAAGCAGAAAGGTGGCAGGCGCGGTAGAGCAGAGCAGGTCGGGCAGGGCAGAGCAGGAGAGGCTCAGAGGAGAGTAAATAATTCAGCCAGTCCTGGCTTGCGCTTGAATCTCTAACACCCACATGGAAACCGCAGCCCAGTCACATGGAGATGCCCACACACACACACACACATCTTGGTCTACCTCACTCACTCACACACACACACACACACACACACACACAGAATACAAACTGACTCCAGGAACTCACACACAGGCCAACAAACTTCTTTCTCACAGCTTATGTATGAGTTTTTTTTTAGTTTCTGGTTTTCATCCTCTCTATCAAAATAGATAGATACATTGGTGGAAAGAGTGACATTGAAAAACAAATTTCACCAAAACATTTGACAAAAGTGATGCTGTTCTGGAAATCCTAGTTTGCAATGGGATCGGGCCCAGGTTACACAAATTTCCAGGTCTAGACTAATTCATGATTAGCATGACTGCAGAGAGCAGATTTCCAAAGGAGTCTAGTCTATCAGTCATAGCCAGACATTTATATATTTTATAAAAACTTTAAAATAAGGCAATACTTTGAAATTGTTGCTCACATATGTCCCATATACACGCACCGCCGTTCTGCAGATTTAGCCAATTAAGCCAAGGTGGTAATGAAGATGGCATCACTTGGTCCACTCATGAGTATAACCCTCATCAGAGACCATTGCGCAGGTCAAACAATGTGTAGACAGTGGTTCACCTTCCTCCAAACCTGATCATCAGAACATGTCCTCGCATAGACAATGGGTCTAAACAGCTTCACTTCACACCGGAACCTTCTATTTAAAGCCTCAGTCCCGTTTCCTTTCAGATCACCACAGCCAGCAAAAAGTTTCAGCAGATCCACAGATGGAGGCACCCAGTGTAGCTAGAGCCATGTAGTCTAAAAAGGCAAACAAATCAGTTGTTTTATTTGAACTGAAGCGCAAAGGAGGCCAAACTGATCAAAAGGACAATAAGAAAAGGCGCAAAAAAATAAAAATTTCAAGTTGACAGAATCCTTAAAATAGTTACCATAGTTAAATGTCACTTTCCACTTTTGACTTTGTGGTAGCTTATTTTATTCTATAATATTTCGACCACAATGTTTTTTTTTCCAGATTGTTAAGAATAGATAAGTAGCGGACAACAAGTGCTTATACGGCCAGATGTAGGTGACATGATGTACTTGACATAAGGAAATGTACACCATTTCAGCTTTGGAAATGTTTCATTTTTATCACAATATCGACTTTTTTGTCAATCACAAAACTCATATTATTGAGTTAAGAGCGATGTATTTGCCATTTTTCTGTACACCATTTCTGAAAGTCACACTTGTGCAATACTTTCCCTTCTACACGGCCCTGCCAGAGCTGAAGGGGGAAGATTGAGCCGTCAAAACATCTTTGGTCCAGCCAGACAATGAAGGCATATGTTAGCCTGATCAACATCATAGACATAGATATCAATTCGAAACTTGTCTCAATACTAGAGATTCGAGGTCCAAGATTGTACATGGACCGTGGGAAGCTATGGTTTTTGCAGACAATTTACTTTTAAATTGAATTCTATGAATTGGATATTTATTTTGTTCTTTAAATATAGATTAATTGCAGAACAGGTGGATGCTGAAGAAATGAATGCTGAATCTCAATATCAAAATACTGACAAAAATGATCGTGATAATGTTTTTTTTCCATTATCGAGCAGCCTTATTTCATTGGAGGATTTCTTTGTCATTGATGGGTCGATGAGGAGGCTAACTTCTGATGAAGAGAAGGCCGCCATCCTTATAGAGGTACATCATGTTTATTGGCCTAGTTAGTAGACAGTTTATCCAGTTTATCCATTGAAACTGAGGACTGAGCTACTTAATATAATAATTTATCAGACATACTATTATATATTATTGGCTCATGCAGGGCACTGTGGCAGAGCCCGTAGGGCAAGATTCATCAGCGCTTTCACTGGCACAATATCAGAGATGGCGCGGACAATTGGGTAATAAAACAATACATATATATAATACATATATTATAAAAAAAAAATGTATGAACATTGGTGAAGTGTCATTCTTTCTTCAGATCAGCACCTGCCTGGCGTGTCAGCGGTTTGAAAGGGACCCCCTGCCACGTGGTTGGTATTTTGGTCTCAGTGCTTGCATTTTCCTAGTCCGGCAACCTCTATTTAAGCCTTTTTTTTTTTTTGCTTTAGCTGAGCATAGGCACTGGAATGTAAAGTAGCTAGATGGCAACTTTTTGACAACATTACATTCCAGCGCCTCTGCTAAGCTAAAGCTAAAATTGAGGTTGCCAGGCGAACTAGGAAAACGCAAGCACTGAGACCAAAATGCCTTTACCCACATATGTAACACCAGGCAAGGGGGCAGCCCAATTTTATGAAAGGCAGGACTACCCTCTGAAAGTGAAACACCAGCATGTTTTTCGCCAGTGTGTTTTTAAGTGAACCTTAAAATAGTCCGGTAAAAGTGTTACCTGAATAGCCCAATTTCATAAAAGGACTAACCGGTTGCACCTTTGAAAGTGAAACACTGCATGTTTTTCACCAGTGTTTTTAAGAAGTTTTAAATAAATTTAAATTCTGACATGCTTTGAGCTTTAAACTTGCTTATTCTATAATGTTGTTCTGTATAATGTGTTCTTCCACTATTGTGGATTTATTCAGCCAGTATATACAGTCAGTTATACATATTCTATTGTGGTAGGTACTACTTATTAGTATGTAGAGATTATGTAGTATGCATTATTAAGATTATATCAAGAATAAAGGCCTAAATCAGTCATGAACAAGAAATTTGCGAATTCACGCCTAACAAATGATTAATGCTACCTAATACATGCCTTACAAGTCACTAATACAGGCATTAATTAGGTATGTATTAGTGGCTAATAAGTGAACATATATTGTTTTCTCTTTTTTAGCGTTGGTTTTAGCGTGGTCTGTTCCTGCTTGTTTTGTCTGTTTCAGTTTCTGTTTGATTGTCTTTGTTTCTGATTGTTTTTCTGGATTAAAACATCAGCTTAATTAATACATCTTGCAGCAATTCGCTACTATAATTGCCACTGGTAGAGCAGCAAAGAAAACTATGCAGGGCTGCAGCTGTTTGGTGGTGTTAAGTTCAGAGGAAAGGAACAGACCACTTAATGAATGCCATGACCTGGCAGCCTCAGGAGGTCATTGTGGTGTATGAAGGACAATTGATAAAAGTTGTGGCTAGGTATTATTGGTTTTCATTCAGGATGTGAATGCATCGGTTTCATCTTGTGAAAAGTGTCAGAGGCAGGACACTATGAACACAACCAAGGCTGTCTATGTTATTGGGCCTCTTGCTAAGACCAGTAATAATTACACCCACATTTGTTTACTAAGTGGGTTATGGCTAGGCCTTTGACTGGTTCAAAGGCCCCTGAAGTAGCTTTGAAATTTACAGAAACTCTTTTGGCCCAAGATGATGATGGACAGAGGCAGAGATTTTGTAAATGAGGTAACTTTTATTTTGTTTTTCTAAACATGTATTTGTACAACATTTCAACATGCTAAGAATACCAATGATAGTCATATGTTGTTGCTGTCTTGTTTATATTTCCCTACAGATCCATGATTTCATGCTTCTTCATGCCATTACTTCTACCTACCACCCACAGTGCAATGGTCAAGATGAGCGTACTAATCAGAACATTAAGCGTCATCTGGCAAAGTACTGCAATACAGAGATGAATAATTATTACAAGTTATTTGTCTTATAATACAGTGATTCTCAGAAGAACTTGGCCACAATGCCGAGTCTCAGACTGGATGGGAAACATAACCGTATTTGTGAGATTTTTCTACCCTAGCGTTTTTGCCTTTGCTACAAAAAAAAAACAAACTATAGAATGGAACGACATGTCCTGGGGCTATAACCGGTAGCCTGTAGCCCCTTGATAGCCTAGCTTCGCCATGTTGGCAGTTTTTCAAGAAAGAACGTTAATGGAACGTTTGTGTCACAGATTTCCCGCGCCAGGGAGGTCTGAGAACTTGATGAAATGTTTGGGCAAACTTGCTTTAAAGGTTAAATTTCAGGTTAACCATCACCATCAATTAATGTGTACATAAAGCGTTCAATGTGTACATATTTGAAGATTTTTGTCGTGAAATGCGTTAAAATAACATTTATTGCGGTTTGAAAAAAGGCAGCGAGTTTGTTATTATTTCCGCGTTATGTCACAAAAGGAACTCATAAGAATCTGCACAACCTAAAATGCTTAACGTGTAAACGCAAAACGTAGCTTAATGTACCAAAACAGCGATCAATCATCACCAAATTTTTCATGGACGTCTCTTTTTAGGCCTACTTTCAGCTCTCTAAATATCAAAACCGAAATCCTAATATTATAGATTTGTGGGTTAAGCAATACTCTACCTTAGGCGCCTATGGATGATACCTAGCCTACGTTTTTTCCTCTACATAGGCGCCCATTGTAGCCTACAGACATAGCTTAATGTACCAAAACAGTGATCCATCAAAACCAAACTTCTCATGAACATTTATAGACATGCTTACTTTCACCTCTCCTAATATCAAAACCGAAATCCAAATATTATAGATTTGTGGGTTAAGCAATACTCTTCCTTAGGCGCCCATAAAGAACATAAGTGAGGCCACTCTCGCGCTAACGCAATGCAATGGAGAACGGGAACGATTGGGAGACAGCGGTGGAAACCCAACGAATCCTTTTTCTGACCATAGCCCTACAGTGTTGAGCCTATCAAGCGTGAGAGAGGAAATTGTCAGGAATCATGGCCCTGAAAGAGACATTGAAGCTTGGTGTGAGGAGAATGAATCAAGTGTTGGTCAGCTGTCCTGGTGAGTAGCTAGCTGGAGTGCTAATATAAAAGAGCCTAAATATTCTCAAAATCTGGCTATAACGTAGAATAGCAATGAGGGTCAATGACTGAATACATTACTTACATGGTGTCGGTAGTCTTATTCAGAGCCGTAGTGATGCACATTGTAACGTTACAGGCAAGCCATCATGTCAAGATGCATCAAATGTCAAGTAGGCTAAATCTGTTTCCTTATGTGGTAGCCTATATTCCTCGTGATTTAATTAGCTATGCCCATCATCAGAAAGAAAAGAAATGTACTGATATTGCCCTCACGTAATGTTTGACAGGTGTTTGTGTGGGCTGTGCCGTGAGATAAACGTATTTTGGAGCTAAAACTAAGTACAGTACATCTCAAAACTAACTAACACTAAGGCAGTTCTTGCGGTGAGTTCCTCTTGTGACGTAACGCTCCACCTTGTGGAAATGAGAGGTAGTGGTTAAAAGTACTGTTTTTTGTTATTATATTCAAAAATGACCATACAAAACTAGGTTTGGTAGTTCTAATATTTATGTTTAATAACCACATTGCATTAACTCTGTAACTTTTCAACCTGCAATTTACACTTTAATGTTAGTATCGTTAAAGCAGGGCGCCACAGAGCAGATGCCGCAAGTATTGTTCACCCTGTTAGGAGTGATGGACTACCAAAATGATTTTGAAATCATTATGTTAATGTTTTAAAAGGTCTGTGGAGCCGCTATTAATTATGGAAAAAGTGGTGGATCGGGGGTATTGTAAGGGCCTCCGCTGTTGATGTGGAATTCTCGAAAATCGGCCATTAACTAACGTAATGTGGCAAACGGAAAAAAAAAATATTATCGTTACAGTCTATGGAAGAAACCAGATTTTTTTTTTGCGTGTACACAAATGAGCGTGTGCAAGTAGCGGGTGCATTAATTCTAATGCAACATTTTTGCCATCAAGGAAGCTTACCGATATTAATGATTTATTATCATTAACTTGGCAGTGTTAGAATACTTAAATTGTTTTTATTAAAGATGAAATTGATGTTAATCTAAACCGCTAAACGCTAACAAACAAATACTACTAACTAACCATTTTAAAAACTATTACAAAAAACTAAATAATAAATATGTACAATAAAAGTTTTATCTCCATCTCTCTCTCTCTCAAAAACCACCCATCTCTTGTCCAACGCCTGCGTTAATGGCTTGTATCCAAGGGCTCTTAACCTCATCAAAAAGCATGAGTTGTTTAGAGTGTTCTTTCTCTGTCAGGAGATTGGCCACTACGATGCATAACTGAGTCCCAGGCACAGGTAATTTAAAGACAACAAATTCATTAACAGACAAAATAAAGGAATAATCTTACAAAGCAGGCGAGACTCAAACACTGAGTGAACACAAGACACCACCTGACACAAGACAATGACCCAACAAAGACTGAACAGGGACAGGGGTTTAAATACACTGAGAGATTAGGAACAAGACACAGGTGTGACAAAGCGGGGCTAACTAATGATACAATAATCACAAGACAAGATAGAGTGCAGGTGGACCTTGGGAACAGATAACACAGGCACATGGCAGTGACGACAGATCACATGACAAAACCAGGAAGTGAACAGGGAAAGAGACACATGGCAGGAATGACAGGAGCCAGAGAATTTTCAATATGGGGAGAATGTTCACTCTCAGAATCCTTCCGGGTGGTACTGCAATGAGAAGGAGCTCCCGAGCAAGTGATGAATGAATGGGTGGCAATGGAGCTGCACCCCCCAATACCACATTTCTCTTCATATAATTTTTTCTCCTAAAATTGTATTAATGCATGCGATGCAGGATAACTTGACTTGACAATTAGTTGACCAATACAATTTTTAATATGTGTTGTTATTCCTAAAAACCCTTTTAAAGTGTACATGTCACATGACACAAAAGCGAGCCACTTTACAGCAATCACTACTTTCTGCCTCTGTGACAGTCGGCAGCTGGTGCCTGGTTCAGCTTCATGGCGGTCGTAATCGGTCGCGATTTCTCACTGACCAACCAGCATCCATGAGCTAAATGCTAGCATGTTACATGGAAAGCGGCCCATCCGATGAAAAGCAGAAAGGACATGAGTGACTTTTTATTTCATTTCTAGTGGAAAATCTATACTCAGGTATCTACTACCACAGCATATATTAAGAAATTAAGTTGTCAACTGTGACAACAACGAGTTTTAGCCGATTAGCTCCATAGACCACAATTCATTTTTCACTTGCTCGACAGCAAAACTAGCGGAATTTCAACAGATTGCATGCAAAATCTGGTACAATTGAGTTAATAGAGAGTGGACCGGCTCCCCGTAGACGGGCTCTGACAGGAGCACTACAAAGAAACCAGGAAGTGACACAGGAAGCACATGACACAAAGACACCAGGTACTGAAACAGGAAGGAAACAAGGCTAACACAACTGAACTAAAAACAAAACACCCAAAACCCTGACATTCTTGTGCTTATCGGCTCTTGATGAAGTTATAGCCTAGATAAAGAAACATTACAAATTGGGGTTTTCGAGTTTCGAGTTTTACAAAAGTAGCCTATCAATCCAGATGTCAAGTCGACCACTTTATGCAGATACATCGCCCTATCTATCGTTCAAAGCGACATTTTTCATCATGATGAGTCCTTTATTTATTGCTAGGACATCATCCCCAGGCTTTATAAACTTGTGCTCCTTTTTTTTTTGCTTTCGACAACGCTAACGTGACATTGATGTATGGGTGTCAATCATACCGTGTTGTAAGAACCTACCCTTCTCTGCTTCTGATAGGCTTGTAACGTTAGTTAAAGTTGCGTTCTTCTCATATGATTGCAAGGTGAAATAAATTGGCTCTAAAATATTAAACCGCATGCGCAGGCTCTAAAATATTTTTTTTACCCTAACGCCTGCCAGCCAGAGATCCGGCACGGTGCCGGAATACTTTAAGCCCTGCTTGTTCTATGGCTTCAGGTTAGAGTAAGACCCAAAACAATTTTTTTTTTTTTTTTTTTAATATCTTGGATATCACATTGTTTTTTTTTTTTACACCATTTCTGTCAGGTCTTAACTGTATGAAAGATACTATGCTGTTTCTATTTTAATAGGTTTGTAGAAGATGGAAGATGATGTTTTTCCAGGACTGGTCATGTGGCTACAGATGGTACAAGAGCGATATTATCAACTGACGGCTTTAATAATGATTTTTAATGCTGAATTGAGTTTGAATTCAAACTGAATATTCTGACATATTCAGACCATGTATGTTGAGTTTGAATAATCTCCCTCATTTAATACATTAATTGTGGATTGAGGATACTAATAAGTAATTTATATTTTTGTAGATGGTAAAGTGATCCGTAAGGCGAAAAATATATACATGTATTTACAGTATGTATTGTTTGTGAGGGAGAACAAAGGAATCTTAGGCTTTGTCCCTCAAATGCATGTTCTTGAACAGGATAGAAGCATATGTTAGTGGTAAATATTATGAGGAAATACAATTAAAGCTAGGGTCTACGATTTTGAATATTCGTAATTATTATCAACTTCGTTTATATTGTCATCCTGTGGACCGATTTTCACAGTGGGCGGAATTCTCCGATAAGCGCGTAAGTCTGTTTTTACCCGATTTCATTTACGCGCCTTTGTACTGTGTGCATTTTCCTCTTTCAACTCCTGACCCTCCCATAGTGCATAAAGTCCAAATCGAGGCGGGTTTACGAAAAGGGCAGTATTACATTTACATTTATGCATTTAGCAGACGCATTTATCCAAAGCGACTTACAAAAAGAGGATAACAATCAAGCTACATAGCAGAAACCTTAAAGAGCATAGTGCTAGGGAATAGTGCTTCAGTTCAATTTAGTGCTAGGATAGAAGATGTTCTCTGAATAGCTGGGTCTTTAAGATCTTTTTGGAGGCCTCCAGAGATGGCCCTGTACTGATTGTTTTTGGTAGGTCATTCCACCAGCGTGGGACGACACATGAGAAGAGTCTGGATTGCCTTGGGCGAGGACTGCCAGTCGACAGACATTGGAGGACCGGAGTTGTCGGGGGGTAGCCTGAGCCTTTATGAGAGCGCTTAGATAAAAGGGGCAGATCCTCTAAGCGCTTTGTAAGTTACCATCAGTGATTTGAATTTGATGCGAGCCGCCAGAGGCAACCAGTGGAGCTCGATTAGCAGAGGGGTGACATGCGTCCTCTTCGGCTGATTGAAGATGAGACGCGCCGCAGCATTTTGGATCATCTGAAGTGGCTTGACGGCACAGGCAGGAAGTCCTGCCAGAAGGGCATTGCAGTAGTCAAGGCGTGAGAGGACCATAGTTTGAACCAGCAGTTGGGATGGTATGGTCTGATCTTTTTGATATTGAATAGTGCAAAGCGACAGGCCCGGGCAACAGAGGCAACATGATGATTGAAGGTTAGCTGGTCATCAATCATAACACCTAGGTTCCTGGCTACCCGTGAGGGAGCAAGAGACAAGGAGCCAGAGTTGATGCAGATGTTGTGGTGAATAGTTGGTTTAGCAGGGAGGACCAGCAGTTCGGTTTTTGAGAGGTTCAGCTGGAGATGATGGTCTTGCATCCATGCAGACATGTCAGAGAGGCAATCTGAGATTCGCGTTGGGATGGTTGGGTCGGGTGAGAATGACAGATAGAGCTGGGAATCATCGTTATAGCAGTGGTAAGAGAAGACGTGCTGGCGGAGTATTAACTCAGAATAGAGGGCAGTCTCAGTGGCAATGTCGTGGACTGTGGCTATCAGGAAAACATGGAACAAGGATTTTCGGATTAACCATGAATATGCCGTTGTAGTCAACAGAAAGTGCAAACCATGACTTTAAATTCGAATAGGCATATGACATGACAAGATTAAGCGTCTGTGCCTATCGGCTAAGCTATCAAAATCAAAAAGTAATATTAAAAAAATACAACCACAAATCAATGAACACATTGACATAATATTTCAACCAGTGCAAAACATTTGTGAATACCACGGAATAATACAATTTCATTGCATTCATAAACTGTGTGCAATGACAAAATAAGAAAGTAGGTAATTGAGCGCTTCTTAACCAGCGAAAACGATTTAAAATGTGCTCCTTCTACTTTAGCCTGTTTGTTCCATGGAGGACAAGGAGGAAAAATAAAAATGTTACACAAAAACAATCTCAGTGAAAGTGATGTCATTTCGAAATTGTGGTCTTCTTAAACTACAACGAAATCCGCTGTGTGATTTAAGATTATGCAATGGAACTCCCTGGAACGACCCAGATACCAGAATCGCTTGTGACCTTGATGATCACCGCCCGGTTTAGTGGATCATTGCTGCGGCAGCATAGCTGATTTTCTGCAAAGGCCTCACGGTCCAAACAAAGCGCAGAGTGTAAGCTTTCATTAACCTTACATTGCTAGCTGTAGGGGCACAGCTTTACCTATGCAGATAAATCACTATTTTTACACCATTAACAAGGTTCAAAGTAACTCCACACTTCATTGGTAGACTTCTGAGGGCCCTTTAAATTAAATTTAGCTAGAAAGAATATGATTAAATTCAAAGAGATCATACCAAGTAGGACAATGCTACATTCAACTGCTTTAAAGCAACACCAAAGACTTTTTAGTACCTTAAAATAATGTTTTCAAAATCGTTTTACACTAGCTGTGGCCCTCTATCGGCTATAACAGCACTAACCAAGTTTGCCCAATCGGAATTAGGAGACTGGGATGATGAGGCCAAACAGAAAGAGTGTTTGTGGCTTGCCGGAGAGGACAAGAGAACGGTATACTGCTCCATCACAAGAAGGAAGTGTCAGGAGGCAAAACAGTAACAAACTGCAGACCTTGTAATGAATTGGCATGAACTTCAAAAACAACCCTACCATTACACATAAAATCTTATGTCAAATTTTGTCTTTTTTTTTTTTTTTGCTGATTTATATGCCAATTTATTTTTTTTCACCCATTGGCAACTTTCTTTCATATCCATTCATATTCATCATATTAATGAGTTTCATAAAGCAATATATTTGATCGCACTGAATGTAGCATGTCTGCGGGAATGTATGTCCTTCCTTCTTCAGACTCTGCATACATTTGTCAATGACATTGCTATGCTCTTTTTTATTATTTCTGTTCATAGATTAGGACTATTGAGGTTTTTATCTGACATTGCAGGACTCCTGGCAACTGCAGCTCAGACTGCCTGTAGGCTGCAGTTGATGGGTGGCACTGCCAATTCCAACATGTTAGGAGAACCAGTTAGACACATCAGAATAGTGTGAGACATCCTTCTGTCAGCTGTGAAGGGAGAATGTTGTGCACACACAAAAATGGTAAAACAACAAGACTAATAGCCAGTGTTTCTGCAAAAGGTACATATGCCACTGAAATTTTCATCTTGAATCTTTTCAAACACATATAACTACTCCCTAGATAGATTCACTGAATCACAATTGACTTAATAGACAAAATAAGGCTTATATAAAGTATCACTATCAAAGAGAAACTAGTATAAACTTGTGTTATACAACGTGTAGGCAAGCCCCAAAGAATAAATCTCTATCTATCGTCTCAGACTACAAAAATTCAATCGTTAAAACCTCCCACACAAGTTGATTGTTGCTTCCTAGAAGATACTTGCAAACAGGAACGGACGTGATGGGTTTCTTTTCAGGAGGCGCTTGAAGTTTTCTAGAAAATCACAGATCTCTTCAGGTCATATATTTTGGATAGTTTTTCCCAGGCCTGTTTTTACTTCTGTGAAAACATTTTACTGAAATACAGAAATTTAGTGAACACACACACACACACACACAGACCCATTCTGTAGACTACTGAAGATGGTGGTTCTAGCTCGTCTTCTCTTATCCCTGCCAGTTCCCAGCTACGCACTTTCTCTCTCTTTCTCATTCACACACACAGTTTTCTTCTTTTACCCACACATATTCCCCTCTGCTATTTGCACGCAGACACACACAGACTCACGCACACACTTCCTCTTCTCCCCTCACACCCCTGCACACTAGAATCCCAGACAATGCGTGTTGCCCCTGATTCTCTTTGACAGCTCTGTGGCGTCGGGGCGCCCCTGGACAGACATCTCGCTGTGGGGCTACAGGCCCTCTGTTGCTGCTGCCGCCGTGTGGCTCCATCGATCGGTGGAGGTAACAAACGCGAGGAGCATGCATCGACCGCCAGGCGCCGCGCTCCATCAAACCTCCCTACAACTCCCACGACGCACTGTATACACGCCAGCCAGCCAGGCTGGCAGTCTTCCTGGCAGCTCGTCCACAGGTGCTGAGCTGCCAGAGATGTTGGGTGATAATTAGAGAAGGACGGCAGGGATGCCAGGCACTGGGAGGGGGAGCATTGGCCACGACAGGAGTCAGGGCGCTCAAGTTGCTCGCAGCGCCAAGAGTAGATAGTGAAAGACACTGGAGATGCAAGCTGAGCCACTCTGCTCACTGGTGCTCTTACTCAGCAGATCATCATGTTATACCCTAGTATTAAAACTAATATATGAATACATATATGTATTTATAGTGCATCAAAGCATGACACGTGTCACAAAATGTGTGCATTGTCTGATGTACTGTAAAATTGATCCAACTATTATGAAAACTTATACAGCTTTATTAACAATGTCTAACAATGTTTCTGCTAGATTCAATAACTTTAAAATGCGATATAATGACTTTATGATTTCAATTTTAGATTAACATGACACCCCGGCATAAAAAATTCACAGGTTTGTAGGATTTAAAGTGAAATTCATGGCAAAAGTGTTAGAACTGCTGTAAATAGGGTGCATTCTAACTGATAAAAACAATAAGAATACAGCCACCATTTGCAAACATGTCAGTCATTTGTTGACATTAAGCGGAACCGAAGATCGTACTGACAAGTAATGGAATAAGGTGCTCCTCCTGGGCTCAAAATAGTTTTGGACTCCCATCCACCTCATGATGAGCGATAAATAACATTACTGGAGGAAGGGTTTCTCCCCTGAGGAAAAACATTCAGACAGCAAGATACTATTTTTTAAGCAATTTCAGACAGGGATCAGGCTGTTTAATATGCCATAAATGTTGTCGTTAGGGCATCTGCTCTGGCTCTCTGGCCTGTTGGCCCTGTGTGATGTGGTAATGACTGCTGGTGATGACATTTTCCAACAGTCTTCAGAGTTCTCTTAATATGTTCCGCCATTATGATTACAGTCAGAGGTGTAGTTAAAACCCAGTGGTAGGTCAGTCACTCACAGTTTGATCAAAGAAACAAGACCCGTCGTGTGATATAAATTATTTATTTACATTTACAGAAAAAAAAGGAAAACAACCCATCACATCAATGTTAAACTATCTGTAAATATATTGATACATAACCAAACAGAGCTCAATCCTAGGCTCCAGTCTTCATTGGTGTCGTATACCACAAATGCAAGGCAACACGTGGAGCTCCGTGGGACTCTTCCACCTCCCCTCCCCCTCCCGAAAACTGTCCGACAAGGGGGTCCTGTCCCGGGGTGGGAGCGGCGGGCGTGACTGGGGGTGTCTCTTTCACCCCCTCCTCCCATTGGTTCAGCGGGGTGGGCTGCAGGGCCAGACCTCGCCTCCTCCTCTTCCTACGTGTGCTGCTATTGAATAGAAAGAGAGGAGGGAGGGGCTAAGACTGAAGAGCAACACCATCCCACCACTACCACCACTACACACACAAGCCCCGCCTCCATCTCGCTCGGACTGAGCAGTACAAAGAAAACGGGGGACTGACAGCACATTCAACCAATCACATGTAGTACCAAACTTGGGATGATGGGGACACAACCCCCCTTGCCATTCTAATCTATGACCCCAAATTCTGCTGGGGTGTAAGGGTGTGTTTGTCTGTGTGTGTGTGTCACCACTCCCTCATTACTACCACATGGTAACGTGTGTGTACCTACAAGGTGTGGTTTGAGTGTCTTAACATGTGTGTGTCAGTGTGTGTGTTTCAGATGAGCCGAGTGGAGGCGCGCATGGTGTTTTCTGAGTTGTAGTGTGGGACGTTCTGCTTCTGACGCGCTATCCTGTTGGTCCGCGGGCACTTCCTGTCATAACGACAACAATCACAGAGAGAAGAGAACCAATCACCATCCAGAGAGAGAACCAATCACCATCCAGCTCGGTGACAATTCCATGCTCTGCCTCACTCTTATTGGACAAAACACTCTAAGGGGACAAAGCTCGGCCTGGAAAAGAAACATTTAACCGGAGAGCAAAAATGTACATAATGCAGTCTTTAAGCATTCTTGACATATTCCTGATGCCTGGGCACATACATAGAAGTAAAGACACACTAGATAGATACAGTAATAACACTTTGACAGCACTGTCAAGTGGCCTAAACGTCAAGCATTGCTCTGTGTCTCCCTTTGGCATATGTGACACTGGAATCTTTACTTTCTCAGTATATTTGGTTGCGAGTCTGAATGTCTGTCAGTAATGCGAAGAGACAAGCAGGTGACGGCGGAGGCGCAAGGTCCCTGAGACAATCTAAAAATCAGAGATGGAGCTGAACAGTTATTCACCAGAGGGCCGTGTATGGATTCCTCAGCATTGGTGTGAGGAGCCGGAGGATATCTGGGAAGCGTTTGAATCACAACACTCATTATAAATACCTTTCAGATCCACTGAAGCGCACACACACACACACACACATCAAGCTCCAGCTGTTACTCTCATGTTTTTATTTCTCTATTAGCAACTTTATTTAAATGTCATGTTTTGCATAGGTCAGACTGTGCCTGCAGCTCAGAAACTCGCTCATACACACACACACAGGTCTCAAGCAGGTCTGTTGGGATCCTTGTCTTTTTCCCGGGGCAGGAAGGTCCTGCTTTAATTTGATCTGTTCTGCCAATCACAGAATAGGTCTCAAAACACAAGTGCTCGCTTCTCAAAAAGGGGAGAAAGTTTGTGTGTATACCTGGTGTGCTGGTGGTTAGGTGAGCTCTTCACATAGGTGAGCCAGACATCCACGATAACACTGCTGACTCTTTCTCCACACAGACTCACAGTGCTTCAGAATGGAGTCAGTGGGGATGTCTTTTGCGGGTCAGAGAGATCTTGCTTTAATATGATCTGAGCTGCCAGACAGTGCGAGCTGCCGATCAGAGAGTGGAGGGCTCTCAGCATAACTTCTCATAGGAGGTACGGTCTGTGTGTGTGATTGCTGAGGGACAGTCAACTCTCTGTCATTGTGTCTTCTAATCATCAGCAGATAAACAAACCATAATGACACAAAATTACAAACCCACACACACACACACACACACATGCTCTGCATTGAGTGGTAGGGAAAATTGATGGTGGGCCAGTGGCTGTAGACTTGGTAGCAGCCATGTTGTTGGGGAAGACGGGGAAAGAAGCTTTTCAGTTTCAGTTTTGGGGACAATTATGTCCCAGTTTACAGAATAAGGTTTGTGTGTGTGTCTGCTCGTGGTGAGAGGTGAGGGGTTACCACAAGAGAAATCTTCTAGAAAGGTCAGACCAGGAGTGTGTGTGTGTTTGTTCGTTGATTATTCGGTGGAGATAAATTGATTTTCTTCTCTTTGCTGCTCTCCCTTTCTGTCTTTTTCTCTCCTGTCAATCATTTGCCGTTTTCCTCATATACTTTTGTGGATTTGTCAGATCAGGATTTCCTCTAGTCCCATTGTGTGCATAATAGAGCAACTCCTCCCTACTTTGCAGTTACTGCTTCCACACATCTAATTAATTGTTGTGCCCTTCCTTTTATAAACAATATTGTGTCTTTGCTTAAGGCCTCCCTAAATTCTAGTTTTCTGTAACTACACCAAAAGTGAAAATGATGAAAATCGATCTGACCTAAAAAAAAAAAAAAGATGAAATGAAAATGAAACAAAAAAGAACAAAAAACATGTGCCCCCTTGCTGATTGTAACTTTAAATTACGAGTGAGAATTTTGCCCCTTTAAACTACCCTTCAGACTAACATAAAACACCAAAACTAAAGAGAAGCTTTGAGGCTTGTAAACTTTTTAAGGTAAAGTATGATGTTCCTGCTTGTCCCTTGACCTAGAGTAACGTTAACATTGATCCACAGATCAACCACAAATCAACCACAGACTTCATATCAGTTGTCTCAGTAACTTATATTGTCAGTAGGCCTACTATTAGGATACGTTCAGGAACAAAATCCTTGATTCCACCACTGAGAAAGAAGTTTGGTCTGCTTGAATTTTCAGTCAAATAGAATAGACAGACATGAAGTAAAGCAGTTGGCCAGAGGTTTCAACATTAAGCTGAAGAAAAAAAAAATATATTATACATATTGAGGTTAATGTCATGCATGCAGGGCTATTTGATTGATTGTTTCATACAGTAGTCTACTCCCATGTAATTATCTGACTAAAGTCATCAATCCGAATATTTGTTAAAGACATCCATCTCTCAACTTCATCTAGAGTTGGTACTGCACTTAACACCAAAAAACAGCATACTACAGTAGTATGCATTGTGCACAAAGTGCACTACATTCTAGTGTGCTCACAGAAGTGCAAGGTTTGAGACATGGCCTGTGATTTCCACGACATCTATGATTCATTCATGACATCTCTTCACCTGTCAATCATTATGTAAAATAGCTTTGTGTTTGTGTGCATGTGTGGGTGCGATGAATAATGTTTGTTTATTTCACATTCATGTGTAATTCTTATGCATGTGTGAGCAGTCAGCTGTAAAAGGCCAATCTCACTGGGATGGCAAAGACTGAGACACCCCAAGGCAAAAAAGAGGATGGAGAAAAACTGCCAGTTGCTTCAACAAATTCTGTATGTAACTCCTTTACCCCTGATTATGTGAATATGTTGTGAGAATGCACATTTAATGTATGTTTTTGATTTGGTTGCCATACATTGGCTGTCCTACACCATAGAAAGAACAGCAAGTTACAGGAAGTTACAAAGTGACGGATGGACAGACAGACAGGAGGAAATGGTGGAAATGCTAAACTGCCTACACTAGGTTTGAGGAATTAGCAGAGGGGACCACTGCAGAGCTGGAGACAGCCAGGTTACCATGGAAACTCATCACACTGGCTGAAGCTTGGGAGCTGAGCTGAGCTTGTATGTGTGAGCATAACTGAATGCAAAACATCCAAAAATTTGAAAACTACGTAAGATGTGACATGCGAGTAGTAACATATATATTTTTTAACAATTGTCGCTTAGATTTACACACAGCAACTGTAACATTGAAACTTTTAAGTTTGAAACACTGTTACGTGAAGATACTAGCATTTGATTTATGGCTGTTCTATCTCTTGTCTGTTTGATATCATTACAACCGTGCAATGTCACTCGTGCAATGTTGAGCCATTTACACGCATAACTGAACACATTTAAGAGCTTGAGGTTCAACTCATTCAAGCAATTCTTCTCTACTAGCCTCCATTATTCCCACCTGATCAAAGAGATACACCTTGGATTCCTACAGAACATTAGCCCCCTTTGTATGGGTGTGTCTCTGATTCCCACCGAACTTGCATGCATCATGCCTTAATATTCACATTCACATGCCTGCTATACGCTTTGCTGCAGTATGTAAACATACAATATTGTTACTTCACCTCCTCAAAATGCAGGCAGCCCAACATTTTTATTATTTCCATTTTTCTAAGCATCTTAAGGTGTAGATTTCATACTGTCAAATTATTATGAAGCGTGGAATTTTTTTTTTTGGTACACATACTCAACATGTATCTATGTATATCTTCAAATATCTAAGCTTGTGACTTGTGTGTGTGTGTATGTGTTTTACTTACCGTGTGATACACAGCACAACCAGGCAGATGATTGCCACCTGTAGTGCTCCGATGATGGAGGCGATGAGGACATATCGGACCTTTCCGGAACCAGGTACAACGTACATTACGTTGTATTCTTTAGTTTCACATTGTGGGCCGGTAAAGCCTGAGTGACAACTGAGATCACACACACAAACACACAAACACACAGGCATGACTTTCAATGCAGACATCCTGCTGTTCATATAACTGTGTTATAACTGTTTCTCATTTGTTTTCCCACAAGTGTGTTTTTAAAAGCCACTAAATCTATAGAACTGTTTTCTTCACAGCAAGAGGGTCAAACAACAGTCCAGTGGATGTTTGCAAGCAGGAGTTATTAATCATCGCATTATCTATCTGTGTTAATCAGACAATAACTTGTTAAATTATGTCAGACTAAGGCAAAAATAACATACATGCACAATGAATGACATTGAAAGCCTTATTTTAGCACATAACTCAGAAGAAGACGTCAATAATGCATTACGTTGCAACACTGCATTGCAAATCACCAAATAGTTTTGTGCGTGTGTAGGGACTGGTGTTGAATCCTAATTTTGGTTTTATTGGCTGGACAGGGCAGATGTGTGTGTGTGTGTGTGTGTGTTTGTCTGCGTGTTAGTAAGAGAAAGAAAGAAGGAGAGAGAGTGATTGGAGAGACGTATGGAGAGACTTTGTGATGGGTCAAAAAACAGAAAAGCAAGAGCTCAAATCTGGCACAAACTTAGAGGGATGAGAGATGCATTTAAGTCCCAGTGAGTTAGAGAGAGCAGAGGAATAGAGGGACCATGGGTGAGAATGGGAGGAAGGAGAGAGGGAGGGGCATTGTGAGAATGGGAAGAAAGGAATGGGGAACTGTGGTGAGAGTGGGAGGAAAGAGAGAGAGACCATGGTGAGAATGGGAGGAAAGATAGAGGGAAGTGGGGAATCTTCCTCTTCTTTAATTAGAGTCTGTCAGAGAACTTCTCTGTGGGGGTTTGGCGAGAACACCTGCAGGGTTATCCCCTGCGCATACATACACACACACACACACACACACACACACACAGAGCCCAATCCAACAGCTGGTGCCATGAGTCATCTCACACTCTGTCTTAAATTTAAATTTAAATAGAAATACAATTTGCGTAAATGTATCAGAGTAATGCCCAGTATTAGAGGGTGCTTGAAAAGAACAAACAAAAGAACAAAAAGATAACAGAAATTGAAATCTGAATAGAAGAAAAAGGTGACTGCTGCATCAAGGGCGTAGGTTTGGTCTTGGCATTGGTGGGGACGAAATCAACCCCCCCCCCCCCCACCCCCTCCTCCTGCCAAATTGTCTAAGTTGAATCGCTCACACATGCGTAGTTAAGATTTCTGAAACAGGTCTACATCAGCAACATAAAAAATACACAAACCAAACCAAAGTGACAATCCCATAACAAAAAAATTAATTAAATACAAGACAAACCTTCAAACAAAGGTGTGAGTTTACATCTTAACTTAACAGCTGTTCATTTTTCAATTGTAAACACTACTGTTACCACAGCAGACATGGACTGCTAGTACTACATAACATAACCTATATGATGGAGCCAAACACATGCCTTCGCCTCTCATTAACTGAGAGAAACTGCTGGCATATTTGGTTTACATCTATATCATCCAGTATGTCATATTATTGTGTCACAAAACATCTAATGTTGATATGTCAATTTAACAGCCACTGTAATAATAATATTCTTAACTGGAAGTGAGCTATAGATAACTTACAGACCATTTCCCCCTGCTAACGTGCTGTTTTCCAAAAGATTGTCATTGACGTTATATGTTCAGACTAATTTCATTAGCAATAGTGTGTCTTTGAGAAATAGTTCCTTATGTCTAGTTTTTGCTTTTTCACTGCCATCCAGTTTTTGGCGCTCCTAGCAACCAAATAACTCCAGAGTCTCATGTGAAAGAAGGGAAAGGCACAGCCAATCACGTTGGTTGTATGTGTCAGCGCTTCGGTAGTGAACGTGATTTAACCCTTTCTGCGCTGCTAGGTGAATGAGACGTTTACCGATCGTTAATATTTTGAAGTGACCAAATAATATTGGTGGGGACATGACAATAACTGCTGGATATTGGTGGGGACACGTCCCATTCGTCCATACCAAATCTACGCCCTTGTTCTGCATGAACACAGAGTAATGAGATTAGAACCTGTGGAAAATTGATAATAATTAATAGAATAAATACAAGTAATTTAAATCACTAAAATCCTGTTTAATTGAATGGACTGAAAAGTGTGTGACAACCCATGCTGTAGTGTACTTTCTTGGAAAAGTATTAAAGCATAAAACACAGTGAATTGCTCAGAGTCCAAAGAAAAATCAAGAAGAATAAAATATTTAAAAAAAAACAAGAAACTGATTAATATTAATGTGTTTAATCATTGATTGATGGTTACAGATGTGTCTATTTTCTCCCTTCTCTTTCTGTCTCTCGCCTACAGTACCCCGCTCTTCCTTCCTTCCCTTTCTCACCTTCCCCAATATCTCTTTTATCTCACTCGCCTCCTCTCTTTTTCTCTCTTCCCCGCCAATGCGCACACACACACACACACACACACACACGCAATCTCCCGGCTTCGCTGTCTCTCTGTACCTGCAGGTGGGATGTGTGTGGCCATTTGAGTACTGGCAGTCTCCGTGGGTGCAGTAGTTCTTGTAGCGCTCAGGGCAGGGGATGGACAGGCCTCTGGCGTTGGGCCCCATGCCATCCGACCGATCCTCTGTGGGTCAGAACATACAGTACAGGGTTGGACGTGGAGATACTGTAGTCACAGAGGATACCAATGAATAATAATCATAATATCATATCATGAATAATGAATAATAACCATAAACAGAATGAATGACATTATAAAGGACTAAGTGTTTATGTTCACAGAGAATGCTGCTAATAACTTCAAAAAGGCTAGACGTATTACCATAATACTATGATTTAGTGGCTAAAACACCCTTTCACTTTACTAAGTTTCTGGTTCTATCCTGGTGCCATTTCATTCAAATTAAAACAAGCCACAGTGAAATAGAATTCATGAACTCTTCATCCAAGGACTGCATTGCTTCTAACAGAGTGGCTGCTTCGTTACACTGAGAAGCACCAACTCAAAGTTTTGTATAAATTAGTGGCACAGTCAAATGAAAATGTGACGGGTCAGGTTGTGTTGTGTTATAGCATTAGCATTTCGTAACAATAGCATTTCAGTCATGAAATTCAGTCAATAATAATTAAGGACTACAGCCATCTGTTTAGGACGCAAGTAAAGAAAAAAAAACTGAATGAGTGGAACAGAGTGTAGAATTAAGAGGAGGAGAGGAGGGGAGATGAAATATAATGGGGAGAGAAGGGGTACAAGAACAAAGAAGATATCATCAAAGTATAAGGAGGAAGGTAAAGATCGAGAAAAAGGTATTGAAAGATGAGCCAAAAGGTACGAAGGAGAAAGATGAGTTTAAGAAAGAGGGTTGAAAGAGGCTTTCAAGAGAAGATAATGAAGAAAGGAGACAACCAGAGAAAATAAGGTAAGTAGAGCAGAGCAGAGGAAAGGAAATATTCTAATGCTGAGCTTAGAAAGATGGATGAAGATATAGAACAATGTAACTTCACACACATGCACTTGTACACACACACACACACACACCTGACAAACACAATAGGGATGGCATCTTGTTAAATGCTAAAGAGAAGTAATGTCATGATGATGTGCCATCCTCTCCCTCAAACTCGACACTCATTTGATGAATTGAATGAAACTCATCAGCGAGAAAAAAGCCAGACTTTCCCTTCTCGACGGGTAAGTGCCTGGGCTCCGATAGCGGAGATGGGGAATCTTTTCCACGGAGAATGGCCTTTCCTTCACATTACCGCCATCACTCCGCGCTTTCTGAAAGGAATTGATTAGCTAAAGACAAGATGTGAATTTGATAAGTGACTCGGAGAGGGCGTAAATCTCACTCGAGCCTCTCGCTGATGCCTGCCGTGACTCCGTTCGGAGAAGAGCGCAGCTAAATGGCGCTGGCACCTTTACTGGGACGGGTCTATAAAAGGTGCAGTGATGAATAGACTGCACTCGGTACAGCCTGCTAATTCAGCATTACTGTACGAATCCCGTCCAATATAGTGCTGTTGAGATTAAGGTAAACAGTGGGGTGCACTGGGCCTGGGACATGGTGCAGTCCACAGACTATGAGTAGATGTGTGTTGAGAGGGAGGGAGAGAGCGGAGATGGAAAGTGATAGTGACACAGAGTGAAGGTGATTGTGTCTCTGTGTGTGGGGGTGTGTGTATGTGTATTTCAGCTTGTGTCTGTGTGTAAGTATGCGCATTTTGTGTGTGTGTGTGTAAGAGGCTGAGAGAGTAGTATTCTCAGAATGGACAGGCTTTGGCCTGGGGCGCTGAGGGTTGACTGCATCATTACAGACAATGGGAGCATTTCAAGGGTATTTGGGTGAGAGCTAATGGGAGCGTTTGAAGGGTAGTCTGTAAGTATGTGTGTGTGTATCTGTACGTGTGCTTTGTGCGCATGTTTTTGGCGTGTGTTCTTTGCTTGTGTTTGGGGAGTGCATGCACAGAGCTGCATGTGTACATGTCAGCATGTTTCAGTATGTCAAAGTAGTTGTGTACACCATTCTGAGAATATCTTTGTACTTACTTTTATGCAGGTGAATCGATGCATAGATGTCTCTCTCGCTCTCTCTCTATCTGTGTGTGTGTGTGTGTGTGTGTGTGTGCGCGCGCTCTCTCCTGCAGATCACGGGAATCAATGTAGTGCTGGTGGCATACTACTGTATGTGTGTGTGAGTGTGTATAAGCTTCAGTGGGCCAGAGGACACT
>JAGFZM010000468.1:35427-46572 GCA_017657215.1 Limnothrissa miodon | reverse complement strand
GTGGCTGTGTGTGACACTCATGCATCACACACTGTCCCACACAGCTAGTTCCAGTGGGCCCCTTTTTCTCGTCCCTGATCAATGCACCTGACACTTCTAGTGTTTCCGCTTCGGAGCGAGTCACGCTCACCACAATGCCTTGTCGCCACTCCTCATTCCCGACAACACTCTAGGGCCCTGCATCACATCACACCACGCCACACCCGACATCCATCTCTGCCTCTGTGACTCAGTGCCAACATAGCCCAAACAGCTACGCCCTGAACCCTGAAAGAGCTAAGGCAATAGTCCACAACAACCATAACTGGCTCAGGCAAGCGAGTGTTGTTGGCTGGAGGTAGAATGAGAGTACTACACACAGTAGTCCAAATAGCAGCCTACACTAACTGAATGGGGCCGGTAAAAGCAACAACTTATGCTAACTACATGAGGCTAGGAAATTACACTGTCAATATGGCCCTATGTATTTAGCATGAGCTGCAGATTGGTTATTTAGGTAATGTCGTGCTAAACATTGTCTTTGTTTTTCCTACTGATAGCACTTGGCAAAGCTGAACCAACATGCTATTGCAGGTGACAACTGTCTATGGTACTCCGGGCTAAAGGAGCTGTGTGTAGGGTTAAAAATCTCAAAACACAGAAAGAACACGTTTTTTGTTGTGCATCTGCGCTTTGTTGTTGTCAACATCTACGTATGGGACAAGTGTGAAACGTAATTTCGATACCTTTGAATGTCAAGTACATTTGAAGAAATTGACAAATAAAACTCACTTTGACTTTGACTTTGAAAACACAGAGAAGAAACAACTGTTTTGATGTCATGTATAAAAAACACCTTAGCAACACATGGTTCAGACATCCACTTAAGTCGCACACGTGCAAATCAATGTTTAGCCGCACCTTTCCAATAATGACATTCTACCACGTGCCCACAGTAAATACAATGTGTGTGATTGCAAAGATGTGTCCAACACAAGACAAAACTGAAAGTATGTAACAACATCTTACACATACAGTGGCAGCTTTAAAGGCCCACTATGCAACATTTTTCATTAAATTAATCCGTTTCATACTGTTTAGGATGCTAAAATTAGTCATTACACGGCGAACGAACGGTGTAGAATGCGCCACCGTGGCCAATAGCGGTAGATACAGCACTTGCAATGTTCAGCAGTGCGGACCGCCTCCAATAGAATGCAGTGCAAAACAATGCAATACAGCGGGCTTTAGAGGGAGCTCGTGAGAAAGAAAAACAGAATGTTGCTTAGTGCCGGTTTAACTGACATGCCAATTAGGTCTTGCAGTTTTCTGCTTGCAGATTTATGTAGCTTTGTGAGAACGTGTTTCAGTCTCTATTTCTCTCTCTCTCTCTCTCTCTCTCTCTCTCTCTCTTTCTCCACCTCAATGTGCTAAATGAGTTGTTTTGAAACGCGAGAACAGATTCAGTTTGACTAATGCTTAGGTGGGAAGTGAAGTGAAACCCTGAAGGGAGGGTTGTTTGAGAACTGCAGGTGTGTATGTGTAGGTAGACCTGCTACCTGTGGATGAACCACACACACACGCACACACACACACACACACACACACACACACATTCGCACACATATAAACACAAACACGCTTGCACACTACCACAAACTCACAGTCATTGAAAGGTGCTATTTAACAACTGATGCACTGATTTGGGGACTGGAAGAGTTTCAAAACGGAAAGTGGAGTTTGTTAAGGTGGCATAAGGATAAGCTGGACATTGTTACTGCCATTGTGACCATATCTGATACTAATTCAAAGTACAGGGGTAATAATTATAGAGTGTATATGTGTGTGTGTGTGTGTGTGTGTGTGTGTGTGTGTGTGAGAGAGAGAGAGAGAGAGAGAGAGAGAGAGAAAGAAAGAGAGAGAGAAAGAGAGAGATAGAGACAGAAAACAAGGCATATGAGAATATACTCAGGAATAGGTGATATATATGTGTGTGCGTTGTTTGTGTGTGTGCATGTTAACTGGAAGAAAACTGCTAATGAGCAAATAAGAATCTGGGTGAACATACAGTATAGAAAGAGTTAGTGAGACAGACAGTAATTAGTGCCTATGGATAGGGGGATGCGAGAAAAAGAGAGTACGGCACTGTGACATGTAAATCCCTCTCTGCATTGCTTTACCACCCTCGGCATAAAGAAACATCTAAACAAAACATCTAAAAATAAGATGCATTTTTCCACACTAAAAACATCATCCTCCACTTCTCATACAAGTAGGTATGTAGTATAGTTGAAACGAAAGTTTAGTAAAGTAGTAAAGTAAAGTTTAGTAAAGTGAACTGAAGTAATTAAAAAAAATCTGTCCACATGTTCACTAGTTGAGTACTAACATCTGACTATAATTTACAGGTAATCACCCCTTGCCCACACACTACTTGAGACATGAGAATTGAGAGATATTCTCAGTTTGCTTGTAAAAAAATAAACTCTACTACATTCGTTTCTACCGCAGACAGATTTAAACACAGACAGCCCATCGATATTCTGACAGATTTTTTTTGTTTTAGATAAAGACTGATTATTCTTCAGCTCTTTTGCCCCAAATGCCAATCTGGATCAGGCTGTTTTGTTTTGTGCAAAGAATCTGGACATTGTTGATACATGTTAATTTTGATTCTGCTAGTTGGGGCCAATTGAAGCCTTCAGAGAGCTGAAGTGGAGGAAAAGAGAAGAGAGGGAACGAAGGTAAAGGTAGAGACAGGGGGAGAAAGGGAGTGAGGACTAGAGGAATGGAGGGGTGGGGACTGGAGGAGGAAGCGCCAGAAGTAACAGGAGAGATTAAAACTCTATTCTTGTCTGAAATGGGCCTTTTAAAGATTTCCGCTCGCCTATGACATTTGAGGATACAGACTTACGCTGCTGAAATCTGTCAGCCTGGAAGATATCTCTTTCACTCTCTTTCGGTCTCACCTCTCTCTTCGATCTCTCTCTCCTTCACTCCATCTCTCTCTCTCTCTCTCTCTCTCTCTCCATCTCACCTGTCTCTTGCATCACTTTCCCTCCCTCACTCCCTCTTTCTTTTTCTCGCAGAGGCGGTGGCAATATAATATGAACAGAGCTGAGGAATATGTATGTGTGTGACTTGTGTGTGTACGTGTGTATGTGTGTATGCATGCACACACACAGCGCATGAGAAGTGAGAAGTGCTGACACCAAGTTGTCACTCAGGCACAGTCCCAGGGTTACCTTGACACTGTCACATCTTCCTCAAGCCTTGCATGAACCAGAGCAATATTCTAAAAAAGTAATTCCTGTGATCCCTCTGTCACAGTGAGAGCGAAACTCAGGCGAAAACAGACCTCATATGAACCCTCAAGTTCCAATGCCTCTGTTGAAATGTACGTCTAGATGACAGGAAAACAAAGTTTGCTGGGATTTAAGGCTTCACTTGGGATGAGAGGTATGGTTGAAAGACTGCTTGCGTATGTGCTCCATTTATGTTCATGTTCATGTGTGTGTGTGTGTGTGTGTTTCACTTGTAGTTCAGCGCAACTTGTGTTCTAGTACATCCATGAACCACACAGTATTCCATAAAATCAACAGTTCTACTTCAAAGGAATGTCAGATAGATAGATAGATAGATAGATACTTTATTGATCCCCAAGGGGAAATTCAAGATCCCAGCAGCTTAGAAAAATCACACACAACATATACTACAGCGTACACAGGATGATAAGAAGCAGATCAACAATGAGGTTGAGGTCAATGAGGTCAATGAGGATGTATCCATTTGTCTGTGGAATTCAAATATCAGCAAACCTTTGCCTAGACTAAGGGCTTCGTGCTGAAAATTAGCATTTGGTTATACAGTAATACCACACACCACCACAGTGCTATTCATTTTCATGATAAGGAGGATATTCAACTAGCTGACTTGGGATTATTGTGCCTGTGGGGTCTGTGAAGCACTGCACTACAAGATTACAGCGCTCTCAATCTCCACTGCCCATGAGCCCTTCATGAATCCTAATCCAGTCCTCAATTTTTATTTTTTTTTCCGAGAAAGGTACTCATTATTTCCCCCAAATCTCTCCCTTATGGGAAAATTGGCACATGACGTTTTTGTAATACTAATTCAAACAGATATCAGGCTCACAGTGCCTCAGCTAGTTATGAGCCAGTGTGAAGTCAGTGTGCGCAGAAGACTGGCTCTCTAATGAGACATTATAGGCTACTCCCACAGTCCAGGTGCGTCCATGACAACCACTGCAGCCAGCCGGCAGCTCATCATCATTACGCCAGACCATAATAAGCATTACGACCTCCTTAGTGCCGGACCACGCATCCTAGTGCTGAAAAAAGACAACCCCCACAGGTGTGCTGCAGATGGGCACTGCGGAATTCCGTAGAATTTCATGCCTGTGCGCCTCGAAATTCTGCCGAAGCCCCACTAATGACGGCGGGCGGTTAAATCTGTCACGGAATGCTCGTCAGCGAAGTGTGATGGCGTTTAGCGCGTTACTGTGACAGCATGAGAGGCAGCAAGGCTATGCGTGTGTAACAATGAGCCCCATCCACAAGCCATATGGTGTGAAAACACCTGACCAGCAGTAGAGCAAAACACAGTCAATAACACATTAATGGTGACAAACAGACACAAACAAGGATGCTGTGATGTTCAGGGACATGAGCAAGATATGAAAACAACTTTGCCCATACACAAATTAATGGAACATACAGTATGATATTTTTTCTTAGGTCTATGAGCAAGTGTATGAGCTCCATGCACACATCTCTGAAGCAGCTTGCTGAAAATACCTCTCAGAGTCAGATTGGGCATTTTCATCTGCACCTTTCCCCTGCTGTGTTTGTCCCTTTCAGTACACGCTGTTTCTTAAACTCTTCCAGTTTCATTCACGCGCATTAGGAAATAAGACAATGAGAACAACACAACAGTTTTGCACCGTCTACATGGATCAATCTTATCTCTCAGAATAGCTAGCTAGTCTGTTGAATATTAGCTCTCTGTGCTAACCCAATGAAATAGTGATAATAGCTGATATACAGTAACTGAATGAAAAAAATAATTATCACTTGTCAGGCATATATAAATCAGCCATTATAAATGAGTGTATACAAATCCACCCTAAAACATACTGCCCTGAACAATAAGATTTTGAAAAACAACATAAGAGTTTTTTAGTTAGTTAGATGTGTTAGATATTCAACAGTTAGATCTGGTCGAAGTACTTATCAATTTCTGATTAGACAAGACGTATTCTATGTGTCACTTGCATCACTCTTCACAACTAACAATCACTTTGCATTTCCCACTGACTTGACTGATGTCAACATTCAATTCATTCAAGCAAGACAGCAGCGATTTTCATAACATCACATCTGGCAGTTCTCTCTGAAGAAAACGTCTGTGGAGTTGTGTTAATATTCAACATGGTGTGACGTGCACACAGACAAGCAAGCAGGCATGTGCAAAAGCATGTAGTCAGTCTCTCTGTACTTCCAAACCATCCATTAACTGTTGAGTAGAATGTATAAATGTAGAAAATACCAACTGCTGTTAGCTGGTAATGGAAATGTTGTCTGAAAGCAATATAACCCTTGTGGTTATGATGTTGTTCATGGATATCCCTACGGCTGTGGTTACATTTGTCATTAATCTTTAGTGTTGCTAGTGTCTAGTGGGTTAATCAATTTCTAAGATGGGGGTGTCTATTCCAGACATCCAAATAGTTTGTTTTTCTGGTATGCAAATCTCTAACCTGATTCACAGAAACTGACTGGATGTTTTCATACTTGGAGATCTTGTATGCATCAGGGACACAAATGGAAATACAAAATCCCAAAAAAGTGCATTTTTGCATATCCTGCCTTTTAGGCTAGACTTTTCAGACATTTGAGGGCTAGAACTGAATTATGCACATGATATAGAAATATCAGATACACATGCTCTTAAGATACATTAATGCAAACAATGAATCACTATTGCTGAAATAAAATCATGTTTAACATTAAGATGGTGTCATATTATGGTGTGCAATGGTTTCTCCATTCTGTTGACATCTTGGTAATGTGAGTAAACAGTAATGGAAAAAAGGTTAGAAAATACAAAAAACTTTGTAATGTAACATACATTAATGTACATAATGTAAGAATGGCTAATTTAGTTAAGAGTCTTCTACTACAGTCCAAACCCTGAGAATAAATTATTGTTTTGTTTTCTTGCAGATTAATGTCTATTTTTTAGTTGAGATCTACAATCTGTAAAACACATTAGACACTCCATTAGTCTTGCCTATACACCTACACATTGTACATAATGCATTTCTCGAATTGTGTGTGTATGCATGTGTGTGTGTGTGTGTGTGTGTATACATACCAATTGGACAGGAACCTTCAGAGACGACCTGCACCTCTTTCTGCAGCTTACAGGCCTCTCTCCGCAGGAAGCACTCGTTCTCGTAGCTCTCTCCGTTAGAGCCGCACACTGGCACATAGTCACCGCTGCACTGTTAATAACAACACAAAACAACACAATGCATATATATATATATATATATATAGATAGATAGATAGATAGATAGATAGATAGATAGATACTTTATTGATCCCCAAGGGGAAATTCTATATATACATGTATATCTCAACGGATCCAGCAAGTAGAGGGGGAGAGATAGAGAGTGAGTGGGAAAGACAGAGAAAGAATCAGAGAGAGAGAGAGAGGACCAGGTGTCAGATGGCTCCCAGTTAAAGCCATTTAGGGCTTAGTGTGAGCACAAACTATCCGATTCAAGACCTACTGCATCTAAAAGGATCTAAAAGATCTAAAGTACAAAGGCTATCTGAGTAATCATGTATAAATTGGGTGTTTTGGGATTTGTGCTAAGCTAACCTTGCTAGCACAGGCCCAACCTCAGCTCAATATTGCATTTCGCAACAGGACAGCACAACTCTCTAAAGGAATTGGTTTGCTCCAAACAGATCTCCAATCAGCGAACAGAAATTTAATTTAGTCTGTTTTAACAAAAGCAGACGTCAAAAAAAAACAAACAGACATCTTTACATTCACTTCTTGGGAAGCTACATTGATGCCACACACCATAAATACCACCAATGGGTCTTTAGTATGAAGGGGTTATGAAGGTCACAGTGACACCTGTTTAAAGGTAGATGTGACAAGTTAAAGAGTCAGGGAATTACACAGGAGAGACTGATCACCACGGAAATGCGTACAACAAGATGCACCTTGGCATGTCTCCCTTTTACAGACACACACACACACACACACACACACACACACACACAAACTCACACATACTTGATCACTATGAGATCATTAATCCCCAAAGGGCTGAGTCTTCCTCTGGAAAAGTGGGTGACCCTGGGAGGGGAAAAAGGGACAGGCGAGGAAGCAGTGCCCATATTTCACTGCTGCCCTTATTAACACAAGAGGAGAGGTCATCCATCCATATGGCCTACATATCCACCACACATGCCACCAACATAACCAACACACACACACACACACACACACACACACACACACACACATACAAACAAAAACATTTATCAAAAATATACTCACGCAACACAAGCACAAACAACCTACTTCTTCTATTATGCATGTGTGACATACATACATATGCACAGATACAAACATCTGTATTCCCAGTAAGACATGCTCACCCCCTCCCTTCCCACGTGAACGAGGCTTTAGAGAGATGGATGCTGCGGAGGAAGATAATGAAAGAGAGAGAGGGAGATAGAGAGAGAGAGTCATGCATGTGAAAGTATGTGAAAGGCATAAAGAAGAGTTGTAATAAACATTTTAATGAGGGAACCGCATGTGTGGAAAACACCTCAAAGCACACTAACAGTGTTATTTCTGCGTGTGTGTGTGTGTGTGTTCATGCGTACAGTATATGTGGAGGTGTGTACACTTGACATGTCTACTGCATGTGCGTGCTTCAGATAATATATATAAAGTGAAAGGCAACATAAGACTCTCAGTGGCTCTCGTGTGTCTAATGACAGCATCAGTGTTGCACAGGCCCCACTTGACATCCACCCTCTACTCTAGCGCAACAGCAATAACTACTGGAGGAAGAGGGAGAGCTGAAGCCCAACTTATACTGGATCTCATTCACAAACTAAAAGAGATATGATGAGCTCCTGTACCTAGATATTAATACATAAAAACTATATATTTATCTTTTGAATGTTCATCAAAATAATATATAATAAAATATTTGGGATTAAATATATAATATTTTGTTCAAATATATACAGTTATATTCAATTATATTATATTCAAATATATTCAGTTGTATTATATTCTATTAAATGTAGGAATATTTTGATTGCAATTGAACTATTGATGGGGCTATATGGGCTATATTTAAGCCACCTTAACATGTTTTAGTTGTTTGCATTGGTTCCTTTTAATCTCTGTCTCTCTCAGGTCATCCTGCATCCTTATCGCTTTATAATTACCATCCCCACCCCCGCCCCAAAACTCTCATCTCTTAGCAGCCAGAATCTGTCGAAATCACCCATTGACCTGCCAGAACATCAGGGAGGCCAGCTTATAGAAAATAACCAGGGCAATGACCCTGAATCTGTATGCCTGAATCTCTATGCCTGTCCAACTCTTGTCTTTCTCTGCCAGCTCTGTCACATCTGCCATCTGTTCATCTCTTGTCTCTCTGTCTGTCTCTCTGTCTGTCTTTCTGTCCTACATGGTGTTTCTTCACATAAGCCTACTTCAAAGCGGAACCCCATTTCATGCTGGCCTGCTATGGTCTGCCAGGGTGTGTGTGTGAGTGTGTGTGTGCATGTGTGCGTGCATGTGTGTGAGTGCCCTCCAGCCGCTAGCTCAGCATGGCTGGGTAGAGAGGACTGAACATGTCCAGTCGCCTTCTTATGAAAATAACCAGTACATCGATCCAGAAGCTCACACTCTCTCTGGCCCTCCCCACCCCCTCTGTCCATGCATCTCTCTCTCTCTCTCTCTCTCTCTCTCTTTCTCTCTCTGTCTTCCCTCCACTAACTTTGCTCTATCCACATCTTTCTCTTTTTCTCTCATGCCCCCCTCATTCTTTCTATGCCTATGCCTCTCTCTCTCTCTTTCCCTCTTCATCTTTCTCTTCTATCATACTATTCTCTTCATCCAAGCATATTTCCCTTTCACTCTATCTATCTCCCCTCCCGCCCCCACCCTCTGACATGTAGGGTGTCTTGTCCTCCAGTAGGATAGCACTGTCTGTCTGCCTGCCACTGCGTCTGGACTAAACCTAACCCTGTCAAGTGGCCAGCCAGTTTATAAAAATAACCAGGACATCGATCCAGGAACCTGAGATCAATGTGTGTCCATTTATTCTAGCCAGGAAGGCACGCCAGGCAAAGGCTGTGACAGCCAGATCCCAATTACCAAAGCGAGAGAGTGTGTGTGAGTGTGTGTGTGTGTGTGTGTGTGTGGGGGGGGGGGTCTGATGTGGTGAGATGAAGGGAGGGATGAACATGAGAAAAAATGAAAAGGGAGGCAAAGTGACAGAGCAAGGAGGATAAAGGAAGTAAAAAAAGAGAGAGGAAGGTAGGGGTGGGCTATATGGACGATATATACCGTATGCAATATGAATTTGGCCAATGATAGAGATTTTGGGTCATATCGGCATACCGTGATAGGCTCATTGCGTCTCTACAACCATGTGAAAAAATGTTGACCTGTAGCTTCACCTTATTGATAGCACCTTTTCATTCTTACAACTGTGTAAGAGCCTATAAATTGAACAGCTATTGCCTGACACAAATGCAGCTTACCAGTTTACTTCTGTGTGAATTTGAGAGTCCAATATAAACACCTCCGAACGATGACTAAACAACTGTTGTACATATTGACTTTATGCTATGGTAACCATTAAACCCACTATGTGTAAGTTTTATTTTTTTCATATGAGAATTTCTCCCATCTACTGCACACGTTTGAATAAAATGTATTAGCCCTTCCCTTCCCACGGTCCTCATTTCCCATGGTCCCCATTTTGAAAATGGTGGCGCAAAATGAATATTCTCATTTGGTACCCACCCACATCTATATATAAATGGAAATTACCAAGTTTACGGGAACACTACAATTTATTCATGGAGGTAATTACCATCGTTTTACATTATATATTTTTTTTAAAAATGTGTTTTTAATAAAAGACGAAGATAAATAGAAGATAAATCCTACACATAGTGGCTTTAAGAAACTGTTATGCTGTAAGTTACATACCAAAGTATACCGTGATATATATCATCTACCGTCTATGGTTCAAAATATATCGCAACAGAAATTTTAGACTATATCGCCCACCCCTAGAGGAAGGGGAGAAAGAGAGGGCTGTAACAGACATAGAAGAGAGAGAGGGGAGCAAGAAGTAAGGAAAGACAAAGATGTAGGAGAAAGAATAGAACAAAGAACAAGAATGAGACAAGGCGGAGGAGAGGAGAAATGATCAATTATACAAATCACAACTGAGTCTTTTTATACCCACGGTTGTATATATATACGCACACACAAAAGCAGCAGATACAGCCAATTCCTCCGTTCCCCTGAGGGAGGCACTGTGTATCTCAACTCCAGTCTAAGTCCTTGGATGAGTCCCAAAGCCACGCAGACACACTCCCAGTGCATATCCCAATATACTCAATGGCAGCTTTCACAGGAGATTTGCTGAACTGAATTCACCTACCTGCTGTCAAACCTCACAGGAAAAGCCTGTCTTAGACTGGATCCAACACACATTCACACACAAACATTAACAATCCAATCTTCATGCACACACACATACACAAGCACACATACACAATGTAAAAGAATATACAGTGTGATGTCAGAATGACAGGAGAGGAAAATATCTCCATCAATCCATAAATCTGTCTCGACACCAATTATTTGTGTGTGTGTGTGTGTGTGTGCTTAAGAATATGTTTTTTGAGAATACACGTTGAGTTATGTTGTCTTGTTGGAGCATCCCCTTGTCAGTCTAATAGTGGGGCCGGATCGGGGGACTGAGCCATAAAGCGTTAGTGCTCGATCTGTCTCCATTAAAGCAGCAGTCGCATATCCATCAGACCTCTCTCTCTCTCTCTCTCTCTCTCTCTCTCT
>JAGFZM010000468.1:18784-35027 GCA_017657215.1 Limnothrissa miodon | reverse complement strand
GAGAGAGAGAGAGATTGAGTGCACCTGTGGATGTTTATGAGAGAGAGTAAGGTAGAGAGAGTGAAACTGAGTAAGAGTGTGTGTGTGTGTGTGTGTGTTTGTGTGTGTGTATGTGTGTGTGTCCTCTCCCCATGTGTTGTATTTGCCCTTCATCTGCAGTCATGGTGGACCTGAGTGAGCACACAGGCATGGGAGGGGTCACTGCCTCCTCTAAACAACACACATACACACATACACAACCTGAGATCCTGACCCTGAGGGGTACAAACACTTACACACCCCTTACACACACACATACACACACACACACACACACACAACGCAACCACCACCACCGTCCCACAACACACACTCACGCAGCGGTAACCAGGGACCACTGCATCTCTATACGACTATTCAAGATCAAAGCTGCAACCATAATCAGACACTGCTTAAACAAACACACACACACACACACACACACACACACACATACACACACACACAGAGAAAAGGCAGTACCACAACTGTTGAAATGTTCTTGTCTGTCTCAAGCATTATGTCTAGCTCTGCCTTATTATATTATTATCATAATTTACTCATTGCATGCTTCTGAATCTCCTCTCCATTGCATCATTAAAGAGACCCATTCTCCCTGCCAAAGGTCTGCATTAGACGCTATCTAAACCTTGCACAACCAGGACCATCACCTATTTCTGTGACGGCACAATGCGAATAGCGGGCATTTAGGCTGACAACACACAGAACATTGCTCTGCTGCAATGTGTTCATCTGAAAGCATATCGTGTAGTGAGGCGAGCTGCCGAACGAACAAACTAACGCACAAGCGAGCGAGCGGCTGATCTGTTTGTCTGATGGCTCTCCAGACTGCCTTTGTGTTCCTGCCGGAGTGGGCTTTAGAGGGCTCCATTAGCCGGCTAGAAAACAAATGCAATATGTGCAAACCTGAGTGCACGCTGCCACAGAGAGAGAGGCCTCTGGATGGCAAGGTAATAGCAGAAGGAGACCGTGATGGATGTGGACAGAGAGAGAGAGAGAGAGAGAGAGAGAGAGAGAGAAAGGATGGAAAGAGGGGAGAACGGGTGAAGGAGGATGAGGGATACTGAGGGGGAATTGGTGCGACAACAGAAGAAGCAAATGAAAGAGAAAGAATGAGAATGATGGAAAGATATGGATTAACGTTCTAATAAGTGACTCAGCATCTGAACACAGCAAAAGTGGAGAGGAGACATAAATAGACAGGGAGATGGATAGACAGATAGATAGATACATAGATAGATAGATAGATAGATAGGAATAAGTATGTGTGTGTGTGGGGAGGGGGGGGGGGTCTAAGGGTATACCCACATGCAGCCCAGCTATCTTGGCTCTGGAGCACATTTGGCCCCTGCCCCGGTCCACACAAAGACCCCAGAGAGGAGGCTCCCATGTCCAGCTGGAGTGGCTCTCAGCACTGCAGGGGGCCCACGGGGACCTGACCCGTCTGGCCCCACAGTCTGTTGCCCTGTCCGCTCTGCTCTCTGGTGGAGATGTTTGAACTCACTACAGCTGAGCCAAGGGCAGCACACTGCATCAGATTAGATCAGCCCAGATCAGCCCTTAATGCCAGACAGGGCAGGGGAGCAAGCCATGCTGACCCAGAGAACCTTTATGGACCACGCCAATCTAACTAAAAAGAAGACAGTCACACAGGCCACACACACACACGCAAGCCAAGTATGATTCACCCCTGGTTCACACACAGAGGAAAATAGCTAGAAAGAGTGAACTTCATCCAAGCAATGTATTAGCAATTAGCAATGTATCCAGTGATCATGTGCTTAGAGAAAAGGGTCATGGTTGTTGTTTATATGCATGTGATGTGTAATGAAGCAAAAGCAATACATTCAATGTATTTTCTTCTTTCTTTCTTTTTAAAAAATGTTGTAGATGGAGGAGAGAGGACAGAGTACGTGAGGCTTGTCAAGTCTCTAAGGGTTAGGAGGCAGCTGACAGCTGAGGAGCTCAGGGTCATCGAGGAGCATGAACTCGAAGACCATGAGGGGATGGACATCGAGGAGGAGGAGTACTTGGATGGGCAACTGTTGGGTGAAGAGGAGGAGGATATGGAAGAGGAGATGGATCGCCCCTCATCTTCACCTGGGTAAGCTTTTGTGTGTGTGTACATGCACAATTCTAGTTGTCATAAGAGTATTGCTTATTACAGTAATGACAGGAGTTATAGCTTTAATAGTTTTAATTGCATTTATATTTACATCTCTACTTATTATACTCACATTAAATTTTTTGGGGGGTTTTGGTTAGCCATTTCCTGACAGGTAAACGAGGCAGCAAGCGTAGCCGCTTGCCTGTCACTGTGTCCTGTCTGTCTTATACAGATGTAGACACAGCGACCCCAACTCCAGTAACCTTTGCATCTCGCCGTCCTTT
Organism: Limnothrissa miodon; assembly: GCA_017657215.1. NCBI lineage: Eukaryota > Metazoa > Chordata > Actinopteri > Clupeiformes > Clupeidae > Limnothrissa > Limnothrissa miodon. The sequence goes on along the minus strand of JAGFZM010000468.1, from coordinate 32,597 downwards.
AGGCATAGATTTAGATCAATTGTTTCTTGGATCATTCGGCCGAGGGTGACCGGTTAAGAGATTAGGTCTTTAAAGGTAACTGCCAAGCACCCTCAACCTGCTCTGTCTCTTTTTAGGCTCTATCCTGCATCCTGTGTGGTCCAGGGTACAGCGTGTGGCACTTTCTGTGACTGCTGCCAGCCATTTGTGTATAGTTTTGTAATCTGAGATGTATTGTAAAAAAAAATCCTACCTGTAGCTAAATTAACACATTCCTTAAAAATCTGCAGTTGTGCCATTATGGCTCTTTGTGATCGATTGTTCTCTGGTTCATACAAACATATACATTTCATATAATATACTATATTTTGCTATAATATAGTGTTGTGTAATGTATTCAATTATGGTGTATGACTTCATTTCAATTGCCTTAAAAGTTATTCATGTTAAACTTGAAATCTAATATTTGTTTGTGTAAACTTAGAAATCTAATGTTTGTTTGTGTAAATGTTTATTTACATTTGTCTTATGTCCTAAAATGGTTCCTAGTTGTCTCATGAAATTGTTTGAGACATTTATAAATAAAATGAATTATCTTTTACTTTTAACCCATGTCTGTGCCTATTTTATCCTTTAAAAAATATATATGCATTCGAGCAAAACGCCTACATAGTGGTGATTGCTTAAATTTATTTCTCAACTTTTCTTCTCTTACAATTGTTATTGCCTCTTAAAACTATTAAACTGACATATTAATGTGTGGGTCATGCTTAAATTGTTATATTAATAATTATTTTAAGTTAAAAGGCCATAAATATATGCATAATGGGATCATATGTCAAACCAGGGAACACAAGCTCCCTACTCTTCTGAAAATTCTATTCGGTACTGCAAGTTGCAGCTCTGAATCAACTGATCATAACTTTTGAACAAAAGGTGGGAAATGAATTCTGTTTTTTTCATTGAGTAGAAGACAAAATTGTTAATAACCCATACACTCTAAGCTTTTCTCTATCTTCAACAGAAATTAAAGAAAAAATGAGATTTATCAAGACAAATTGATTTGTTTTTTATTTTTGCGGCTGAGATGGAATGATATTTCTTAAGAAAAATGTATGTTTCACTCAAAATTATGAATTATAATTTATACAATTTTAAAGGTCTATTTCTCCTGATTAATATGGTGTGTATATTATTTCTTTGCCATGAAGTATAACGACACAGTAAGCAATTGTCCACTAAGAGGGCAACAGGTATGAAAAAATGGAATGTTCCGCTCAGACAGCAAAGGGTTCAATGCGGCGGAGATTAGAAGTTGTTCCTAACAGACTCGCTCCTCCATATGCTATCAACCGAAACACTGGAATGATGTCTTCTTGGATGAACTAATAAATTGGAAGTGTTGCCATTAGCGTAGGGTAGCTAGAATGCGTGCATATAGTCGCAGTTCTGTCTATTTATATGTTACCTGGCATCATATGCGCATCCTCCAACTCCTGAGCAGCCGAGCAGCCTTCCATTTCTCTCCCACTTGACATTTCTACACGTGACGTTACCTGCAACACCTACACTCCACAACTCAGCCTAATTTCGCGCATAAAAAAAAACAGATGAGCACGAGGTCACATAGACACAAGGCTACATTGTGCATGCCATGAACCGTCGAACCGTGCCACGCACAGAGGTTCATGAACTGTACCACCCCTAATATTTATAAATATCTAACAAAGTATGCTATAAAGGTAGTGTTCAGCTATTGAAAACCATTATTAATGGTTTATTTCATATAATTTCATATCAGTTATTTCAATAATTTATTTCAATTGAAATGAAATGAAAGTGTAGTTTTAAGTTTATTTGATTGGTTTTGGAAGTTGGAAGTTGGAAGATGTTTGGAAGAGAATGATTTGTGTATTTTAGTTAAGATGAAATATGAACAAGAATGCATTGTCAACTTCAGATTTTAAGTATTTTATCTAAATAAATGTGTAGGAAATAATCGAAACACCATGTTTGCCTCATGATAAATACATTTTACATTCATCCAGGCTGCTTGTGTGACCAGTGGTAACTACAAACGGCTCCTAATCAAGTTACGATCATTTTATAATAGTGAGCAAGTAAAGTAACAGATTTCTTTTACAACTTTTTTTTTTTTTTTTTTTTAAAGGTGAAAACCGAGAGTATACCCACTTCTCCAGGGACCACTACACCACTGGGCAGAACTCAAGGGGCCAACCCAACTGCCAGAAGTTGGTGGAAGAAGGAGTGAAGGGGTAGGTGACCTGTCCAGGGCCGTGCAGAGACCTTTGGAGGGGCAGGAGCTCAAGATAAAAATGGGCACACTGAACAAGAATTTGAAATACCATACAGTAACATACCTTACAATATAACAGTCTGAACTGTCACAACCCATGCAACATGGAATCACAACATACCATATCAAGATAATATAAGATAAACTTTATTTATCCCACATCAGGGAAATTCACTCGTTACAGCAGCAAAAACAGTTAAGACAGACAGTAAAGTAACAAGACAAGCACGGATTAATAAAGGTACCCATGGGAAAAAAACAACAACTATAGTCTGTAGTCTATGTGCATTTTGTAAAAGAAGGCTATGAAGATATGGAGTGAAGGCTAAAGAATATTGCTTGTTGCAGGTGGTTGCATAAATAAATACAGTGTATAGTCAATAAACAGATACAGTAAAGAATTTAAATAGGTCGAAATATATTGCACAGGATAATGCACTGGTGTACAGTAAATTGGCACAAGATGGTGGGGGCAATAGTGGTGGAGCAGTGCAAGTCGAGGTAGGCCTAGTTATAGTGCTACATTACAACTTGTACAGGCATTGTCCACACCTGATATCTTTGCGGTGCAAAGCAAGTGTAGTCTGTTTTACCTGATGGGGTACATTGAAAAGCTTTTGTTTAGGAGGATGGAGGGGCGGCTGCTGTTGCTGATATTGCTGGAAGTAGGCACTGATCTGAGAGTGTAGCAACTAAAAAGAGCATGAGAGAGATAGCTGATTAAACTATTTTGTGATCATGACAAGATGCTAAGACAACTGATCCTGGAAATACTTTTTTGTTTAGCTACATTAAAACATACTACCTCAACAACTAATTCATCTAATTGTGAATAAGCATTAAGAACAAAAGCACTTTGGGCATCAAGGGGCACCCCCCCCCCCCCCCCCCCCCCACTCTGCACGTGTCTGGACCTGTCTCTAATGTATATAGGGGTACATTACGCCTTTAAAAGACCATGTAAACACTCGAAATGATTATTCAGAAGTAAACTTATTTAAACTAATTCAAAATAAAGTGGATGATTTATTGTGGTGTTAAAGCAGAATTAATTAATTGCATCAGGTTAATTCCACTAACATTATTCTTGAAATGACAGTAGTTCTGTTTGTTCAGCGCATGCTTGATGCAAAGAAAAAGTATACTTCTAACTTATTAAAAGCGGGAGCAAAAAGGTTTAAAATGCCCCTTCTCCTCTTCAGCTGACATAGGTGAAGCCTGATAATATAATTCTTGAGCTGTTGCTTAAAGAGAATAATCACAACGACTGTGAAAAGTTTGTTGCATGTTTGTATCCACAGCGTATCCATAGAGATAATAAAAATCCGGTAGCCAGCGGAGTTGTGTTTTCATCCGTATACATTCATGTGGCTCCTGTCCAATTCAAACCCTTCTCAACCCCCAGAGTTGACCGTAATTAAATGAATACCAATTACCATGTTTTCTATGTAAACCTTTATTTTGAAGGATTTCTTCCAAGTAAACTCGAGGGACAATATTTTAATTTCAAACTAATTAATTCTGAATAATTAATTCAGAATAATAAAAAAATATATCATATAAACAGGGTCATGTACTCATTATTCAGGAAGTCCTACCATATCCAGACCAGCTCAATCAATGCCTACACACATCATCATAAAGAACATTACATTACGGTATTTGTCATCTAGCAACTATGCTCAATGTCCTCCCTATCTCAATGCCATGAACCCTTCAAGGCTGGCATCAATCAACCTGCATGTATCTGGAAGTCAATAAATGGCTGCAAGGCCTAGAGTTGGCGGGTGTGGTGGGGTAGGGTGGAGCAGTGTGGGGTGTTAGGGTTAGTAGGTAGGCACAGCCTTTCTGGAGCCAAGGGCACAATGGTATCAACCTCAGGGATTGATAACTGCCCAGATCTCCATTTGGAAGCCCATTTCCTAAATTCCTAATCCCTGGTGACCATCAACACCTCACCGGTGAGAGGAAACACAAATTCACTGACCTGAGAACAGTTCTGACGTCTGCTTCTACTGACACCAGACTGGGAGTGACATGACTACAGTCCAAATGCTCAAATCCTCCATTTAAGCACAAATAAAGCTTTAGCTGACTCTGAAGATAGGAATGATTAGAGTGGAATTCATTGAAAGCAGAAGTAGCTGACTGCATACATTTCTGTGAATAAGGCTTGAAAGAGTCAACACAGCAGTTGACAGTGAAATAGTGAACAGGAGAGCTGGTTTACAGTGGCGATATCTCTGTTTGATTTTCGCCACCAGCTATCTTCATCTGATTCAAAACACACACAGAGCCGCACGCTTGCTCACGCACACGTACGCACGGACACATGCAGACACACACACACACACACAGCGCAAAGATGTCTGCAGTTCAACAGATTGCTCTCTCTTTCTCTCTCCCTCCCTCTAACTATCAGCTGGCAGTCCTTCACCTGTTCACACATATTAGCATTGGAATGTCACATAAATAGATATTGCTCTCTGTTCCGTGGGCATTATGCTGTCAATCATGCATCAGTCCTCTATTCAACTGCTCTTGCACACACACACACACACACACACTCACACACACACATACAACTATTCTGAGCTTAATGCCTCTGCATGTGGGCAATGTTTGGCAAGTTTGGAGAGGTAAAGGTTGTATGTGGAACACCAGGATGCACTACCAGAGCAAGGGAAAAAAGAGAGGATGAGAAGGAGAAGAAAACAGAGGGAGAAGAACAGAGAGGTATAGGAAGGAAATGGAGAATAGCAGAAACTGGGAGCAGAAGAGAAGAGAAGCTGTGTAAAAGAGAAGGAGTGAGAAAGGAAAGAAGAAGGAGGAGTGCAATGGGTAGCAAAGAGACAAAAGAAAAAAAAGAAAGTAACATGGCAGCATTTTGTGAAGTGAGTAAAAGAAACTGTTTTACTGTACTGTAATATGCTAACTTTAGAATAAAATGCTGTGGGATGGAAAACACTTAAGATTAATTACAATCACTAATTCAGTCTTTAATTACTCTCTCCTGTCCATATCTTCAACCTGTTTATTTCTTATTTATTCTGCACAGAAATAGTCCACAAATGACTATTGCATTACAGTTCTTCTCTCTCAATCAGTGGCAGAGTAATGGAGATGCCACAGAAACAGTCTAATATCCACCAGTTAATTAAAACAAATTCAGTGGCACCTGTGTCATTGTTTCAAGCTCTTTGTAGCTCCTATTAATTTGTGATTAAACGCGCAAGCAGAATGACAAAGACAGAGAGCATAAAAGTCATATTCCGATAAAGCAAGTTGAAAGGAGGACAACATAGTCTTAGCACATCATTTTATAACATAGAGAAGACCGAAATGGGATGAAAATAGTGTATACCTGAGAACATTAGACCTACAGAGCGAGAAGGAGAGCAAACTGAATGAGAGAGAACAAAAATGAAATAAAGAGTTGTGTCAGAGTAAAGCTTAGTGGGTAGTGAAAGAAATGAGAAAAAAGCACCATTGTCTATAAGGGATAAAAAGAAAAACAGGACAGGGGACAAGAGAGAAGAAGAGAGCAGTGATACAGATGGAGAGATAAGGAGAACACAGGAGAACTAAAAGCAGAGAGAGAGAGAGAGAGAGAGAGTGGTGGTGGTGGTGGTAGTGCTGTTAGTGGTGGGCCTTGTGGATCAATACTATTCTCTGAGGCTCAGTGAGCTGCTCTAAGGGCTGAAAGATCCCCATTCATCCCCGACGGCTTCGCCAAATGTCAGCTGCGCACTTCCTGCTCCGCTGCGTGAGCCGGCGGCGGTAGCGTTGGCGGTGGAGGGGCCATGGGGGAGGGGAGGGTTGATGGCGGTGGATGCTGCCCAGCCAGAGTGGGCACTCAGAGGGCTTAAAATGGCAAGACATTTTAAGACTGGAGAGCCCAAGCTACTGCCACGGCTGGATAACGGGCCGACGAGGCCAAATCCCCCTTTGAGCTCGTGCTCGATATGTGAATGATAGAGATAGAGATAGAGATCCCGCCACTGCAGGAAACTGCACTGTCACCCTTCAGGATTTTGGGAGGTCATGCGCTGAATTACAATGATGAAAGTGTGTCTCTCTTTAGCCAAGCCCATGACCAGTCAAAGATACAGAGAAAATGTTGAGGTGAACATAATACACACACACACACACTCACACACACACACACATATATATATTCACATGCCCAATCACATGTACACATACACATAGAATAAGCCACAGAAACAAACCCCCATTCACTCACCCTGTGATTTCACACACACACACACACACACCATCCAGATCCAGAGTAAGAGTTGGAGCGCTAAAGAGAGATACTGTAGGGAGACAGAGAAGGAGAGAGGGACCAACCCAACCCATTCCCATTCCCTTGAGCACTCTTAGACTAATGCTCTGGCTGATGCTCCTCAATTGTATTAAGCAATAAGACAGGGAGCAGTGTGCTTCCCTTAAGAGCACAACAGGGCTTTGTGTACCTCACATACACACACACACACACACACACACACATGCACACACGCACGCACACTGCAAACCAGAGATATGCAGTATTGTTTAATAGAACAAACTGCAGCACAGCAGGTTGGGAAGTTGAAAGGTACAAAACCATTACAAGGCTGTGTCAAATAGCATAGAGTGTTTTGATGTAAAATATGATAATATGCAAAGACGTTTTAAGCTTGAAAAAAAAACCTGCTGAGATGCACATTGCATTCTGGTATCCTATGCAGTGCCTGTAGAAAAGGATAAAGGTGCTCTGTTAACCTAAGGTATTTAGATGTGAAATAAGAAGGATAAAAGAACATTATGTGAACTCCTATCCATGTGGACCATGATCTGATCTACTTTAAACAACCTGTAGCAAGCACACTAAGTAACTTCCCCCACACCTTGGACAAACTTAGGGCTTTTAATACAAGGTAACTAGGGTTGCAAAATTCCGGGAATTTTCAAAGTTGGAAACTTTCCATGGGAATTAACGGGAATTTATGGGAATGTATGGGAATTAACGGGAATGTAACTGAATGTAATGAATATAACTTAGATGATATTAATTCTAAAAGATGATTTATTCTAAAATGTTAGATTTTAGTTAGCCCAATCAAAATATAGATTGCTAGCTCACTGGTAAGGCAGATATGTTAAAGGTAAGCTAGCTAGCACCTTGCTGTTTCTTCTGCGTCCTGCTAAGCAGTTTTACATAACCACACCTGATTTCAAACATCATTTAAATGTTTTGATAGCCCTTTCCATTTGTTCAGTTTACAATCTACATATTTAATAGAAAAATACTATATTTTTTATTTAATTGTATATTTTTTGCAAAAATATCTTATGACAAAATATGTTGTTGGTATATGAGTCATATGGTCTATGTTTCTTAAAATCATCCAAAATTTCCAGTTAATTCCCATAAATTCACATAATTTCCACAAATTTCCATTTTTGAATATTTCTAAAATTCCCAAGCTAAAGTTTCCATGGAAAGTTTCCAGAAATTTACCGGAAATTTTCCACCCCTTTGCAACCCTAAAGGTAACAGATATAGTCAGAAATCTTCTGCAGTGTCCCATATCATCATATATACAGTTTTTCCTTGCACAGACACACACACACACACACACACACACACACACACACACACACACACATGCAACAGAAATACACAGATACCCCACAGGCAAGGTGAGTTCAACCTCAGCACAGCCCATCAGACGATAATGATGTTTACCTGATAGCATCTGACTAGAAAACCCATATGTTGCCAGATCTGCCCCAGTCCTTAGCCGGCACTGGGCCAGATCTCTCCCACAGATAAACTGTTATCAACCTGTGTCCTTCCCCTTGCGGGTCCATGTCTAGCACTCATGAACCCCGCTCAAGCAAAGCTAACCCCCCAATCATAGACAATAGATCTATAGAGAGATAGCAGTCAACATGTGGCCATCTAATGTGATTTGCCTCTGGATAGACAGACAAAGAGAGTGAGAGAGAAGTGAATGTGCTTTCGGGAAATATTTGAGATTAAATTCAGGTTGGCCTTCAGGGTGGGTGTCTGGAAAGAAATAGTGGTCGTTTGTTGGGTCATCTGCTGGCTTGTTTGATTGTTTACTCGTTTATGATGTTTGTGTGCATGTGTGCGTGTGCATTCTGTTCTTACTTTGAAGTCACAGATGCATGTGACAGTGTCACCAATTCTCAGACATTCCCCGTCGAATTTGCAGGTGTTGGTGTCACAAAGGAAGAGGTCTGTATCCTGCTCATCAAAACCTGAAAATTAGAAAAAAAAACAAAGGCATAGAAGACCTAAGTCAATAATTAGCATTTTAAAAAGTCTTATGCAAACTATTGAAAGGCAATTCAGTGTAGTGAAGATCAGCTTCAGAGTTGATGTAACATTACTGCCAGAATGAGCATATTCTAACCAGCAGGTCTGTGTACTGCTTGTCAAACCCTGAAATGGAAAAAATGCATCCTAAAAGACCTACTTCTATACCAAACACAGGTTAGTATAATAAGGGTTTCTGCAGGCCCCAACAACATTAATTTAAGACCTCTAAAGACCTTTTTATTAGTTTGCATGAAAATGCAAACTATTGTTATTCAGGCTCCATTATTCTTCTTATTTCCTAACGCAGCCTACTCTTCTCGAACCGCTTAACTAAAAAACTTGGTTCAAACTTTGTTTCGTAGGTCTCGCTCATGTGACCTGTGCTATGACTTTTCTAAGTTCTGACTTTTATACTTTTTAAACTATTACTAAAAAACAAATAAAATTGTCGTCTAGTCTTCTATCAGACTTAACTGCGCTTCAACCGTTTAACCGAGAAACTTCATTTGAACTTTGCTCCGGAGGGCTCGGTCATGCCTTGTACGATGTGTATTTTCTTCTCTTTCTCTCCCCCTTTCTTTCATCATTCTTCTCTTTCTCTTTCTTTCTCTATTCTCTTTCTCTCTCTCTTTCTTCTCTTTCTCTGTCTTTCTTCTCTTTCTATCTCTCTATCTGTCTTTCTTCTTTTCTCCCTCTTTCTTACTTTCTTCTCTTTATTTCTTTCATTCTTTCTTCTCTTTCTTTTCTGTCTCTTTCTTTCTTCTCTCTCTCTGTCTCTCTTTCTTTCTTCTCTTTTACTATCTCTTTCTTTTTCTTCTCTTTTGTCTCTCTCTATTTCTCTCTCTTTCTTCTTTTTCTCCCTCTCTCTCTTTCTTTCTTTTTTTTCTATCTCTCTTTCTTAAATTAAATTTAACTATTTAATTAATTTGAACAGTCAACTACCCCACTGTTAACTCTATAAACTATTTAACTTAGAAATTCCAAGTTAATTGCACTGCATTTTCATGCAAATGTAATTCCCTGGAATTACATTCTCTAGTTGCCATTATGATTGAAATTTCAAACTAAAGTGGCACCCTTTCTGGAAAAAAATATTTTTGTGGGATTTGAAGTGAAATGTAGGCATTCTTTGTATATGGGATATGACCAATCTAACATGAAAAAGATGTCCACTTTTCTTCAAGCTTTAAGCAAGTGGCATGATCTACAAAATACACTCCACTGCAGTAATAATTCAAAGCCAAATTTTAGATTTAAGATTAATTTATTTTAAACCCATTCATTACTTTTAATTACGTTTTAAGACATCACAATTTAAAGATAAAATATTATAACACTTTTATTTATCTTTATAATTGTGCATTCAATAAATAACTTTCTCTATAGAAAGCTGTGGAGGAAAGCTGGGAGGCAAAACACAAAAGGACCCAGAGCACAGAGTCTTTCCTTGCTGAAATTCTTTTTTTTTTTCAACAAAAGGTGACATTTCTAAATGTTAGTATTTGAAATATCATTTTTGAATAAAATAAAAAAAACAGGTGATTATGTCCTCTTCTAATTCAGAGACATGAATGATGAAAACCCTGTATGCTCCATTTGAGGTGCGGTGAGGGCTGCTACTGAGTTGCGGTACTGTCTGCTCTTAGTTTAGACTCCCTGTTTGGAGCATTTTAATTGATTAGGCCATTTACTCTATGAGTCTGAGGCCATTAGGTTAAGTCTAATGTTTTTTAAAAAAATCCTGAGGGGAAAAAAACCTCTAGAACTGTTGGTAGAGATAGGTAGAGATAAGAAATGTTTATGCTTGCATGAGATTTATTGTGCAGTTTCATTTTCAAACTGACTGACAATAACACAATTTTGGTTTATGGGCCAACTTCAATAAGATTCAATGATAAGAATCTGTAAACTCTGTAATAGGCAAAAGCAACCAACCACTCAAAGTGAAGTAAGTCAATCAATAAATAAAAATGTTAGTTCAAAACCCAGAGGATACAACCCAGCTATACATTAAAGTATACATTAAACTATTAGCGGTTTCCTCTCTCCCCCTCTGCCAGACTACCTTGCTCAGTAAGCAGTCATATCTGTGTGAGTAAAAAGCATGACTGGCATTTTACACAGACAGTGTTGTGTCTGACGGCGTATCTCTCGTGTTTCAATACAAACAGCATCCGGCGCAACCCAGAGAGGAGTGCAGAGTGCATTCAGCTCAGCACGTTGACTTTGCTTGCAAAGCAGCGGTGCAGCAACGCGCTCGTCCTTACAAGAGCAAACACCCTGAGTAATGCGTACCAGCGAGCGTTTAAAAAAGGCCCGGTGGAGTGGGAATGCAGACGCTGACAGATCTGAAGATGGAGTGAAGTTACCCGACTTGAGGATGAAAAGCAGAAAGTGACAGGAGAGGGACTGGGGGAAATAGGGGAGGGAGAGGAAGGGAAGAACGGGAGAGAGGGAGAGAGGGGAGGAAAGAAAGAAAGAAAGAAGAAAACACAGACAGCAGCGTGAGAGCAAGATAATGGAGGGGACGATGAAGAGAGAACAGGGGAAAGACAGATCAAGAGAAGGAAAAGGGTGGAACGAGAGAAACAGAGAGAGGTGTGACTGATAGAAGAGGGGAGATGGAGAAAAAAGAGATAGAGAAGAAGAAAAAGGTAGACAAAGAGAAGAAAAAAGTCATTGAGAGGAAGAGAGAGAATGAGAGTGTGTGAGTGTGTGTGTGAGTGTGTGTGTGTGTGTGTGAGAGAGAGAGAGAGAGAGAGGGGGCAGACAGGAAGGTAGTGTGGATGTGAGTTGCACAAGCATGTGATGTGCAAGCCTACACACACTCGCGGCTCCAGTGAATTGATTGATACACCCCGGAGTTAGTGCTACACTGTCTATAGCTGTCAGTGTCACTACAGGGGCCACACTTACACACACACACACACACACACAAGTGTGGAAATGTTTAATTGCAGAGAGTGTTTGCCATGTCTGGGCATCTCTCCCTCTCCAGCACTGTGGTTCTTTGATGCCTCTGATATGGCTGGTTTTCTGTGGGACTACAGGACAGCGCTGGTACAAAGCTCCTTTGAGGCCCCGGCTAAAGCTTAGGCAAGTTTAGCTCAAATTCAATTGAGAGGGAATTGAATTAAGAGGCTATAATGAAGCAGCTCTCCGTGCATGTATGTCTGTGTGTGTATGTGTATGTGCTGTGATGTGTGTGTGTTTGAAAAAGTGTGTGTATATGTGTGTGTACGTGCATCTGTGTTTGTGCGCACATGTGTGTGTTTGTGTGAGTGTTTATGTCTGTGTGTGTGTGTGTATGTGTGTTTGTTTGTTTGTTTAAATGTGTGTGTGTGTGTTTGTGTAGTTGAAGGCAAGTGGAAACAACGTTGACCAGAGCACCAGAGCACTTAACTTTGCCCATTGCTTTCCTCATGCTCCTGAAACGGCCAGCCTGGGCCAGCCTGTGTTTGTGTGTGTGTGTGTGTGTGTGTGTGTGTATGTGTGTGTGTGTGTCTGTATATGTGTGTGTACTGGGGAGGGGTGTGAGTGAGTGCAGTACAGCAAGGCTGACCCTTAGGCTCCCATAACAATTGGCTGCCCCAAGCCAGCACTTACCGGAGACCAGCATACAAACCAAGCAACCAATTAGCCTGACACGGCACACCATGAATCACTGAAAGATGGTGTGTGTGTGCGTGTGTATGTATGTATGTATGTGTGTGTGTGTGCCAGAGAAAGATAGATAGAGTGTGCCTGTGTGTGTTTGGAGGGGGGTTTGAAGGGAAGCTGTTGTTTGTCTGTCTATGTAGTTTGTCTCTTTGTGCAGTAAAATCTCTTCCTGTCTGTGTGTGTCTGTGTGTGGGAGAGAGAGTCAATGGGTGCAACAACAAATAAGTATCTACATCATTTATGTATCTGTGTGCGTGTGTACACTGTATCTGTGTATGTGTGTTTGTGTGTGTCTCTGTGTGTGTATCTCTGTCTATGTCTGTGTGTGTGTGTGTGTTTGTACACATACCGTACATGTCCTTATATGTTGATACATTTTTGCATGAATGGGTATGACATCACCTCCCAGAACCCATCACCTCTTTGTTTTCCATTGTGATAATTTTCTCTCTCCTTCTCTTACACACACACACACACACACACACACACACACACACTGCCTTTGTCTCTCTTGCAGTTCCCAGTATCCATTCAAAAGCCCTAGCTCTGATAGATATGCTCTCCCTGCCTAATTAATATTTCAGCACCCTCCATTATCACTTCCCCAGGCAACATGGACAGACATGCGTGTCAATCTGGGCCCAGGCGTGGCATCGTATTACCCATCATTAGTGCGGCCATGGCCTGGCATCCGGTTGGCTCGCGCCGCTTGCCCATTCTCCCGGAATGCAGAACACACAGGAGCTAAATATGGCCAGATCTAGCTGATGGCTGGTTCGGTTCTGACACAGCACAACGTATCAGAAGCTTGGCTGTACATGATAGCTCCTAGCATAGACACACACACACAAAAGCATTCACATAAACACATGCGCAGATAGACATATACACAAACACATACTGTACATACATGTAAACACACACGCAGACACACTCACACAGACATAAACACATGCACAGACACCACTCAAATCCGCACGCACACATACAAATACACACGCACACACACACACACACACACACACACATTCTGATGAACTGGCTGTGAAAATCATACATTTATTACCCATCCAAATGTGGAAGCGGGGATACTTAGGGTCTCTTTCTCAGCATTCTGGGCGACTGAGTAATGCATTTCCAAGGTGAGTGACACCGGGGCTTAGTCAGCGCAGCACGACACGCATACAAATCTATAGAAACACATCCAGACTCATCCCCCTATTTCTATGAATACGGAGACAGGCAGCGCCGCACAGCACACAGCGCACAGCATTTGGCATTCACAGTTTGTTCCTGTTACAACGCTGCTTGTCTCGGAGATAAACAGAACAGAATAAATGCATAGAAGATAAGAAAGACAGATGAGGAAAATAAAACAGCCTCATGAAGAGGCAGAGAGGGATGGGAGGCAGAGAGATCGCCAAGAGACAGTGTTTGATTGTGGGTGGGTATGTGAGCGTGTGGGAATGATGGAGTGAGAGAGAGAGAGAGAGAGAGAGAGAGAGAGAGAGAGAGAGAGAGAG
>JAGFZM010000468.1:0-18774 GCA_017657215.1 Limnothrissa miodon | reverse complement strand
AGAGAGAGAGAGAGAGAGAGAGAGAGAGAGAGAGAGAGAGAGAGAGAAGTACAGATGGGCCATCTAACTTGTGCTGAGAGGAGGACAGGTGTAAAATGTAAATAATGCCAAATCATCTGTGTCTGGCAGCAAGCCCTCCTCCTATTCACTGTAGAGCAGCTTCAAATGCCTTGTGAAGTTCAAGAGCCTGCATGTGTGTACATGAGAATATGTGTGTGTGTGTGTGTGTGTGCAGGTTTGCATGGCTATCTGTCTGTGTTTGTGTGTGTGGGGGGGGTGTATGTGTATGTATTTGTATAATTGCCTGTCTGTGCCTCTGTATGTGTGTGAGTCCTGGTGGTATCAAGCCAAATGGGTTGCGGGCTTGGCAAACACAGTCTGTCGGACAGAAGCCAGAACAATACACCAGGAAACGTCTGCTCTCGAAACCCAGGGCATGTAAAAATGGTGGAGGAAGGTGGAGGAGGTGGTGATGGAGGAGGTGGAAGCGGTGGAGGGGTGCACACATCACACTGTAACACATCAAGGCTGGCAGTAATGTGCTTTCTGGTGGAGGCATCACACACACAGACACGCTGCTAAATAGCAACTTAGACCGTACTCCAGGGTCGCTACTCTGCCCCGGAGCCACACCAAACATCACCTCATCTGGCCCACGTGTGAGCCACGTTCTGATGACTCTGGCACAGATGTGTGCCAGCTTTGGACCGTTCGGACCACTTGACCGCCACCTGGGCAAACAGACTAATGACAAAGTCGGCCAAGCTGTTTTTCAAGCGGACGGTTTTGGCGGCGGCATCGGCAGCACTGTTGTGTGTATTGTGTGCTGTGTGGTGGGGCGGTGTGACAGTGCGGTGACTACATGCCAGCATCAGCACTCCATCGGCAGCCAACAGCTACAGCTACAACACACACACACACACACACACACACACACAGGGGTTCCACACATTGTTCTCACTGCTGGTCAGTGCCCCTGATGGCCACATCAGCCTATTCTCACCAAATAACATGACCTACAGTGAAGAAATAAAAAAAATAACTACAATATAAAAAAACAAAACAAAAAAACATAAAAACCCACTCAGCTTTTCACTAGCTTCAGATAGCTACAAAAACATAACAGTTGTTAATAAAATAGGAAGAACCCTGCCATGAGATTCAGGAGGCGAAACAACATGAAAGGACAAGAAAAGAAATCAGCATGGGTGACTAGTTGTACATTTCAGGACATGAAGCATCAATAAAACCCAGCAGCTCCAGCAACCAAGTGCACAACACAAAACCCAAACCACAGAAAGCCAGTGGGGTTCTACGCCGTGTGGATACTACACACATGTGCCTCTCTGTTGCCATGGCCAAGCACAATACTGACAAGATCAAAGACATTCAAATGCGCCTGTTGTGGCTACTGGTGCTTCTCTTCTTTGAAATGCATTCCCTGTCATTTGCAAACGAAAGGCCTAAATTGCAAAATAACTTCTAAATTTCACCATGTATCTATTATTTTAGTTTCTTTAGAAGCGAAGAACTGAATACGTTTAAAACCAAATGGCCTAATGGTATTGTGGCTCAAGATCAATTCAATTTTATTATCTATGAATATGTCCCATTGCACTTCACAGAGCTGGGCCGACCTTGAACTTGAAGCCTTGATATTCCTTGAGCTGGAGGGTTTGGTTGGTTTCTGCAGCCGAAAGGCACATAGAGGTGTTTGGAATGGCATATCACCCTACAGTTAAAAAATAAATAAATAAACAATGGTGGTAGTTGTTATAAACATGACATATCACAAACATTATTGTTAATTCATGTTTATGACTGTTGTCATAAAGTAGCATTCAGTCAGCACCCCAAAGTCTGCATTTCAAAAACTGGACAATGACAGGACTTAAGGACAATGACAGGAATTAAGTGTTATTAATGTGCAAGGTATGTGTCATGTCATGTTTTTAACAGGCTTGTGTCACCCTTATGGAGACCCCTTCAAATAAAGTTTTACAGACAACAATCTGCAAGACTTCATTTTAGCTGTATCCCCTCAACTGGTAGAAGGCTATCTACCTCTCTGTCTTGCCAAAAAGGCAGGCAAAAATCCTCCAGTCAAACATATAGTGCTGTTTGATAGAATGCTTCAGCCTTGGTCTTTACGCCTCAGTTTCCCATAATCCTCTCTACAGGCTGCATATGGTAGTCAGTGTACATTTCAGCAGGTAAACTTTGGTGTTGGCACACCACAGCGGGTGAGAGACGGAGGCAGTCTGGGGTAGAGGTGTGGCAGCTCGCAGTGCTCAGTTCAGCACGAGAGTCCAATGAAACAGATGGGTCGGCAGAAATAGCAACGCCATTACGGGTGTATTTATACTCATCATCAATCTCGCAAGAAGAAGCAAGTGGTTTTTAGTTCCTTTGTCAAAAATAGATGAGATGGAAGGGGGGATGTGGCAGTCCTCTGAAGGACAAGAGAGGGAGAGAGGGAGAGAGAGAGGATATCATAGAGATATCTTGACACAAATTAGAAAATGAGAGAAAGTGTGTGAGGGCATAGCGCGTCAAGGAAAAAACAATGTTTTTTTCCAGACATACAGATGCAGTCCTGCTACACTTCCTTAAATGAGATTAAGGCAAGCAATGTGAGCAAAAAAGAAAATTAAAAAACTAATTAAAATAAGAAAGAGGGGGAAAGAGAAAATGAGTGACAGAAAGGCAGTGTGAGAGGAAGTGTATGAGTTTGTGTATGTATGTGTGTGTGTGTGTGTGTGTCAAACTATATACCTACCCTACCCTGCACAGAATGAAAGAACAAATGTAAGGGAGAGAAAGAGTGAGAAGTGTTAGAGAGAGAAAGAGATGGAAAGATTTGAGCTGAAGGCCTTGGCCCACCTGCCTGCTTAAGAACAAAAGGAGAGTGAGAGAGGAAATAATAGAGAGAGAGAGAGAGAAAGACAGAGAGAGTAAGAGAAAGAGAGGGAGAGAGAGAGAGAGAAAGAGAGTAAGAGACATAGCTCCCCAAGCTCTTTGCAGTGGAAGGTTAATGGCAGTAGTGTCTCTCTCCTCAACCTTCCTGCAGCACCTGTGGAGGCAGGAGGTAGCAGGCAGTTGGGAGTAGGCCCAAGGGAGACCTGCTCGCTCCAGCACCATATGCACCGCCGCAATGTCACCTGGCATGCGACGCAGCAAGCACACGCCAGCTGACTACTCTACACTTCTGTCTGTTTGTTTATTTGTTTGTTTGGTTGGTTTGTAGGGCAAGGGAATACGTTGTTGCTGGGGAAGACTTCCCCAGCGTGTTATTACACTGATGTGACTGGTGTAATACCAATTCAAATTTGCCTCACTGTCAGGATCATCTGCTTTGATAGGATCTAGAAAATTACTTTAAGGCGATTAGAGGAGAGTGTGAGCAAAAAGTCACCATAAACGCCAAAAAATAAATCTGACTTTTAAATTAGCCGACATGTGTGTAAATTTTATTAAAGGAAAACATCATTTTAAGCATGAATAATTATTAATCACTGTCTCACCCAGGAAATGCGTGTTTTTTGAAGGAACATGCCAAAGTATTCAGCTGCAATAGATCGAGACGGCTCAAGTCTTTGCTCATCTGATTATCGGGGCTCATTTCATACATAACCTTAATATTGCCCTTTGAGCTTTGCTATCAACAGCTTTTGCTTTACCAAAGACCAAATTACAGGAGTTCAATATACTACTATATACAACTTACAGCAAAAGCAAATATTATCTCGTTTTTTTGAGGTGGCGGTTAAAAATCCTTATGCTGGATTAGGATCAATTTTTAATTAAAATAGTTTCATCAGTTTTAAAATGTTTCTGTTTCCGTTGCCACAGGCAACCTCAAGTTTTGGTACCCCAGCAGCCCATCCAGCCTGCCATGTAGAGGCCTGCACTCCCGCGGGACCCAACGCAAAACAGTGCAATGCGGGAATAAATTTGAAAGCTCATTGCGGGCGCGGGCAGGAGCGGGACTGCACTATGCGGGAGCGGGCGGTAGGATGATAAACTGCAATCCCGCAAACACAATATGTGTGTAAAATAAAATATACAAATGATTAATGTAGTGCTTAGCATACATAATTTGTGCAGAATATTTTATTTACTGTTACTAAAATCATTAAAACTTGCAGATGTAGCCTAAGATAGCAAACGACATTGGTTGTTGGTTGGAAAGGTAGGTAGCCTATTATATCCATCAGACGACCGAAATTCAATGTTGAATCAACGTGATGGACGGTCGTTGTGGTACACCCGCGGGAGTACAGAGCTCTGCGATAAACTTCAAAAAGTTCAGCCAATTAAGAGGCCTTTCAGTGAGATAGAAATTAAGCCAACGTCCCTCTTGCAGGATTTTTGCGGGCGGGAGCGGGACAAAATATTGCCGGTGCGGGCGGGAGCGGGAGTGAAAATTTCAATTCTTTGCGGGTGCGGGCGGGAGCGGGATAGCACAATGCGGGTTATCAGTCCCGCGCAGACCTCTACTGCTATGATAAAGAGTGCATCCATGATTGCTTTGGATTAGACGACCGTTTTCCTTCCAGCTGAATTTCCATGAGTGTCATAACACGTGCAAATGGGTTGGACAGAAATCCCGCTATTGGCAAGCGGCTCGTTCCCACGTACAGGTGTACACCCAGGCCTTAATTAACTCCACAAATCACCGCAATTTAATTAAATTCTGCTCAGCACACATGCTCTGTGTGTAGAACTACACGGCTTGTCTGGAGCACCTCCACAGTAATTGGCACTGATTCTTATGATTCAGTCATGTAGAAGGGTGTGGGGTGGGGTGCTCAACGGGGCACCGTCTTCAAACAAGGAGTCAACACACTGATTGTAATCTACTGACAGGCATCTGGGGTCAGCATGCCTGCATGATGTAAAAAATTATAGCGCAAAAGAAAATGCGCAGAAATACAAAAGCGCAGAAAATGTGAACAATTGTGATTGGCCTTTTCATCTGGGGGGAAGCAACACAGGAACAACTAATACAGAGACAGTCCATGTGTGGAGATGTAAATAAAACAAAAGACTACAGGGAGATAGGGGACTGGCTGCTGTGGAAGAGGTTGAATTGCTTGGAGGAAAACCATCCTGGCTCTTTGTCTCAGTGTTCCGGCCGTCGTTTGACAAAGGGAATAAAAACGTGCTAAATAAATGAAAGAAACATCTGCCGTCATGCATTTTTAAAAGGGCCTTTCTCTTCCTCGACAACATCCTTTATGGGTCTGGACCCCCGGGACAAGTGTCAGATAACTAACTGTTTGCACTGTGCTCCTCTCTCTCAAAGTCCAATCGCAAGCCACTACAATATTAAAGCCTCTCTGGGATCTGCAGCATCCACGGGATGCATCACACAGTTAGCCACAGAGAGATTCTAGAATGGCAACCATTTCCATTCACTGCATACATCAAACTCCATGACTTGGGCAATCTGTGTGTGTGTGTGTGTGTGTGTATGTGTGTGTTTGTGTATGAGTGTGCATGCTGCTGAATGCTAAGTATAGATAGTAAAGTCAATGTAAATGTGTGTGCTTGTGTAAGAGCTTGTGTGTGTGTGCCTGTGTGTGTGTGAGTGTGTGTGTGTGTATTTTGCAGGGTACAATAGTGCTCTGGTCAGCTGTACTAGCCAACCATCATCTCAATACGTATGTTTGTGCAGCTGAAACCCAATCTAGCGAGATGGAGGGCGAGCGGCTCGGATCATCTTCCCATTTCCAAGTCGAGCGGCAGGCACACGGTAGGAACCCTCCAACACTTTATCTGATTATGGTTCCAATAACTTAATCAAAACGTTGGTAAACAAGGCTAGGGAAATGAAGGGGTGGATGGGGCGGGGGAGTGGGGTGGGGTTGGAGAACATCCCTTTGGAAACTTAAAAGTAGGGCGCCACGGTTCTACGGTTCCTTTGCCCGCTTGCCTGGCTGCCTTCGAGGATGCGCTGGCTCCTCTGTGCACAGTGTGTGCCAACTTGCCCAAACGTCCTCAGTCTTAGATTACAGCGTGGCTGAAGCACAGCACGCTGCCAGTGCCGTCGCTGCTCAGAGCTCAATGTTCTACTGAAATACTGATCCACCCGAGATGGACAGATAGATGGATGGACAATACTTAGCGTATTCCCAAAAGATATGTTGCAGTTTCAATATCTGAAATAGAACTGACAAAAAATCATATGTTTATCAGAAAGTCCCCCTGTGGTGAAGAAATGGGCCATGGAGATTCTCTGGCTCATTTGGCTTCTCAGATATTGAGCAACTCTGAGACACTATTGCAGCAGCAGCCATGGACAAAGCATCTACAGCTGAAAAAAAGCAACTCTCTGATAAATACTCCTGTGTATAAAAGCTTTAATCAGTAAAACCTGTATAGAGTGACCTACTCACTACTGCAAGTGCACTTCTTAGTAGGATGTGTTTATGACAGAATTAATGGAAGTTAAATAAGGGGGTACGTGGGCTAAGTTATTGACTAGATTTTGCTGATCTAACAAAGCAACTGGTGGAGGGGCCTTGAAAAACCAGTGACCAGGATTCTGATTGTCTTTTTGGCTGAGCTCCAGATATCCTTTAAGAAGATGAGAGGTCCATCCAGAAGGACAACTAACTCCATCATTTCTAAACTTAATATCAAAGAAAAACATAAACCTTTCCCACAACACAAAAAGACTTAGTTTTTGCTTAAAAGGGGACAGTTGGTAGTTGATAGGAAATGAAGGTGAAAAACAAGGTGCTTTGATGAACAGCTACTATTTCTTTGGTGAAGAACCATAGTTTTGGTGCTGAAAGGTTTGAATGCTTTTGGATTTTTTCAGATTTTCAGATTTCTGTATTGCCAAATGTCAGGTAAGAAAACGGCTTTGTGAAACCTTTCTGAAAACTTTGCAAGTATGTGAGATTGCATTGCATTAGGACAATTACAGAATGGAGCTGTGTGACCTTAACCAGACAATTATTATAAAAGAGTTGTTCAGGATAGACTCTTGAACCCAAACAGACATCAGCTTCACTCATAGCACAAAAAATGGTAGAAAATCCTGATTCATGCAGGGCTGGTTACATCATGCCAGAGATCAATCACTGACAGTAGTACTATACATCAATTGTGTTTGAACAATAAAATGTGATGTTTCAAATTCCTCTCTTCTTATTTTTTTACCCCTCTCACCAATTCTGAATTGGATATGAATAGGTAAACTTGATGTGGGAAGAAATACTGATTTTAACATTGGGCTGCAAGAGAGAGATAAGCAAACACACGTGCACACACAGAAATGTACTGTGGATACATAGGTATATGCAGTGTACAGTCACACACATGCAGTATACAGTACACATTCCATTATACTCTTTAGCAACTCCTGCTAGACCCTTAAGACAGACAACATTTCCCTTTCTGTTCAGCAGGCACAGGTATGAGAAGGCCTCGTTCATAGATGTGAAACACGCCATGAGCAGATGCTTTTAATGTGAGATAAGGAAACCCCAGTCTGCAGTGCTTTGATTGCTAGTCAGCTGAGATGCTGCTGCTGCAACAACAGATGCTGATTTCCAAAGTGAGGAGATGTGAAGTGCTGCAAATTTGTTTGAGGAATTAAATCAACAACCTAATCTGATGTTGCTGTTGTTGCTGAGATACTGTCAACCAAATCAAATGGAACAAAGTGAAATGTCCACCAGCAGAGACTAAAAAAAAGAAAAAGAAATGTTCTCTCTCTCTCTCTCTGCATGTGTACTTCTGTGTCAACGCATGAATTATTTGAGAAGAAACACTTTATTTTTGTCAGAATATGACTGTCAAAATCAGATTGCTTCTTGGCTGGTATGTCTGAGCATTTACTAGAACCAAAATGACATTGATCATTCTGTATTCATGAGGAACAAATTTGTATTTGTATACAACTGTATAACAAGAAAAGACGGGATAGACCTTAGTCCATGTAACTTGCTACCATTTGATAACTTGTTGAGGCAGCAATCCAAAGGTCAACAAATCTAAGCGCAATAGGTAAGCTCTTCTCTAGCAGAAAAAAATGCTTGTCCCTTGCTCCTGACGGTGGTGGTTTAACGATCAAGAATGATAAGGGCAACAATGTTTTAGGGGGAACCGATAAAATTAAAGACAGACGCTCTACCGGGCCATTTATCACACTGCTATAGAATAGGCTCCACAATAGGCAGAATAGGATGTACAAACCGCACTCCAATAAACTAAACCATACCATGCACAATGAGGCATTCATTTCAGTTGTATAAAATATTCAAAACTTATTTGAGTATGTGCGTCGCTATAGTCTTTTCGAATTATTGTTCAGAAATGTATTATTGAAATCTAGGTTACACTGATGCCTCTATCAGGTGATGTACTGCATAATAATCTACATGGGTGGCAGCACATGTGTTATGTAGGCTATAATGTACGGTCGATGGAGCGCTTCTACTCAAACTATGTGAGATTCTCTGGGTCGTTTGCACTGACATAGACACTACCATAAATCTCAACCAGATGAGCGGTGAAGTAGCAATAACAGTGGCAACTATGGCAGCGCTTCAATTAATCACTGTAGAAGAATCAAAGGATCAGTCACATGCCCAAGAAATTTCCCGTTCCAGACACACATTGGCGCGCGCTCTCTTACTCTCTCTCTCTCTCTCTCTCTTTCACACACACACACACACACACACACACACACACATACACGTGGTTCACACAATTCACACCTCAGAGGTAAATCAATATCGTCATGTCTTCATCACTACTATACACAAAAAAATATGGCTTTGTTGGTATTTCTCGCTCTACCAAATATGGAACTAGAATCCGGGCGACTCTCCGTGGAGCACATGCAGGTGACACCATCACATCTTTCAAAGTCTGCTGACATTAACACGTTTAATATTAAGCACATACATAGAAACGTACGGACATACTATACTGACTACAGCATATCTACTACTCTGTCTTGCCTTTTTGTCTCTGGACCTAAGACCTTTGTCTTAAGGTCTTTGCCCTTTGCCCAAAAACTATTCATTAAGGACATTAAGCATTTTTTTATAGAAACAGTCAGAACTAGAAAAGCTTGATTAGGTTGAGGTTTTGCAAAGGTGACATTGCAACGACTATGATGAAATTCCAGGTGTCACTGTCACCAGATAAAAATCAGCCAAACCTGCGACATAGCCCTGGGCGCTGAAGGTAACGTTAAGATTATGAGAAAGAAAAGTATTCTTACCGGAACAGTTCCAACCAGTGGGCGTTTGACAATCACTTAACGAGGAAGGGAAAGCGCAAAGTTGTCTGACAGGTAAGACGGTTAGGGTACACAGCACCGCAATCAAAACTATCTCCCCCCAAGTTCGGTGGCACGACTGCAGGCGTCTTTGATCCGGACAAACCGCTGCCACAGCCATTTCAGTTCAACGGCTTCTCCCGACAGCACGGGCGACGCGGGCGGAGAGCGAAGGCATCCACCGGGAACTCCGTTGCACGCAAGACCGCAGCGGCAGACGGCGAAGACCTCAACTGTGAAGAGAAAACCATCTTCCGAACAATGCTGCGAGCCCCATGTATGAGCAGTGGCGCTCAGAACAGCGGTTGGCTCTAATTTGTCTGGGTTTAGCGGTCGGATTAGCAACTGTCAGTTTTGCCTTACTTACACCCAGTGCGCAAAAAAAACAAAACTCTTTTGAACGCTTATTTAAATCCAGTGACTTATTTGTTACGTCCCAAGTCACGAGTCTTGAGTCTTACTAAGTGTGATAACTATGTGAATGAAAACATACGTGTACTAATCTGAAACAGTTCCATATCCTGTGACTTGAACTGGCAGACTGGCTTGGTGGGTGCCTCAGCGCTGTGTGTTCAAGTGGCGGAGCAGTTCACAGAGAAGGTGGGGTGGCGCTTTGAGACTGTTCTGCGCCCATTGGCTGAAGGTCGATTTAGACCGAGGATGCTTAATTCCGGGGTCGGATGTATCACTTCGCTGAGTGATCATATAATTTGAGGGTAGAATACATTTTGGATGTACGCACAATAGTGTAGCCTGCTACTTAGTGATTAACCTTTAGACTATAGGCTAGTTTTGCACAATGCGAAGTTTTAAGTCTAATGTTATGGACCGACTATCACCAGAGTTGCGTCAAGTTATCCTTGTGCAAAAGCATTGTTAGCAAGAAAATAAATACAGCCTAACGCCAGAGTTGATAATGAACTAATTTTACACGTGGATAATCGGCAATGTCTGCTTTTGGAGGAAGGCTGCTTGCATGAATGCTCTGTGTCCTACACAGAACAGTGCCCCCCTTGTCCCCTTGAGTCGCGTGCACTGGCACAGGGTGTCATAAAATAATCAGATGGGCACTGAAGATACGTGCTGAAAAGCAATTCTAATAAATAATACAGTGATGCGAAGCGCATTTCTTAGCGGAAAGAATTTCGTGCAATTAAGTGGTTATATTAACTGGACACACACTTGGCTGAAGTCTGAAGTACTCAAACAGTAGGCCTACACTAGTTCATGGAGGCAGCCCAAGTACTGTAGGCCTACAATTGTATACTGACCAATGTTAGACTAAGTTGTGAGACATTATTCTAACATGTTAAAAGTTAAGCAGGGAGACAGCTCAGCAGAAGTCTTTGTCATGAGACTGATAAGCTGTGTCCTACCCAGACAGTGACTTCTCCAGCTAGAGTTGAGAACATGGGGATGATGTGTAGTGACTTGTGAAGCAGTTAACTTCCTTATTATCCATGGAGTGTGAACGCTACAGCAAAATGCTCCATTTGTCTGTTTTGTCTGAGGGGTTGCATGGAGGATTTGGAGGATAGAGGATTGATCAGAACAGCAGCTAACAATCATGTAAATGAACACTAGTGGACAGACAAAACACAACTGCCCTGAGGTGAGGCAGTTGATTGGGAGAAGGTTAACAGCAAGATACCACAAGCTGGGAGAATTATGAGGTTTTAACTGGCGTAACCTAAAGTCAGGACAGCCCTGGCCCCAGTGCAATAAGATCAAGCGGATTTGGGGTAGGATCACAGCCCTGACTTATCTGTACGTTTTTTGCTGTGGGAAAATGGGTTTCTCCTCGTCTCAGCCTACCAGTATCTCACCCAGACTCTTCATCCGTCTCCTCCCTCCCCCCTCCTCTTTGCCCTTTCTCTCCCTCTCTTTCCTTCTCTCAATTCAGTTCAATGTTGCTTTGTTATTATGGCTGGTAGTACAGTCAAAGATCTTTTAGAATCAACCGTCTCTGGTAACGGTGTTGCCAAAGCAGATCAAGACATTGCATAAGATCTTTAATGGTATGAGCTCGCTCTCAGTCCCATCTAAATGCTACCCCCCCCTTGACCCAGCCTCTCTCTTCTGTTGCTCCACATCTTGCCACTATAAACTTGGTTACACTAATCTCTCATCTCTTCTTTGTTTAAGCCTAATAGCAAGCATTGTTAGTGCAGCACAATGGCTTCTCGTGGATGAAATGTGTGTTACACACAACTTGGTGGGTAATAGACAAGAACACTTGTCCCTGCACCTCTGCCCTCTCTTCGGCTTGAAGAATCCTCTCTTTTACTGGTAATTGTTTTGCCTGTGTTTTTTTCTTTGCTATATTTCTCCCCGTTTCTCCACTAATTGCATCTCCTCTCATTCTGTTCCTCTCTCTCTGTGCCTCCTCTGTGTCTCTCTCTCTCCCCATCATTAAGTTGCTCCCTCTTTTTTGTACTTCCTCCTATCTTTTCTCTCCTCCACTTGTATCTGTTCTTTTTTGAGCCTCCTTTTCTGCTCCCTGTTATTTCCTGCTCCACACATCTCTCTCTAGGTCACTTAAAAGAAATTTGGTGTGAATCAATCCATAGCCCTGTTGTTCCAGGTCACTGTGTGCTGTCTGTAGGAGAAAGAGAGAAAGAAAGAAAGAGATGAGATCGTTTGTATGTGTGCACTAATGTGTGTGTGTGTGTGTTTGTGTGTGTGTATGTGTGTGTTTATCAATCATGTGCACCTTTTTATATCCTCTCAGAAAAGACAGAGGGACTCATGGTCTTCAGCGCAATCTCTCATACACTAGCAAACTGGCCCAATTCCCAACTAATCCAATTAACCACACTGACAATGGCAGTGGCATTTCAGACAGACAGAAATATGCATATTCTCAATTTTTGGCAGCTACGTCAGCATGGCAAATGCAGCGCAATTATTTTTGGTCAGATTTGAGTGACTTTGTATCAGTGCTTACTCATGTGCTTTTTGTTGTCAGTCACATTTAGGCATTCATTGTGTTAAAAAAGTGTGTAAGTCCTTAGTCTTCTTACTTTAGGGAAATGACAGTTTCATTGAGTGACAGTATCATTGTCTTGTGGGTCTGTGTAATTTCTCAAATATAAAGTGCCATATTGTTCCTGCTTATTTTGAATTGCCAAAAGTAAAAAGTGTAATAAAAATAATCACTATTCTGCCAAAACTTCTGCCAAAGTTTTGAAAGGAAACTGCAAAGAGTTTCCACCATGGGTCACCTGCTGTGAGGCACACACACACAAACACACACACACACTCACAAACACACCGATCTAAGACCGTAAAGATTACAGGCCTTTTGCCTTTCTTTTGACGTGTAGAATGTCCACTTACTATTAACTATTATCAGTGTACTTCCTAACCATCGTAAGTTCAGTCTAACTGAGTCTGGTAAATAGTTCAATGATAGGAGATGCTATTCGAACACATCCATAACTTGTCGGACACAGCCCAATGTCTGTGACTGTATGTCTTTGTGCTTTTCCTTTAAATATCCAACCACTTCAAAATAATAATTGTAAATACAGCATTATAAAGATAGGAGCAAATTGCATCACAAAACTTGATAAAGATATATTAAGATTGTGTAAGACATTTACACCTTTCGCTCTGATTTTACCTTCTCTGCTGTGACACTTCACCCATTGCGCAAATGTGCTGGGTACACCCGTGTGTTTTAATATAGTCTTAGCCTCACCAAGTCCTCCCTTCTCTTTCTCTTCACCTCCCCTCTCTTTCGCCTCTCCTTCTCCTCGCCTCTCCTCTCCTCTCCAGCCACCCACCCCCAACCTGTCTGCCATCCCCCACAGGTCAAGCACACAGACAGCTTGGCCCCCTCTGAGGAAATATGAGCGATTAGGACTCACTGACAGACTCCAGCAAGGACAAAAAGGACAGAGACAGAAAGAGGGGGAGAGATTGAAAGAGAGAGAGAGATGGGGGGAGAGAGAGAGAAGTTGAAAAGTTTTTTAAATGTCGAATGAGACAAAAAGTGAGAGACTGAGCATGGTGACATTGCCTGTTTGAAAAAAAAGGAAGAGAAAGAAAGTGAGGAAGAGTGCGATGGCTCAAATGTGAGAGGCCGTAAAGGAGAGAAAGAGAGAGAGTGAGATGAAGAAAGAAAGACTGTCACCACCATGACTGTGTAACTATCACACTTCTGTCTCGGGGGACTTTTGTGGTGGTGTTGATGATGGTGGGGATGGGGAAGGTGACTAATGCATTATCTAACTACCACCAGCCCTGGCTCCCTCTCAGCTGCAGGAAAGAGAAAAGACTCAATCTGGGTTTGGTTGCCCAGCCAATCAGACGTGTCACACCACCATCTGGATTTTGTGGAGGCATTTGATGTGGTGGCATGTTCAGAAAACTAGAGAGGTCAAGAGAGCAGACATGAACCAAGATACTTCTCACGGTGATTAGTGGACCATACCACTGTGGCTGAGTAGGCTCAGGGATAAGACTATGTCATGTGGTTTTTGTTATTTGAATTATGACTAACTAGAATAACTAGACAGTTATGAATAGCAAGATCTCTGTCTTCCACACTGTCTCTAACACAGGAAGTTGGAACAACCATTTATAGCCTATTCTGCAGCATGACCTATAGACCATATTAATATACTTGGCACAGGGCTTCTGTTTTAACATTCCATATTATTTTACCATAGCAGAAGTAGTGAGGGAAGAAAATGTTAAGGAGCAATCAAGAATTGTTTTGTTTCTATCACTGCATTCAAAAGAGGCTTTTCTATACTATACATCATATAAGTTATACTACAGTAATTCCTCTGGTTGTCAATCATCTAAAATGCTCATTGTAGTAAATTACTTTATTGTTTATGACATTTAGTGTTATGTTGGGTTGGGTTAAATTAGATTTAATTATTGTATAGGCTAAAATGGGTCATAAAAAACCCAGACCTGCGCATCACTACAAGCCAGGTTACAGCAACGTGGCCAACACTGACATTTCATAGGTCAGCACTGATAAAAAGAATCCTCATCACAATCCTCATCACATATTTGTGTGATAAGAACGTGTCTCATGTTTCTTAAGACCTGCGCATTAGCATACTGCTACGGTTGAGCAAGATCTGCATAAGTTGGGTGATGTATTCCAAATCCACTCAGACCTATGAGGTCAGAGAGTGGGCAGGAGATCAGACAACAACTCAAAAGTCTCACCAGTAGGCATCGGGTCACGGAGGTGAGGAATAATTACATAGCGAGGAGGATATTATCGTTCTGTCACCGTGCCCCCGCATTCATGTAAATAAATATATAACGCTACCGAGCAGCCGCTTGGTTTCTCTGGCTCCCCAGCTGCAGAAACATTCCAACAAATCAATTCGCCGAGCCAAGGAGTGATTGCACGCTCCCTGGCATATTACAATAGCAGAGAGAAATAATAACGCTGACACTGGCAGGCACGTCCATCTTTTTCTTCAGGCGGTAGATGAATGAGGAATTCATCCATCTTGGACCTGAGAGAGGAACCGGAGGAGACAGATGGGGAGGGGAATGAAAGCAGAGGAGAGAGACAGAGGGAGAGAAAAGAGAGTTGGGAACGTTTCTTCTGACCTTGTGTCTCAAGCAACTGTCTCTCCAGCCCCTAAAGTGTGTGTATGTGTGTGTGTGTGTGTGTGTGTGTGTGATTGTGTGTGTTTAAATTAGTTTTTTTCGTCTGCAGTTCTGAGAAAGTGAGGCCTTATTTAAAAGAGTAAGTCCTGCTTCACTGAGCACCGGCTCTTAACCACTGAACCACAGGGACTGGAACGGGATGAAAAGAGAGAGAAGAGGGAAGAAAGCCTCACAATGTGGGTCTTGCACGTTCACAAACCATTCCTGTGTCTGGCGTTTTGACTTCTTCTAAAATAATTCTTGCTGCCTATTAACCCTATCTAACTGTTCTGGCCTGGTGAGTTTCTGGAAGGAATCCAAGACAGTCAAGATTTTCGCGCACAGTTGACTCTAACCAGTATTCATATGGGTGTAGTGAGCTAACCTGTCCCACCCGACCAATCAACAGGCAAAACACATGTACAGTTAGGCTAGCCAAGTGCACACACTCTACACAATATGTGGCCTATACTTGGAGGATGACTGGAGGATTTATGAGAGCTCGATCAATGTGATGTGATGATCATGGTGATAAATAGAGACGTTCCAACCACTGAAAACAAAGCAGTAGGCTGCTGACTGAAACAGATTTGATAGAATGTTTGGAGTCTCGTTTGACTTTTAGCCTTCTGATTAGTTTTTTCTTTCCCTCCCCCTCACCACCCCTTCTCTGTCTCTCCATTTCTGTCTCTCTATCTCTCTCTCTCTCATAAGGAGCTAAGAAGCTCCCATGCAGTTTTGCCCCAGAGAGAATGCAAGCAGTCTAAAATTAATTGGGCCATCATGTGTGTGTTGTGCCCTGGTGGTATGGGCTGCAGGCGTGGTTTTCGCCCCTTCTAATGATCATGTCGGTGACATGGGGACAATGAAAGGCCCCCTTCTCCCCTCTTTTTCTCTCACTGCTTTGAGTTCTTCATCTTCTCTTTCCCTCGCTATTTTCTCTCTTTCATACTTCCCATCCCT
Organism: Limnothrissa miodon; assembly: GCA_017657215.1. Lineage (NCBI taxonomy): Eukaryota > Metazoa > Chordata > Actinopteri > Clupeiformes > Clupeidae > Limnothrissa > Limnothrissa miodon. Next base: position 2,879 of record JAGFZM010000468.1, on the reverse strand, counting down.
TCCTCTATCTCTCCATTTCTTTCTGACTCCTTTACTCCCTCTGTCACCCTCCAACTTTTTGTCTTTTTTACATCCCTCTATCTCTTCCTTTCTCTCTTTTTGCCTCTTTCTTGTCATCTCTCTCTCCCTGCATCTCTTTCTCTATCTCTTTCTCCAACTCTCTCTTTTTACAGAGGGAACCCCCTGGGTTTCCTCGTTAGTTTGGGCTGGAGCCGAGAGGAAAGGAGAGCAGATGGAGTTCAGACGACTCTGCCACCCTATTTATGAAGCGCAGCTTCTATTATTATTAGCCCACTGGGCGCCCGTGACCAGAGCCCGTCTACAGAGAGATCTGCTCAGGCTGCAGGCGTAAACACGCCTGCTTGCTACTAGGGCGAGAATTTGACTTTAACCTCAATGAATGTGGTCAGCACAGGCAGCAACCACAACAGCGGCACAAGCAGCAGAAACAAAGAACTCGCCATTGGATTATTGACAAATAAAAAAAACACATAATACATTCCCGCAGTATACCACAAACTGCACATTCAACTTCAAGCAAAAAATAGTTTCATATGATAAGAGCACATGGTGACACTAGCAAGGCTGATAAGAGAATAGAGATTAAAGGACAGACCCAGTTGTCACATTCAGTAACATTTGGTGACTGGCTAACCTGTGCCTTTCTCACAGTAAACTCCGTTGGTCAGATTTGTTAACAAGTATAAGATCCTAACTTTATTGTCTTCCACTAGATTAGGCTAATTAGAGTTTTCAGATATTTAAACATTTTCCGTTCTTGTTGACTCATACCACAAAGCAAAACAACCAGAGCAGTGTCCAGAGAAATCTCATTCTGCTGAACATCTTTTGCTCACACAGCCTTTTTAGTCAGGTGTGCAACATTCTGGAATTCTTTATCTGATCAATTCATCTCAAGCTTCACTACCTTCATATAACTCAAATCCAACTAAACAGGTTGGATTTACTACATTTGTATACATGTTCTTGTTTTTATTTTTCTATATTAATATTAGTGCTATTGCCATTACTATTGTAATCTTTTACATTACTGTGTAAAAAGCCCTTCCAGGGACAGGTCAGTAGAGTACAGTACAGTAATGCACTGTATTAAGTCTTTATCATAAGCTAAAACAGTTCCAATGTCTTTTTATCATGTGTGTGTCAATACTTTATGTGAGTTTGTATGTGTGTGTGTGTGCCTGCATTTGTGCGTGTGTGTGTGTGCGTGTGTCAGCGTATAGCATAAGGGCATGGGGAATTTGCAGCTCATCCTTAAAGCAAAATGCTATGTATCTTAAAGCATCTAGTGTCAATAGACAGGCTACATAAATGTAATATATACATTGCAGAATTTATTACATGTAATAGGATCCACCCAAACTGCCCTGAGTTTAGATATGTTGGATCAAGCACAGTTCACTGATATTTTTTTTTATCGTCTATACTTTTTATTGTGTTATCCCACTTCTTCTTCTTCTTCTTCTTCTTCTTCTTATTTCCTAACAACTTTAATTCAGCCCGAACCGCTTAACCTAGAAACTTGGTTCAAACTTTGTTGTCATGCCTTGTACTATGTGTATTTTCAACCTTTTAAGTCTTATACCAGAGAGGGTTCAAGCGGAGCGAGAGACGCCAACGTTCGTTTACTTCCGCGTTCTATTGTCGCAAGGGGGAGGGGGGAGGAATCCCCCTTTATGCAGACCAGAACGGCTAAGCAGACAATGGAAGTCAATGAGGAGACCCATGCTTATCACCATATTATCGCCGACTATGTCCCCCTGGAGAGGTTCATTTTCGGATACTCACAATCGACAAAATGTATTAAATTTATTTGTGCAGTGGATTGTTTTGGGAAAAAATGACTTTGAATAAACACTGGATTGCCATGTATGACAGAGAGCGGTAGGAAAGATCACTTAATACCCTCTGGCGGTAGTGTAGGTACTGTTATGCGATAACTGCGCTGCTATTTTTGTCTAACCTCACGCTTCATGAATTTAGGCCCTCTTGTTGACTTTGTTTGTAACACAACGAGAAATACAGAATCATTGGTCTACCTCGAAAGTTTTCTGCGTCCTGCACATGCTCTGGAATGTTAAACAAATAAAATATTCAATGTAACGGAAATCTTTTTTTCTACATTTTCATCATTATACGGCGAATGGGTGTAAAACAGACAAAAACAAAAGCCCACGTTTTCTTTTTCAAAGGACCTTGGGCAGGTAAACGGGAAAGATTAGTGTAACATTTACCGTTATCCGGTCAGAGTGTTCTCCGCAATAAACTCACGCAAGTAGGAGTTCTGCAGTAGCAAGGCACTCCTTCAAAAATGTGAATAAAGCTTCAGCTTCAATTAGCTCACTCATCACATAACTGGCAGGCACCATGTTTTCTCTGATGGAATTCGGTCTTGTGAAAGCTGTCTGTTGGCAATAAACATAGCTGAAGTGCATTTAATTTTTCTTTGCGTAGCTGGCCTTGCAACACTGCTAACTTCGCATGTTTAAAAGGCTACTGTAATGCCATTTCAGGTTGGCCTTTTCCAGTACATCCAGCGATTCTCCACACCACACTCAAGGCAAACTGGCTTTCCCATCACTTCAGCGAAGTAACGTTAGTAGTCTACGGTTCGTTTCGCTTGAAAAACAGCACATTATTTATCCACATGTCTCCTCATTGCGGATGCCATTCTAGGCGTATACTGAAGCCTATATGACTGAAATTTTGTTGTGTTTTTGCGGTCCTGATGATGTGACACTCAACTTTCGAAACAAAAAGGAAATTAGATATTGATTTCGGTGGGGATGGGGGCTGATATGTTTTAGCGTTTTATCGTTTTATGACTACAAATAAATAAAATTAATAAAAAATAAAAA
>JAGFZM010000467.1:126664-148555 GCA_017657215.1 Limnothrissa miodon | reverse complement strand
CTTACATGTATCTTTTCGTGAACTGGCTACGGTTTCCGATGCAGGTTACTGTTGGCTTGTAAAATGGCATCTGAAAATTTGACTTAAGTCCAAAGAAAAATGAAGCGAAATTATGACCGTAAAGCCCAGGTGATCAGGTTTTGGCACTGTTGCCGATACCTGGTTCTCCTTTTGGTGCAAAGTATTTAGGCCCATACAGTGTGATTCGTCAGGTGTCAGAAACTACTTACTTGGTTGCTACGCCTGATCGTAGGCGAGCAACACAATTGTGTCATATCAATCTGCTTAAGCCATATTACACGTTGTCACAGTCATCTAAGGTTGAGGGTGAAACATCTGTGTTAGCCTGTTGCAAGCACGTCTGTAGTATCTCCAGCAATGGAGGATGATGTGCAAGGCCCTGATGATTCCATGTTGCATGCTCATCTCAATAATACAGAGACGTTGGCCAAATTTGAGGGAGTTTTGAGTCATTTGGATTTGCAACAGCAACGAGAATTGAAAGCTTTAATTTTTGAATTTCTTTGTCTGTTTTCTGATACTCTGACCTGCACAACTTTGATTGAGCATGATATAGATGTCTTTGGTTTGCGCAATGCAGCCTCCTGTTTCCAGCGGCTCATGAATCAAGTCGTTGCAGGACTGGAGGGGTGCGCTGTTTACATTGATGATGTGGTTTGCCATTCGGACACTTGTCCACCTCGCCCGCATACATTCATTATTTGAGCGGTTTGCTGCTGCAAACCTCACTGTAAACTTATCAAAGTGTGAGTTTGCTAAGGCTACAGTGGTGTATCTGGGAAAGGTGGTTGGACAAGGGAAGGTTCAGCCAGTGAGAGCAAAAGTCCTGGCCATTGACAAATTCCCACGTCTTGTTACTTAGAAAGAATTGATGCGCTTTCTTGGGATGATAGGGTATTACAGGAACTTTTGCTGTAATTTTTCATCTGTGGTCGCCCCATTAACTAACCTGTTGAAGGGTTCAGTTAAATTCAATTGGACTGCTGATTGCCAACATGCATTCGAAAAGCCAAGTCTCTCCTAAGTTCTGCACCTGTCCTGGCCGCTCGTAAGCTAGAGAAGCCCTTCCAGCTGCAAGTAGATGCCAGCCAGGTAGGGGCAGGTGCAGTTTTACTTCAGAAGGAGAATGTAATAGATAAACCAGTTTCCTTCTTTTCACCAGTTCAATTGTCACCAATTTAATTACTCGACTATTGAAAAGGAGGCTCTGGCGCTTATTTGGGCAATCCAACATTTTGATGTTTGTATTGGTGGTGGGTTACACCCTGTGGTGTTTTTCTCCGATCACGATGCTCATAGGGATAGTGCTCATTCACTGACTTGATACACTTCTTGATTATGCTTTAACCTATAACTTTACGTTTAATAAATTATTTTGATTTAATTGTACAAACGGTGTGGTCCCTTTATGTCCCGGACGAGCCCCCGGACGATTCCCCATACTGTATGTCACGACTATCTAGTTCACAGTAGCCATGACAGCAAGAGCAATGAGCAGCAAGAAAAGGTCAATCAAATGTGTTGTGCAGATCAGTGAAGTGAGGTGTAGAGTATGTGTAATGCAAAAAAGGAAAGGGATAGTGCTGCCACCAGCACAGAAGCCAGTGCAGAGCCAAGCAAAGCAGGGCCGAGCTGAGAAGAGAGCGAGCAACAGGTCAGAGGTGTTTTTGAACAGTCCCGCCAATCAGCTGTTGTCCAGCCCAACTGGACTAGAAAACAGACAGCTCCCCCTTCAGACTCGAGGGAGAAAGACTGCCCAAACTTGTCAAAAGGTGGAGTGAGCACACCCAGCACGGCAAAGACGGGCGTGACATCATGGATTCTTAAGGGGTCATGAAACAATTTTTTTTTTTTTTACACATGTATCAACAAATGTGACTTCCCAAACGTGATCCTTTATTTTAATTTATGCACTGTGAATCAGTCACATTTGCTTGGTTTTTAGCAGTAGTGTTTGTGATGACGACTCTTGTTCGAGCTGCACTCTTCACCGCCACTCATATCATGACCTTGTTCCTGTTTCCCATACAGGTATATCCGTACCATGTATCTGGGCATCCAGAGTCGGAGGCAGAAGGAGAATCATCGCCGCTTCTACTGGGCCATGATGTTCGAGTATGCTGACGTCAACATGCTCCGGCTTCTGGAGGCTTTCCTTGAGAGCGCTCCACAACTGGTGCTTCAGCTGTGCATCATGATCCAGAAGAACCGAGCTGAGACGCTGCAGTGTAAGATGGGGTTCCCCACGGCACTGTACCGGGGCCTTTTATAGTTTATAGAACTATTCTGTATTTTCACTTTGCATAACAGAAACAGAAAACCCCCACACAAACCCACCCCACCCCACCACACCAGCAGATCTGGACTGGATGTGCATAGCATATGGTCGACTATGAAGACCGCACTCTCTAGCTACTTATCATTGCAGCCGCAGCCGTAAAGACAGGTTATAGACAGTTTTTTTTTCTTTAAAGTTTACTTCTCTTATAATGTGATCTGTAGAAGTATTGTGTATGTGACAAAGTGACATTTTTTATTGATTTCTTTTTGTCTTGGAATATATCTCAAAACCCCAGCCAAGTACGCATTACCTCCTCCAGGAAGAAATCCCATGACGAAGCCTTTAATCGTTCTGAGATGGGGTGTATCATAGTAAATCTATACAATATCCATGAGAGCTGGAAGTTGGGAGGGAGTGGAGGGGAGGGAAAAAAGCTGACCTGTGTTTAAAATTGACAAAAAGAAAATGTAAGAACTTCCCTTTCCCTGCGGCTTTGTTTGAATTATCAACAGTGTGCAGTATATGTGAGGACAAGCTTTTTCTGCTGATCAGCAGATAATCTGTGGGGTGGGACCATTGCTCACGTTTGAGGTGACCACACTGACAGCTGTGCAGATGTCTCTGAACGTGGGGAAGATCTCTGCCCTCAGCTGCAGGATGATGCATAGTAGTCATGGCTAGTAGGGAAAAAAACAAATACAAACACAAATAGAAGAAATATAAGGTAAGTTTTAGAGAGAAGAAAAAAACACTAACATTCTGACAAATGTGTGTATAAAGATTTGCACCTATATAATATAGGTTACGCAGCATGTGTTGGTGTGTGGGTGTTTGTGTGTTCCTCCAAGACTCATACAGGCAGCTGAAAGTCTGGCCATGAAAAAACTGTTAAGTCCAATCCATGAGGATTCGTTTTTTGATCCTTTTTGTTTTGTTTTGTTTTCTGCACTAATTGGTACCAAAATGTGATCTGATCAGTTCAGAATAGACAGTGCATAAAAGATGCCCCGAGTCTATTCCTGCAAAAGGAAGGTAAACATGGGATTTTTTTTTTTTTTTTAACATTTATGAATGTTTTCAATAAGATAATGTTGGCTTCAGCCATTGTGTTTAGTCAGTGAGCATCCAAACACATTTAGAGACTAGTTAATGAGTTCACATACTTTTGAAACACCAGCATTTAAAATCTTATAAATACCACAGATATTCTCAGTGGAGGAGAGGAACATCTCAGAGACTGGTTATTTATTTCAAATTCATCAGAATTTATTTGTGCCCAAGATTACAATCTCTTTAGAGTCACAATTCATTTATTAGCTATTATCTCCATTAACAATGAGATTCTCTTTTCTTATTGGCTGATGTGATAGTCAGTAATTTCATATAACCAACTACCTTTTTCTAACTTATAAACCAGCGTACCATGTCAATGCGCTGAGAAAATGGTAACCATGACAGCCATTATCAACTGGTCACCTTGTCAGCCGTTATGCCCTACATAAAAAGTAGCTGAGCAAAATTCTCTCAAGACAAACACTCTGTCTGTGTTTGTCATGCCTGTTCAAAGGGCTGTATCGCCATAATTATAACATACAGTGTTAAGTGGGAAAAGCAAAAATAGACTTAATCATATACTGTAAAAGGGGTCAGTTTAACACTGAAACATCTAGATTAGGCCAGATTCGTTCTTTTTCAGTGGCAAAAGAGACTGTTTCAGTGTGACTAACTGCATTAATACATAAGATAAATACTGAAAATACTTACAAATTGTATACATCACCAAAAGAATAGTATACATAAAAAGTGTAAAAATATGTATAAAAATGTATAAAAGACTCACAGTAAATAAAATAATATAAAAAACAGGGACAGCTTAACATGATTTTTTTTTGTCTGAGATCCATCCTTATTGCAAGTGTGTTGGCTGTGGAATTAAACTATTACAGTATATGCATAAAACACATAATATCAGAGAATAATAATATCTACAGTATATCTATACATACACAGAGTGAGAAAGAGAAGGAGAAATAAGTTGACAAAATAAATAAATAAATAATAAAAGCATTAACGCATTTTCCTCTTGTCTGATGTCTTGTCCGTGCCTGCACAGGCGTGTCGGCTGCAGCGTCGCTGCTCTCTCTCTCCTGGGTGCTGGCCTCCTACCACAAGCTCCTGCGGGATTCGCGAGACGACCAGAAGAGCATGAGCTACCGCGGCGCATCGGTGCACCTGCTGTGGCGCATCTTCACCATCTCGTCGCGGGCGCTCTCCTTTGCGCTCTTCGCCTCCGTGTTCCACCTGTACTTCGGCATCTTCGTGGTGATGCACTGGTGTGCCATGGCCTTCTGGGTGGTGCACGGTGGCACGGACTTCTGCATGTCCAAGTGGGAGGAGGTGCTCTTCAACATGGTGGTGGGGGTCGTGTACGTCTTCTGCTGGTTCAACGTCAAAGAGGGCAGGACCCGATACCGAATGGCTGCCTACTACTCCCTGGTGCTGGTGGAGAACACCCTCCTGGCACTGCTTTGGTACGCGTACCGAGACCCGGCCACCACCGACAGCTACGCCGTGTCAGCCCTCTGCGGCGTCTTCCTCTGCTTCGCCTCCGGCATGGCCTTCATGGTCCTCTATTACGGAGTCCTGCATCCGATGGGCCCCCGGCTGCGGCTGCTGGCCAGTTCTTGCTGCGCCGAGCTGCTCTGGGGTCTCCCTTTGCCCCCCGAGGCCGAGCCCATGGCTCCCACACCAGGGCCCCGCGGCTCCCAAGCCACGCCCACCCGCGGCATGGCCTCAGCGAGCGGAGGGGACTACTACGGCGAGGCGGAGGAGGCCGCCACGGACACCTGCCTGCCCGTGTTCCAGGTGCGCTCCACCGAACCAATGGACGCGGCGGGCAGGCCGCTGCGCCCCGAGGGGCCGCTCATCAAGATTGACATGCCACGGAAGCGCTACCCGGCCTGGGACGCGCACTTTGTGGACCGCCGCCTGCGGAGGACCATAAACATCCTGCAGTACATCAGCCCCAACACCGTGGGAATCAGGTACAGGGACGGTCCACTCCTCTACGAGCTCCTGCAGTATGAGTCCTCGCTCTGAAGGCCTCCCACCCTCAACCAACCCCCACCGAACCCTAGTTCCCCACTCTCTTACTGTGCGTTCACGTCAAGGGCTACTAAAGCTGTGAAATCGCTTTTGTGCCGCTGCTAAAATATCAGTATCCGTTCATCTTGCTCTGATCACTCTTGACGTGCCCGGTGACATGTCATTCACGGCCGAAATGTGTCATAGCTAATTTGCATAAAGTTGAGCGGCTGTTATCTTCTTTCCATCGCTCTAGTCGCCCAAGTTTTGTTGCTCTGACAATTCGATCGCTTTGGTCGCTCTTGTCCATACAAAGTAAATCACTTCAGGCGATTTGACCGATTTAGTCACAATAGATGTGAACGCACGGTTACTTTCTTTCTCTCCCTCTCAGCCTTAAGTTCTCTCCTTGGCTGAATCACAATACCCCGCCGCCCCCTTAATCCTGACAGGAATCAGCCAGTCATAATGTGGATTCATGCAGGTTAAAGGAATGGTTCAGTGTAAATCAACCCATATTCCTGTTGCTTGGTGCTTTGGCAGAATGTGGGTAAAATAGCATAGTAACAATTAGCTTGATGACAAGGAAGTTTACGTTTCTGTTTATGTTTATGTTTCCTTTTCCTATGCCCGTTTCAGGTTTACAAATATCCTCATTTTTCCCCATGACAGCACTTAGTGAGCTAAAGCAACAGGTATATGGGTTAATTTATGACAGACCTTTCCTTTACATTTTTGAGAGTTCAGGGCTTACAATTAGGCAGGAACATTGGGATTTAGCCTCTCTCTCTCTTCTCTGTCTGTGTCTGTCTTACCAACTTCTCTTCTTCCCTAATGGCCAATGGAATCTACTTTGTTCATTTGGTGCTTTTTGCCTATTCTGTTTTGATTGCTTTGTTGTTGTTTTTATTTTTATTTATTTTTTTCAACAGCTGAAAGAGTGTAAATGATTTCTAGAATTAATTAAAAAAACAACATTTATTTTGTAAAATAATAATATAAGAAAATTTGAGGTACTACTCTACTATGAGGTACTACTCAAATTTCCTTAACTTAGGCTGATGGTGGGCTGTGTGTGTGTGTGTGTGTGTGTGTGTGTGTGTGTGTGTGTGTGTATGTGTGTGCGTGATTGTCTAAATAGGGTATAGTGTATAGATACAGGTTTTTGAGCTACTGTATGTACTGTGTTTTTCTGATGCGAGTGGTCAAATCATTTGATGGCATGTTTTCACATTTGTCTGACGCAAAGCATGATAGGAATGATGGAGGGATGGAGTTCTCAGCATCCTCTGGCCAGTCTCCCGGTAACCATTTTGTGCCTCATCTAATCTAGGCTGGACTTCCAAATTACTTGCCATTGCATAAGGAAATAGTGCAACATGACAACTGAAAGGGGTATGAATGGGTATGATGTAAAGACAAAAGTTGAAAATGGATAGGGGTTATAGATTGTAGGTTAAAGGAGAAATCCAATGGGATTCAAGCCACAGCTCTGTAGTTTGAGGTCCCCAGGCGTTGTTAACAGGAGGAAAGAGCTGAGTTCTTCTGTTACCTCTGACATTAGGACTACTGAAAGTTTCACACTAGATTCCTCCTTTAATGTAGGTCAAATTTGTTGCTTCATCATTCTTAGGAGCACATTGATTCCGGCTGATTATTAAAAGCATATTTTTACCCTGAGGCCTCCTTAGCTCTTATCTGATCTTTGTCAGTTCAGTAGATCATTTTTTGCTTGTCACTGACCCCTAGTGGAACTATTTCATTATTACATTGGAAAAATACTTGGATCAGATAAGATAAATAACAGGTTTTTATTTTCTAACTGATTTGAGGTCAGGCATGAAAATAGGCAGTAAGCCATGCAAATGGTGTTATGCATATGTTGCACAACCAGGTCTTCTCAAAATAATGAAACTTCATGGTGTACACACCAGACTTCTTAAAATACCAATCAAGTACTTTTTAACTGTGTGAAAATGAGTCATTAGTTTTAATGCAGTTAGACACATAGTTCCGCATATAGCACCATTACCCACAAAGAAGGTCTCCATGAAACACAAAGATGGTCTCCAATGGAGTCTCAGCGGGAATGCTGATCAGAGAGCAGGCCAGTGATAAAGCTCAGTCGGCCAGCAGTATGTACATGTATGTGCCCTATGTATGTACATACTTTATGTTCTGTTGTAGCATTGTTGTAGTGGGAAGGCTTCACAAGGATGCAGATGCTGACAACAGACAGGGGCGCCTCTAAATAATCTTGGGCCCCATGACGGGAAATCATTTTGGGCCCTTTAATCAATGTTCTTATTTCCCCTATCAGTACTGGGCTCTCCTGCTGACAGCCTCATAGCTACACAACACACAATACAAGAAGTGCACAGGGCCTAAGAGAGAAATGCCTGCATTTCTCCTTATATAAAGAAGCACTTATGATTGGCTTCTTGGTAAAAGTACAGGTGTTGATATCTAAAAGAAAAGCATATTAAGAGACATTTAAATTTAGAGTTTTTGACTTTTACCTTAAATTAAAAGGGACACACACACACACACACACACACACACACACACAAAGGGTAACACAAATGCTTTTATGTGGTGCTAAAACTGCCCTTTCCAAGTCCTCCATCATTCCTGACTTATGAGAGTGTCACAAGGATCCATTGTCCAAAGGTCTTACTTTTTCCTCTTGCTTTGGTCCCCAAGCCTTTCTGATTATTTACTTAATAATTGATTTTACAATTGTGCATTTTTATATTTGTGTATTCTAATATGCTTTGTTTGCAAGATGCCTGGTGCAGACATTGTCAGACATATGCACCTGTTAACTTGTCTGTTTTATTTCTCCCTACAGTACTGACAAACCACAGGCTTTAACTATCTTTGCCTGAATATACCTGAATTTGTACACACTAAATAATTGGTGCAGTTCTCTTTTGCACCATGTCGTTTAAAGTCCCCTGTCCTGTGTATTCTAATTCTGGTGCATCTATGGTGTCATAAGATCCTCTGTCCTTTCAACTAAAAAACACCTGAGAGTGAAGAGGCTACTCAGCTCCTGCTCTCTAGAGAGCCTTGTGTTTGCTTTGATCGTTAGTTAGCCATTTTCTTTTTTTTACAATCTGAACCTTAGAGGGAGATTTCATGAGGTTTAAGCCAAAGCATCCAGTTCAAAAAAATTCTACTATATAAAGTAGACATAAGCGTGCAAAAGCATTAGTGTCTTTTTTTTTGTTTGTTTTGTTATTTATTGGTATTTGTTTATTAATGGAGGCAGACAGCATTATTGACAACCAAGGTGCACTGCAAAACAGCATGGGCCACTAAAGACACTTTGTGCCTGAGTGAACAACTTAGGGCAGTTTTTCTGTTTGGGGATACTGAGGGGCTTTTGCCAGGGATGGGCAGGTCAATGAGGACAGGTTAGGTTAAAAAGAAAAGTATAATGATGACATGGCTGTTTGTGTAATCTAATATCTACTGTGTGTGTGTGAATGTGTGTGTGTTTGCATGCTTGTGTGTGTGCGTGTGCGCTTGTGTGTGCATGCAATTGTATATGCATAGTCATCTGTAGATTAGAAGAAGGATAGTGTTGTGCTGTGTGTGTGTGTGTGTGTGTGTATGTGTGTGTGTGCGTTCGCGCGCAGTCATGTCTAGTATGTTGAAGGGTATTGATCAGAGTTTGAAGTGCGCTCAGATCTGTCCCCAGACCAGTTTGGCTCCATCCCTGGTTGCTGCTCTTGCCCCTCAGCTCCATCTTGCCACTGGTGTGTGACATCAGGTATACTCAGATGCAAAGATTACATTTTAAGGACATGTATCTGTTTATCTATTTGTCAAGTTACTGTATCAACTACTGCTGCACCAACAACTTACAACAGCTACTACTACTACTATACTACTACTCTAGGGTTTCAAAGGGGTTCATCCAAGCTGGGAAACCTGGAAATCTTCAGGTGAAAATATTATGCTCTTTTCAAATACCACATGTAAGCATTCCAATGCCTAAATCTCAGATCTGACTGATCAGTGTTGGCTATATATAGAGTCTCATGGTCATAGTTCTCCTCAGACCGACCCTGCTGGTTTCTCAAGTACTCCACACACAAGATCTGAGCACACTGGTCCAAAGCAGCAGTATGGATCACATGGTGTTACAGTAACGAGAGATTGGTTGTTATGTTTATATGAAAAAAAAACACATTTTTTGTCCTACTACTCCCCTTACCACTTGATCTCCAGCTCTCCTAGGTTCTTGTGTGTGTGTGTGAGTGGGGTAGGGGGTGTGGGGGCGGTGTATGTGTGTGTGTGCGCGTATGACTCGCTGTATCGCTGTTGTTTGCTGACATACTGTCTACTTTGACCACTTCTGGGTTAATCAGGCTTCATTTCCATTTCCTTCATTCATGTTTCAGGGAGGCTGGGGGGGGGGGGGGGGGGTTGAGTTGGCAGTCAGGCAACTCAGCATGGTGCATCCACACTGCAGTGCATCCATAATGACTTAGGAGAGAGAGAGAGAGAGAGAGAGAGAGAGAGAGCAAGAAAGGCAGTCAGACATCCTAACACGTGCAAAATACACTGTGATCTCTTCCTTTCATACACATACACACACACACAGACACACATACACACACACACACACACACACACACACACACACACTCACAAGCATCATGTACAGTCTATGGAATACTGTATTTTTTTAATACTAGCCTATTTCATAGAGCACAGTAGCAGCTGTCACAAGGAATGACCACCAGGTGGCGCATTCAACTCATCAGACCTTCCTCAGTCCAGAGAGCAGGCAGCGTTTTATGACTGTATGGCAGTGGACATCCAGACCCAAACATCAATGGCCATGATGCACAGACACAGCCCTTGTGGGGGGATGAGCTGGTCTGATCATGCCTACCTTACATTTCCTGTGGTGCCTTGTTTCTTTTTGGGTGCTCCAGTTTAGCCATGAGGAACAGTATTGCAAACAACAGCTGTGCCAGTGTTTTTCACGATCTGTCTCCACCTTATATAAACATACACACATTTACCAGTACTGTAATTAACACAACTTTCCCAGTCTTTCACAGGGAATGTTTTCTTTGCAAGAACACATTGCTGTGCAAAAGCTAAGCTCATAACAGGCAGAAGAAGACAATTACATGTGTCAACCAAACAAGGCAATACTACAAATTGAATTGAATGTTGGGTTCCATACACCCTCTCTCTGTTAAGGGGGAAGACTGTAACTAAAATGCTCAGTCTGATTTGCAACTGGATCTAGAAAGAAATAAGGATGTTCACCCTCTCATCTGGGTTTATTTGAATAGTAGTCCAGATGATGTTTTTGCAATTTTTTGGATGATTGTTACTATACTTCTGTCTATGCCTTCCTCTGTCTTGCAAGATGAATGAACTATCGTGCCAACACGTTAACCTTTTACTGTCTGTCGTTTGTCTTGTGAACAAAACGTCTAGCCAAATGGAATTTTGCCTGCAAAAAAGAGGGGGGAAAAGAAAAAAAAGAATGGAATACAAACTAGATGTGAGGGGAATGGTAGGTGTAGACAAGGTGCTTATTATATAGAATACATCCACCAGTTTCCACCAGCCCTGACTCATTCAGTGACTGTTTTCCGAACAGCTTCTATGACCCCCGGTCCTAGCATGCCCAGAGAGAGTATCCTATGGTGACTAGCCCATTCCCCAAACACCTTTGCATGTTAGCTTTCTTGCATAGGCTATGCTGTCTCACCCATTCCCTTGACACGCATCACCGTGAAGCAACTCACTTAAGGCATTTATTTGTTTGTCTCTCTTTTTTATATACAGTATATATATTTTTTATTTTGTTCTTCCTTTTTTGGGGGGTGGGATGGGGAGAGAGGGTGGGAAGTGTAAAATCTGTGCCACCACTACAGCATTGATCTAGAGCCAAACAATTCCGATTCCAAAACAGAAAAAAAGGAAAAGGTGCATTTTGTTATTTTTTGTTTTGTTTTGGCACTTTGTGATAATAGTCTTTTTTTTCTTCTTTATCCTGGTGCTTACACAAACACGTTCAAAAAGGTGCTACCACACAAGATGTGGAATCGCAGGACCCATGTTGTGGCTTCTTGTAGCCCACATGTCATCTCTTGGACCTGCCCTGTGGAACAGGCACTTCCTCCCCTTAGAAGAACAAGCACCTCAGTACCGTTTACAGCAAAACTCTGTTCTATCCAATATGGTGCCACCTTTTATTTCAATCTGTGTTCAATATATGTTTGTTTTTGTTTTGTTGTTTCATATTCAATCCACATATTTCTCTACTGAGAAAAGTAATAGCCGGAATTTGTTTCAGATGCATTTTTTTATATTTGTTTGTTTCAAGAATTCTCAAACAATGTGTAACAGGTGATTGCGATGTTGTATATTACTGTCATCTCTTCGTCCAAAATCTGTGTGTACTTTTGTTATTGTAACCGTAAAAATTGGCTGTATTTTTTCTTTTGGAAAAAACAGAAAAATATGATGGATATTATATTTAAAGTCAAATGACTATGGTTATCATAATTATTGACTTTTTTTTATTAATTCAGCAGATAACTATTGGCAGATCATGGGAAAGCCCATTTCACAAAGATGGGTTTAAGTATTGATTCCACAGTCTGCATCATTAAAAACTGGAACATTGAATATGGTCATAAATTGTGAAAGAGGTCATAAATGATGTTAAAATAATTATTTATTTGTGGTATCTAATATAAACGGTCATTGAAACTATTACTTACAAAACTGATGTCCAGTATTGTATAAACTCTTATTTTTTGATCAACATTGAAAATGTTAACAACATGGTGCTAATGTTTGTTATTTTTTTCCTTTCTTTTTTATACGTTAGTGGTTTTTAGACTACCAGAGTATTATGATGCTGAAAAAAAATACATATATATATAATGTCGAGCCTTATTGTAGATCAATATTTGAGACTGTTCATCCCTTAAGAAAAGAAATAAATATAGTATTTCAAAGTTAATTGAAATGTACTAGAAATTGTATGCTGGGGTCAACTTGGCCCAGTTCTCCCCAGAACAGAACAGAAGATATGATGTATATACAGATGTGTTTGTGAATGTATGATGATACAATAGAGATAGAGATTTCCAAGAGTAATAAATTGTTGTTTAATAAAGAGATATTATTATTATTATTATTCACCTTTTATACTTCGGAAGATTTGAAATATTTCTGAATGGGTAGGCTCTAGCTTCCTACACATCTGCAAAAAGTCATGCATGGGCAGTGGGCTGCCAAATGGGCAAATAGAAATGTGATCCAAATCTATTGCAACAGGTGTAGGCCTCTTATTTCCTAAGAAGAATTTGGTTAGGGGTGTCCTCAGAGAGAACAGAGATGTTCAGTTTATTTGGCACTTAATCAACACGAACAATTGTTATTCAAGATAAAGTAGGCTATTTCAGACGTTTTCGTCTCAGATGAAGATATGTGATCAAAACTGATTTCACAGCCTTTTTTCTCTGCTGTGCAATGCATGCTGGGCAAGAGTTCTACGCCCAAAATGGCGGCACTATTGAAAAGTTTTATGTTGTTTTTACACCAGTTTACAATCCCGTTTTAAGATGACTGGACAAAGCTCTAAACAAAGGTAGTCTTAAATTCACATTTTTATTAAACTAGTTTCTACAGTGATATAGAGATTTTTTTTCCTGACGGGTCTGGAACACAAAATCAAACAATTTTCAACCAGAGGGATGCCCAAGCTGGAGTTTACATTGGGAAAGTGCCACCATTAACATCGCTGAAGCAGGCAAACAGATGTCATTTACGTCAGAGACGCCGTCCGATTTCTTGACGCTGTGAAAATGAAGAGCAGTCGCATATAGAAATGGAGGATGATGTTAAGAAAGTAAAAAAGGTAAGTGCAACCTCAGTGTAACACTCGCGTTGCCCCAAGACCTGCTATCTATGACTAGGTTCTGAACAGCTGCTTTTGCAATGCTAGCTAGGATAGCAAGCGTGCTTACCTTCCACGAAAGCATAAGTTAACGTAAAACCAGCACAGCGCACCTTCATTAAGGTTGTATGGTAACATGAATCGTATTAGCATATAAGTTAACCCTGGTTAAATAAATGGTGTGCATCAACTTCGTCTCCCGTAGATATCCAGATTCAACCAATCAGGTATGATCATATTTAGCTCGGCTAATAAATTAGCACGACAGGATAACTGTCATACACAAGTCATAAACAGCTGGAGGGTGGATAGCCTAACGTTACCTCCTGTGTCTCGCACTTTTGTGACTTATCTAGACCCTTTTACCTAACATACCTCATTGCTCTAAAGTTGCGACTATTATTTTTTTACTTACTTGTTACATTATATGTATCTCATAATGACTTATGATTGTTTTAAAATGCCTGTGAAGTTATTCAACAGTGTAACATCAAGTAGCAAAGTTTCCTGGATCAAGCGGATAGTTTGTTTCTAGATGAACATGATGTAACATTAAGGTTCCTGAGGAAGGGAGGTGCTCTCTTATTGAAATAATTGCACCGTTGTGCATCTCTCCTTCCTGAAATTACTTATTGTTTAAAACCAGGATGCCAGCCGTCTGTATTTGTACATTTGTAGATTTTTGTTGTACATTTGTATACTTTTCTTGTCCACATTTGTTGCCCAGGTTCTTTCCTATCAGAAGTGCACATAAGAGAATCGAGGGCAGGGCTTTCCCTGCACCGGGCAGACAGGATATGACGGCTCTCCGTCTGACTACACAGACCAGGCTAGTAGGAATCTGACAAAACAGTGTTCTCAGTCTGGGAAAAAACTTCAGCAGGGAGGGCTGGCTCAATCACAGCAGAAGTCTCAACAACAGCTGTGGTCTTTGAACAGCTGAATACTATTGAAAGACCGCCATTTAACCTAAACTGAGGACTGCATTGGTTTTAGTAGTTATGTTGTATTTATGGTTACTGCTAAAGAAGGGGCATACATTTTTATTTCAATTTTTATTTCATACAGTTCAGACTATTTCTTATAACTAATGGGCAGAGGCTTACTTTTCTTTATTTCTAAAGTTATTGCCGTAATTTACAACTTAGTCTTAGTTTTGGTTTGTGTTCGCCCAGCAGTTGGTCGCCTTTGATTATGTAAGTGGTTTTAAAAAATAGTTGCCCTCACTCAGTTATGGCGTCTTTTGAAGGTGTGGTCCTTGTGTGGGTTAAGCGGGTATTTTGTCTTGCTGCCTTCATGTGTGTTTGAGTTTGCCTTCAGTGTTTGAAGACCACTGAGATAATAAACAACCTGAACCTCTGGAAGGCAAACTCAAAGTTATGTTGGGATGAACAGGGTAATGTCCAAGAGTTGAGTGACAGATATTCAAACTGTTCACTAGGTGGAGCCATTGCTGTGCAGACATTATAACTGACACCTGCTGTCAGTTGCCATCCGAATGACTTTTCGTGATCCAAAAAATGATGGATGTATTGCATGTGAACAAATAATATTGGTTTAAATTGTGACTAGTTTATTATCCTTTTACGTTTACTCTTTGTATTGCATTGGTGCCTGTAAGTTGTATAGCTTAGGCCTAAAAAAAAGGGCACTAATGCTACCCTCACGTGGTATGGGAAAGATGATATTTTCCAGTTTTAAAGTGGTATTTACCAGTGTGTTGTGTTCACATGCTTTTGTTGTTGTACTGTGGAGAAATGAAAGATGGACTTGATTCAGAGCTGTTACTTGGGTAAAACCATTTGAGGTTGCCTAAAATCTATTAGCCTACAACATGGAAAATGTATCTATTGCATCTGCTCTGGGTAGGTAAGGTTAAAACCAAACTATAACGGTATTTTTAACACTGACACAGTGTTGGCACATTAAATTAAAATGGTGAATGCCACAGTATTATATAGACTCCAAAAACTATCCACTAACAGTAGCCATTAAAAAAAGTTTAATATTTTACGAGTTGCCCAGTAGAAAATACAACATGAAGGGCTGTTCATGTGAACTTTTTGTGGGCTTATAGCTTGTGAAGTGTGCAGCACTGTGCTAAACTGTAACCGTCTCTTATGACTTAAACATTCAATTCCATTATAGTTACAGTCACAGTGACAGTCTCAAGGCGCTTTATAGACATTAGTAAGACATTTGAGACATGCCTTTTGTAAAATGGGCTATACAAATAAAATTGAATTGAATAGTAAGGAAAAATCAAAAGGGGGAATAAAAAGTTATTTAGTCATTTAAGGAAGAAACCTTGGGAAAATCCACGACTCAGTGAGCCATCACAACTGCCGGTGGTCATGGAGTACATTTTGACATTGCCAACGTGAGAAGACAGAGTTCACAGTGCTTCTAAGAAGGGGAGTGGGTCCTGGCATGGCCTGGTCAAAGTCCAGACAAGTCAGCCAGTGAGAGGCAGGGATGACGTAAGCAGGGATGATTTGTGTGTACATGGAAAGAGGAAGCAAAAGAGGTTTGCCACTCTGGGTGATTCTCAAGTGAAATATCAACTTGTAACCTTCTTAAAAAAAACTCTAGAGAAAAAAAAAACTGTGATTTAGGCAGTTAGGAAACTGACGCTATGTTTTGTGTGTGTGTATATATGAAGGCGCACAGCAACTCGCCACTACAGAGATGGTCAGCGGCTTGGGCTAAACCTGATCTGAGTAAAGATAAAAGTGCATCTCTTGTGATGTGGACGAAGACCTATACTACAGTAGCCCACATGTGTAGAATGCATTTAAACACTTTTATATAAAACTATTTACAAAGAGTAAAACTCTTCATGTCATGAGAGCCAAAAGATGGTAGATCAGGCCTAGCCTATCTTTGCAAATAGGAGACCTACTTGACCCAAAACCTGCGCTTGTGGAAAATAGTAGAAAGACACGGGACATCTGTAGGCTTGTGTTACCAACATGTGCGTCACATTGCTGCATCCTTGGCCACTCAAAGCATTGCAATGCTGCTTAATAATTTAGACCCAGTCAGCGGTGTGTGTGTGTGTGTGTGTGTGTGTGTGTGTGTGTTGGGGGGGGGGGGGATTGGGTGGATCATGTGTCACTTGCTCAGGTCATCCAAACTAAATGAGCCAATAGCCTATTGGCTGTTTGCCTAAGACGAGTGATACTGTTTCACACCATAGCAGTTGTGTGGTTGGTACCCATGGCAAAGGTCATGTCATGCTATGTAATGCCATTAATTGACTCAGTGAAAGTCGCATTGAAAAAAGGGTTAAAGTCGATCTCCTCGACCAGAGCGCAGCCAGAGCAAAACAAGTTACAAGTTTGTCAGTTGGTCTAAGTAGTTTCATCACAGGAAGTTGTGGTTTGTGTCCTTCCTGAGTGTCACAGTTAAAGCCGAGCTACAGGGTGGGAGAGTGTGTGCATCAGTGTATGTTTGTGTGTGTGAGTTCTTCTGGGGGGGAGGAGGTTCAGTTGCTTGTGTTAGTGGGAGGGAACCCACATCAGAGCTGATCAGGTCTCAGGTTACCTGCCAACCCGAGCCAGACAGACTGAGAGAGGAAGAGCGGACTTGCTGAAAACCTGTGCGGATGTAACGCAGTCGTCTTTGTCGCTGCTGTTGCGCGTCTGAGGGGCAGACCTTCCCATGGATTACGAGGTACGTCGGGCGAACCAGGCACACAGCTGCTTCCCTTTTCAGCGAGTCTATTTGCGTTTAATAATTGGTAATTCCGTAAGAGGGCCATGTGGCATTGAAGGCATTAGGGTAATGGACTGTTGTGGGGTCCAGGAGACTACATGGGCCAACATGGGATTCAAGGATTCAAGAATTCTAGTTTGGCTGAAAGATTGAGGAAGGAAAATGCAAGGCCCCCCCCCCACCGCATCCTCTTTCCTTGATTCGGAGCCAAGGTTAGTGGTCATCGCAAAACCACAGACCAAATAGGCCATTTTTCCCCCATATTTCTTTCGTATCGATACCCTTGATTTTACATTCATGGCTCCAGTTTGAAAACACAATGAAAAGTGCCCTTCGGTTAATGCGTTTTTTAGGGCTGTATGGTGTTTTCTTAGCCCAAGGCCAAACAAGTTGGGTTTTGACGCAGAGATGAGGATAAGTACAGTGTGCTTAAATGCACAGATGATTTACTGGCTGTGTGTTGTTGTTTGTGCTCTGTGCTTGAAGCAGAGATGGACATAAGTAGGATGGGTTTGCGTAATTTGCTATGCTGCACACATTACAGTGGACTGGTTTAAGACGGCTTTCTTGGAGGGTTAAAGCAATGCATCCTGGGTAGCAGTGAGGCTTTTTTATTGGGCTAAAGCCTGTGCCCCCAGTTAGACAGCCAAGTCGGACAAGCCCTTTCTCAAAACACAAACTATAGGGTCAAGTTACCATGGTTGCAGTTGCCATGACTATAGCAGCTGTAGTAAGGTAGCAGAGAATGTTGATCATAATTTAAAAAAAAAAAAAATTCTTCAGAATAGCCAGTCTCAATATAGAATAAAGGACAGGCCTAGTGTAGCAAAAAAAATAAAACTAAGCAACAGCATGAGGGCTTCACCCCGTCCACTTGCCCAACCCGAGGCGGCTGATCAAAGCTCCCTGACACCCACGTTCTCTTCACCCTTTTGATCTCCTCACCATTTCCTCTCTACTTGTTGCAGCTGTAGCCATAGTAATGGGACGGCACAGCAAAACTACCTTCAAGAAAACGGTTAAGTGTATCTGCTCATCCTTTTTTCTCTCTCTTTCTCTTTCCCTCTCTGTGTTTCTCTCTTTCTCCATCCCTCCTTAGCCTGGTCTTGTGTCACCATTCAAGCGCGTCTTCCTGAAGGGAGAGAAAGGGAGGGACAAGAAGGCCCAGGAGAAATCATTGGAGCGGCGGGCCCTGCACACCTTCTCCTTGTCTCTCCCGGACCACCGCATCGACCCTGACATCCTGCTCAACGATTACATCGAGAAAGAAGTCAAGGCAAGTGTTCCAACTAAACAAATTTGAAGTGTCACCCAAATAACTTTCTGAACCTCCGATCTTTCTTTCACATACATACATCCTTTGTTTGTGGCTATGTTTACACATAGCAGGGCGGGGCAAAAAAAAAAGAGTTGTAGTCCAAAGCAAGTTTTAGGTTTAACAGTCACCTCAAACCTCTTAAAAAATGAACGCCCTTAAGCCACCCTATCAATAATAGAATGTTTGGTCCATGATTCTAGCAACTAGGTTGTGAAGTGCTAAACGGAGTGTAGCATCTTTTATGTGTCATGTCTGACATGTCTTATAAATGAAATTCAAGTATTGTAGTTTTGCTATATAGTGTATGTTGAAGTTGAATTGAAATATTCACAGTGTAGTTCAGTGAAAATTAAGAAGTGTCCATGTGCACCACTGCTTTTTTTTGTTGTTGTTTTATTTCCATTGAATGCAACACAGATGTGAAAGTAGTGCAGTCCATGTTGAATAATGAATACTATAGCCAGGTGTGTAATGTACACTCTTGATAATGCTTTTGTTTTGCCACAGTATCTAGGGCAGCTGACCTCAGTCCCTGGATATTTGAACCCTTCCAGTCGCACAGACGTGCTTCAGCTCATAGACAATGCCAGGGTGAGGAACTTTAAACACACATACACACACTCCGGCATATACATGTGCGCACACACACACTTATATTCACACAGTCACGCAATCAGAGTGTGAGCGTACACTAAATTTATACGTGTGTGCGCACATACACACACACACACTCTCACACAGAGAGAAAGGCTTTGATCCCCAGAGACTGCACTGGGAGGTACGGTGCAAGCAGATGGCTGATGCAACATCAAAGCCATGACTGGAAGTCATTTGTTCAGGAAGTAGGTGAGGAAGTTGAGTCTGGAGTTGGTGGTGGTGATGATGATGATGATGATGATGATGATGATGATGATCTAAAAACTGTTATTCACAAAACCTTACACTCTACCTTTCCCCTATTTCTCAGTTTCTCCCTTTGAGTTGTTAAAGGTCTCCTTCCACAATAAACAGTTTAATACTTGATATTTTTACATTACCATAGGTCAGCCCAAGTTGCACTTGTATGCTCAACTTCAAAATGCTCTCCTACCCCTGTAGTCTGTATTCGCCTGTGATAGAAAACAGCCGGGAAAAACGAGCGAATCGGAAAAGCCGTACGTCACTTTGAACATTAGCTATGCAGTTAGCCCACCCTCAAGAAAACATTATTAGGCTGCCTGCCGACAGACCCACTAGAGGGAGCGTCACAGTGCTGTTAGCCAATCAGTTTGCATATCATTAATGTTCATAAGAATCCTCTCGCACTATTCCTGCACTTGTTTTCACCTAACTAAAATAGCTTGAAACAAGACAACCACAGCATATTTTTGACGAAACCAACTCTCATGACATTATTTTAGACAAGAGACCACCACAAAATTAATGAAAATACGATGGAATGAGACCTTTAATCAAATCGAACAATGCTTTGCTGGCATGGACTAAAGCTTCTAAGGCCACAGCTACAAACCGCATCGCCACCTTGAGTGTGATGACTTTGAGTGTGATGAGCTGTTCATTTTCTTTAACTTTAACCAAATAATTCAGTTTGGTTATATAAACATCCTTCATCCAAATGATGTGAACCTGATGAAAATGTTATTCAATACATGCATTCAGCAGACACTTTTATCCAAAGCGACTGACATTTTTTCATATGTCTGTCTTGGTGTAACCTGCTCAAGGGCTCAACAGTGGCGGATGGGGTTCAAACCGATGGTTACGAATGTAACCGCAGTTCTATGAGTTTCGGATGATCGCCAGAGGCGGTACTTTAAGCACCTGGATGTCCATTACGCGTGCGTGCAGTGTTTGTGCCAACAATGTCACCTGTGACGTGGGGGACGCATGCTCTGTGCCCCGGGCACAAAAGACGTGTTGACCCCGGAAGTGACCTCTTGGCAGTTTTCTCGCGTACATTCCGAGTGACTGCCTAACTCTGGCGGTCATCCGAAACTCATAGAACCGCGGTTACATTCGTAACCATCGTTCTATTTTGTTTCTACTGACCGCCAGAGGCGGTGCTTTAAGCACCTGGACGAGTAATGCCAACAATATCACGAGGAATTCCTACTTGCCCCTCTAGAAGTGCTGAGAAGAAGAAGTAGCCCAAGAAGTAGCCACACCTCTAGTTGAATGAGACCGAACTTGAGGTGGGTCAGGAATGCCACTGCTCCTGTAGGCAAGTTCAATGGCATTAACAATCCATCTTGCTAGCGTCTGTTTGGACAGGGCTTGGCCCTGTCTAGGGCCTGTGTGGCATATAAATAAGGAATCCGACTGGCGGATTTCCGCCGTTAGTTGGAGGTAATATCTCAGTGCCCGCACTGGGCACAAGAGTTCCCCGTCTGGCCCCTGCCTGTTCCCCTGAGCTGAGGGTTGAAATGTTGCCAGACTAAGTGGGTGGTTAGTGTAAGAGGTAGCAAAAGTCTTTGAAAGAAAAGAGGGGTTAGGCCACAAGGTCACCCCTGTATTACCTGGGTGCCAATGCAAGCACTCCCTACTCACTGACAAGGCGTGCAATTCGCTGACCCACCGTGCTGATGCAATAGCCAAGAGAAATGTCCAAATTCAACTCTTTTAGTGGCTCAAATGGAGGTCTAGATAGTGCCTCCAAGACAAGAGGGAGATCCCAGGAGGGAACTGGGTTCCGCATGGGAGGCCTCAACCGCTGAGCACCCTTGAAAAAACGGGTCACCAGTCCATGGGACCCAACTGTGATGCCATCAACCCTGTTATGTTTAGCTGAGATTGCAGCTATGTATATCTTTATAGTGGAGGCTGCGAGTCCTTTATCCAGCAGAGACTGAAGGAATGCCAGTATAAATGGTAAGGAGCAGCTTGTTGGCTCCTGGCCCTGAGCTGTACACCACTCAGTAAAAAGCTTCCACCTGTTAGCATAAAGTGCGTTAGTGGAGGGTGCCCTAGAACTGTGAATAGTGCGTACCACCGCAGGTTCACATAGGCTTAGCAGAGGTTCAGGGCCCTCAGAGGCCATACCCACAGTTGCAGTCGAGATGGGTTTGGGTGCCAGATCTGACCGTCCAACTGGGAGAGGAGATCCATCCGCATAGGGAGGCACCATGGCTCCCCGTGCAGTAGTTTGTACAGCAGTGGAAACCAGACCCTGCTTGGCCACCTGGGGGCCACAAGCAGCACCACGTGTCCCCCATTCATTACCCTGTGTAGGGTGGGCAGTATCAGTGGCAGTGGAGGGAAGGCATACAACAGCTGGTTTGGCCAGGCGTGAGCCAGCGCGTCTTCCCCTAGAGGGCTTGTTACTTCCCTTAGGGAAAACCATAGGGGGCAGTGCGTAGTTGCCTGGGAGGCGAACAGATCCACCTCCGCTCTCCCGTACTTGTACCAAATTGTCTGTACCACCTCCGGGTGGAGCCTCCACTCCCCAGGATTGGGGTTCCGGCGGGACAGCAGGTCCGCCACCCTGTTTTGAGTGCCTGGCAGGTACATTGCCCGTAGACTCAG
>JAGFZM010000467.1:52753-122495 GCA_017657215.1 Limnothrissa miodon | reverse complement strand
TCACCCTAACCTCCACCCCCACCCCTTTCTTTCCTGCAGCTGAGGACAAAGCTCTCCTCACAGGAGATCCAGCAGTTCGCTACCTTGCTGCATGAGTACCGCAACGGCGCCTCCATCCACGAGTTCTGCATCAACCTCAGACAGCTGTACGGGGACAGCAGGAAGTTCCTCCTGCTCGGTATGAACAATGTCTTGCTCACACAGGATTTTTTTTCCTGTTGTATTTATATCATGTATGAAGTATGTAGGTGTAACATATTTGGGGATTGAAATCTATTAAATGGGACATTAAGAACAAATAAAAAAAATGCCTTTCTAACCACAAAATTGCCAACTTGTACAATTGGTAATTGTACAAGTCACAAACCTGCATATTTTCTGTCATTCAAAGTGTTTTTTGTTTTTGTTTTTTTTATCATTGTGATTTATAGGATATGTCTGAGATAGGGATGTTCATTTCTGGTAAAATACACATTTGATAATCATTGAGAACTATTGCAGCTTTTTGAAAATCGGTGCCAGGGCCGAAACACCAAAGGAGCCTACTCACTACATAGGCAGTGAAGGCAACATTTTATTCCTGTGACCTGATCATTTTTTTTCAGACTTCTCTAGAGACAAAACAATAGTCAAATGAACTGTTCGACTGTCTATAGTAGATTGGCTAATTGAATATTCCAACATCGTGTCTAGTTTGGGGGTAAACCAACCATTGCCCTGTTGTTCAAGGTTACTGAACAAGGTTACTGGGAGGCATGAGAACAAGAATAGGGAATAGTGGCACAAGGCCAAGATAGATTGATTTATCAAGGACTTACCCTTTAAATACACCACAAATCTGGGTCAGACACCATTCAGTAGCCTTGTGAGACGTAACGTTAATACAGTTATATAACAATTCTATGTTCAGTTTTAAATGTAGAATTCAACGCACGCTTAACGGAACTGCCCACTAATCAGTTTCTGCGGAGCTGTCTTACCATAGATTTCCTGGACTGTTTATTGGAACCACAGGTCTTGGAACAGCCGTTAGAAATGGATGACAAAAAGGGCCTTTAACTACAGGAGTGTGGCCAGGCACGGCCTGCCTTTGGGCACCAGTATTCCTGTGCATTCCCAGTCCCTGAGGTGGCCTGTTCCATTGCTCCAGATATATGAGAACTCTTAGTTTTAACCACACCGATTTAATAGTTGACCGCCTTTTCCTGACTCAATTACCACATGGGCCCATTTTTTTCCCCCAGTTTTCTTTTCCTCCCTCTCTTAGATGCTTAGCTGTTTAAAGTTAAGAACCTTTGAAGGTCGAGAGGCCCTGTTTGGATCAAATTTGGGTGCCCCCTGCCTTCTGAACCATCTCCCTGTCCTTAGTACAATAGCCAGTGGTCTGGGCAGAATTACACATCCAGTACCATGTCTGGCCCCATCAGCAGGGTCACTTTTATGGGCATTTCAAATCATTAGGCCTTATTCTCAAACAGTTCTTACAAAGATACTTGTTGTTATTTTATTTGGGTTGTGTTTTTCAGTAAAAAATCCTTTGACCACTTACTTGTGGAAGAAATAATAGGCTGTTGCATTTTTTTCAATCTTTTAAACTCAACCTTGAGAACAAATTAAGAAAATCTTTGAATGCCAAACAGAGCCTCCCCACAAAATTACCAACTTTTACAACAAGTCACAAACCTGCATATTTGCTTTGGCCAAGCTGTAAGCTGTCATTCAAAGTGTTATTTCTAGGGAAAATGCTGACATTGGGTCTTGGTTGTATATTTGTATAGATGGTTAGCTTACTGCCGATGTTGCAGCTTTAGTGACTGAGCGCTTTACTGAGGTCATTACGGTCTGGAAGTCTTCCAGTCAAGTTTCTTGGATGTTGTTGACCAAGTCACAGTGTTGTAGACAGTTCACCAGAAGTGATGGCTAGGCTTGTAACCAGTGAAAGCAACACTCAATGTACATCGGTTAGCCTCAAACCAGGCCATTGAGTCCTCATCTATGTACTAAAAGTGTACTGATTGTCTATTGAACGCACTGGCTCCTGATTCTTGATGAAAGGGGAAGTTTGGTACGTCTGGACTGTTATTCTGATGTTGTAGGACTTTGAACCTTTGCGTCAGGATAGTCATTTATACGTCCACTTTCTCTCTCTCTCTCTCTCTCTCTCTCTCTCTCTCTCTCTCTCTCTTTCTCTCTCTCTCTCCTGCTCTCCCTATCTCCCCCTCTTATTCTCCATACTTCTCTCTTTTTGTATTATCTCTCTCTCTCACATCAGGCCTGCGTCCATTCATCCCTGAGAAAGACAGCCAGCACTTTGAGAACTTCCTGGAGACCATCGGCGTGAAGGACGGCCGTGGCATCATCACGGACAGCTTCGGCCGCTACCGCCGCACGGCCAGCTCCGCCTCCGACTCCACCACCAACGGCAACGGGGCGGCGGGGGGCTCCGACGAGGGCCCGGCTCCCTCCGAAGGCGACGAGTGGGATCGCATGATCTCAGATATCAGCAACGACATCGAGGCTCTCGGCTGTCACATGGACCAGGACGGAACGGGGCCCTGAAGGAACATTCCGGAAATGGAATGACGGAACTATTGAGGGATGGGGTGTTTAACACACACACGCACACACTCACACACGCACTCTTACACATTCTCTCTCACACACACACACACATACACACAGAAACTCACACATTCTCATTCATGCATACACACACACACACACACACACACATACACACACACACACACACACACACACCCCTTTTCAAACCCTGTTCAATCTTAACTATGCTGGAAGTCGTACTGTGTTGTGGAGGCGCTGTGCCGTGGCTGGTCCGTGCTTTTGGGCTCTGGCCAACACGCATAGCAGCGTCTCGACCAAATTAGCTGTCATTCAAATTGGATGACCCCCGTGTTTGTTGAAGAATGGTGTCTGTAGTGAGGACGGCCCTTAACATCTCCTCACTCCTGTTTATTGGCAGTATCTGCTAGCGTCGGGCCTGGACCTTGCT
Source organism: Limnothrissa miodon (assembly GCA_017657215.1). Classification (NCBI taxonomy): domain Eukaryota; kingdom Metazoa; phylum Chordata; class Actinopteri; order Clupeiformes; family Clupeidae; genus Limnothrissa; species Limnothrissa miodon. The sequence continues at coordinate 119,482 of JAGFZM010000467.1, read as the reverse complement.
TCTCTGAGCATTTTTACCCGCTATGTAGCCATGTAACACTTTATTGACTGAAGTTGTAATGTGATTTATTTTATGGTTCATTTCACAGTGTAAGTGTGTCAGCGAGAATCTAAAAGGTTTATTTTTATCCATTTTAATTTGTATCCTAACCGTGTGTGTGTATGTTACTTTTATTTTATCTTTTTAATTTTTTTTTTATAAAACACCATGTTTAAAGTTGGAGCAGCGTGGACGTTTTGTGTGGTTGTTACATTTGAAAGGTTGCCCATCACTTGACGCAAGCGACAAGGTCATTCTTCTGACCAACTGAAGTTGCAGTGTTAATTTTTAGTTTTTTTGTTTTGTTTTGAATTTCTAAAGTGGTGTTCCACTACTGGCAATATTCAACTATCACGTGCATTCAAGAACTTTGATTACTTGACTTTGTGCCTTTTTGTAACCCCTGGATTGCATCATTTGGATGTGAAAATCACTCTGTAATCTGTACAGAACATATGTGACTGTAATAAATATCACTTGCAGCAAGTCTCCACCTCTTTACCTTGTAGCAGGTGTTGTTCCTGCCATAATGTGTGATTCTAATACAGTGTAGAGTTTTGTCAAATTGAGACTGTCTGGGGCAAGGAAAAGAAGAGGTTAATCTGATCATGTGTTGAACTCTGCTGTCAACTAGCTTTTCTTTCCACCAGATACACCAGACAGGGCCTTTCATAGGCTTAAAGTCACTGATCTTATGGGAACCTGTTCTCCACGTTTTCCTCTGCCTTTGTCTGTTTCATAACATTTTTCCAGCTCCAAAAAGGATTATTCTTGCCCCCATGATGATTAAAAGAAAAAGAATGGCAGCCTTGTCAGGGTCAGTCTTGTCGCAGTTTGTCAGGTCGTCCTTCTGATCTTGGTTTGCCTTCCCTGAACAGCCTTTAGATGGCGCTTAAGAGACACTACTTGCATCACCGGTAAAAAAGTATCTTTTTTCTTCTGGAGCAAAATATGACTACTTTTTGGGTTCCACTATTAGCTTTTGTATAAAACTAATAGTATAGATTCATTTTTATTTTTAAAAAATTCCACTAGCATGCTTTTCTACTGGTTCTGTGGCCTAAGGAGATGTGTGTGTTTGAAGTCTCTCCAACACCTCAGCCAGATGGCAGGTTAAGAAACACCAATGGACATGTTCCCTCCTGCTGGGAATGAATTATGCTCTACTCATCAGCACTATTCATCACAGGGGGTTTCAAGTGAAATCCTCTACCATTTATGAATACTTATATGACACATTGATTTAGATTTTGATTCAACCTTACTGCCATTGCACTAATGTGAACAATGTACTGAATTACTGGAACAAAATGCAAAGATAAAAAGTTAGTGAGACACTATATAAAAACTTGTGTAGCCTAAATAGTTGATGGAGTGCAGAGGAGTCATTGAGGCCCGATGTCTTTTTGCAGACAGTTTTAAATTTCCGAAGTCTGGACCAATACGGCATACGGTAAAAAAGAACATTTGCCTACAATTTGGATTGGCAATCTGCCTAGAAGTGTTTGTGACCAGTGTCCACCATTCAGCATTATATTTGTTGAGTTCTCAAATTTGATTCTATTCTCAGTGAATACATGTTTTATGATTATACACAGGATGGAATATGTTGGCGTGCTGCTCTGTGTGTGTGTGTGTGTGTGTGTGTGTGTGTGTGTGTGGGCAGATGGCCATAGCTTTAATCTCTAACTGCCTGCATTCTTTTCAAGCTTGTTTCTAGAATGCCTGCCATTTTTTGGCAGCTTGTAGCTTTCCAGAATATGAGGTCTCAGGCAGTTGACATTTCTTTTCTTCTGTCAGGCAGGCGTAGATTCCTCGCTTGTGTGTTATTACTGAAATTAAAAGTTAAAACTCTTGTGCAACTGGATTTTGCTCCTTGCACACAGGTTTGAAAAAGGTGAGGTCTGAACCGGTTTGACTTTCATGCTTGTTAGTGGAATCTACCGACAACTGTCTATGATATCATTTTGTAAAGAAATGAGCTGAAACCAAAAGGAACTAATGCATAGGTGGGTAACTTTGGGACTTTAAATCCTATCTTCTATTGACTTCTTGTTTTGCATAGTATTTGCATGTATGCATGCATGTCACCAATATTCATAAGTGACCACAAATGTCTTAATGACACTGTTGTCACTGAGGTTTATGTTTATGTGCAGTCTGTCAGAAATGGATCTAACCCAATCGCATTATGACTTCTGTCTGATTTGGCAGACTTTAAATGAGATATACATTGCCCTGGTGATTTGCCTCTTCTAGGCCTTGTTACTCAACTCCGCTAGAGCGTTCATTGTACAACTGCATCCTCTGAGCCATTTTTCGGGAAGCGAGCCAATGGTCCTATTCACTCATTCCCAGCACGGTCTGCACAAACATAAATAACAGAATGACATTCGATTGCAGCAGATGTCCTTGCACGAATTGTCTAAATTGGTGTAATGATTCACTGTTACGAGCAATCAAAACAGCTGACATTGGCCTCCTGGCTGACCTGATTATATCTGAGCAGAGCTGATTGGAGAATTCATTTCAGATCTTGGGCTCTCATACAATGAACGTGATATAAGAAACACGGATGCTGTTTGATTATATATGTTTTCCAGTGACTTATTTATACAGTAAGTATAGGGCTTTCTATGATATCTAGTATAGGGCTTTCTATGATTTCTATGACACACACACACACACACACACACACACTGTAAGCTTTCTTTGCAGAGAATGAGAAGTTCTGCTCCTTTTGCTAGAGATACTGTAAGCATATCTGCACACCTCTGCTGTCCTCAAAGTACCTCTCTGAGCAGGGAGGCCATTTTGGCTCTTAAGAACTGCAGCAAGCCGCAACTCAAGCATGAAAATGCAGCCTCAGCAAAGCCATTTGTTCTTAACCATCCCTCTCAATCCCTTAGTAAAGAATGAATGAACGAATTAATGAAAGAAAAGAAACTTCAGTCATTTCAAGACTGTGAAAGCAGTTGTGAATACAACCACAAAATACTGTGATGTTCTGTTTTTATGAATATTTCTACCTTTGCTTGATGGAAAAAAAAACGGTAATTGTACGCAGCCAGATTGTTGTAACCAAGATGGCTGATGACTTGAAGAAAGAGAGCTGTGTTAACTCCCAGAGGAGGTGATCAGGTGGATAAAGTCACCTGATTCCAGAGTGTATCAAGTGAAGGTGTGCTGTCGCAGGGTCACAGATGAAATATCACCTACACAGAATTATCAATGCTATGATAAATCCCATCCCTCAGGCTGTTCTCACATAGTGTACATCAGGGTTACTTTGGCTGGGCACAAAGGGAAGGTTGTGTTTCCCCTGGACTTGTTTCGCTAACACTATGCAACCATCTTGTATTGTGTTGTGGGACATACTAGAGATCATGCTGTACAAGATGCCATTCATGTAGCCAAGCTGGTAATCCTGTCTTTACATTGTTGTGGGATGTGGTCTGGGTGGTTAATTGGAAGTCATTTAATCCTGGCCAGCCATGTGCATATTGTGTGTGTGTGTGTGTGTGTGTGTGTGTGTGTGTGTGTGTGTGTAAGCACGCACGCGCACACACACATTGGTACTGTAGAGGCCACCCCGGTGTATAATGACTCATGCCATTCAAAGCATCCATCAAAATCTCTTCTGTGCCCACATTATTGATCGGAACAACACAGCCTTGTTTAATAGATTCACTCATTCATGTGTGAGAGCTTAATGTCAACATGCAGTAAGGCTGTACCTTCTCAAGTCATTATTATAAAAAAATAAAGCGCTGTATCCAACATCTAAAATGCTGCACAACATGCAGTAATTTACTATGGCTTCACTGGCTAAACACTGGTTCAGCAGATCTCTATACATGCAGCATTGCCTTGTTAGTAGATGCTGCACAGCAGGGGTTTTCTTGGAAGGAAATACATAACAGTTACCCATATGACTAAAACATATCTTAAGAAGTTTTATTTAGGCTACTATTGTACAGAATAGCATAAGATACAGGGTAAAAATAAGCAAAAAAGCATATTTCTCATTTATAAGGTAATAATAGGCACACAGTTGTGTATTTTCCTCCTTTTCAGGATGTGCTTTGCAAAAGTGGGCCTGACGTTGACTGCTGCTCTCTACTTCCCATTAAGGCTTCAGTCAGCAGAGAGACGGGGGCAGACTTAGGAGAGGCACAGAGGCTACACAAACTTGGCTTTCCATGAGGGGCCTACTGCTAATGAGGCAATCATCCATGAAGATCCACTACCCACAAGTTTGTACTAGAGAGAGAGAGAAAGGGAGGAAGAGGGGGGAAAGAGGGGCTGGGGAGGGGGAGAGGGGTGGGGAAAGAGATGGAGATTAAGTTAAGTCACTTTATTGTCAATAAAGTCAAGATGGGGAGAGAAAGATGGAGAGAGTGAATAAGAAGAAGATACAGAGATAAAGAGAGAGAGAGAGGAGCAGCTAAAATGAATAAAAATATGAGAGAAAGAGTAGGAGGGAGGCACAAGCTACTGTGAGCACCAGAGACATGAGGCCAGGCATCCCAACAGATCCGTCTGTCCCAAGATCCTTTTGGAGCCAGGATCACAGACCCAGTAAATCCCTACTCTAGGTCAGGGTAGGTCTGTTTCCAAAGGCCAGTTTCTACATGGGAAAGGTTAGAGGCACTAAATGACAGAAGAATCTACTTTTGATAAATGAATCAAGTGAATCCGCAAAGGCGCAAGCAAAGAGGAGAAGGTCCAAATAGGGACTGATTTACCAGTGTGACGTCAAGGACCTAAAAAGCACTAGTTTAGTGGTGTGTCTTCAATGCAAACAAGCAAGAGTTCTAAGGCTTCTCTCGCTGTAAAGGCAATCAGGTCTCTCTCACATATCCAGACCTTTCCTTATCCAAGCCTTATCCGGTCCTTATCCGGGACATACCCGGGCCTTTTCAATCCACATGAGGTGGATTTAGACCATTTACACAGAATGATACACTGAAAGAAGACAGCAAGTGAATGCTACATATTGGTCAGATGATAACACACTATACAGTGTGTTGCTGTTGTCGTTGTTGTTGGTTGAATAGGCCTAAACCTTTCCCATCTTAGCGCTTGCCGCTAACCGCTAGCAGAGTGAGAACCGTCGTGAGTTGATGTTCATCTTGGTAACTCCGATGAGACGCAGCGGTGCAGAGAGGCCAAAGCCTGGCGTTACGGGGCCATCGCACAACAGGTCGGACAGCTCATCGCGCTCCTCCAAACCGTAGGTTGCGTCGTTGAGCATGCGCCGGTGCAAGTGACATGTCTGCTCGATCTTCAGTTTGTTGATGTCGCCACGGAGACGCATGAGCTGTCGTGCCAGCTGCTGGTCCTGCAGACGCATGTCCTTCTACAGGGGCCAGAAGAGAGAGAGGGGAAGGAACCAATCAGAGAGCAGAAAGGCTGGACAGGTGACCAATAAGATGACAACGATCCATTTCCCGTGTACGAAAGAAATGTTTAAATGCAAATAGCAATTTGCAAATTGCAAAATTCACTCTTAAATGAATCTCTTCATTGACCTTATTTCCCCTCCATAATTTCAGGCAAGTCTGTTGCCATGATAGCAGAACCAAGATACTAAATTAAACTAGCATTGTTCTCAGACAGCTTTTTTTTAGGCCTTTCACAGGCTTGCAGCTGCCTGTTAAGAAAAATGGCTCTACCTTTAAAAAATGTCTCCTGGATACTTCCATTCTTATGGAAAAATTCTAGTTAATTTTTAACAAGAGAACAACAGCCAAATAAATACTCTTTCTCTCTCTCCCACACACACCAACACACACACACACAACCTGCTACTAGATTGTGGGGGACACAAAGGCAACACGATCCTTTCCTTTCCTCTTTCAATGCTAGCACCAAGCCTCTATTCTTCCCACGTCTACATTTTCTTTGGACAAATGTTTGTGGACACACACTGGGCAGCCCCCAGGGAGGGGAGGGGATGTGTGTGTGTGTGTGTGTGTGTGTGTGTGTGTGCGCGTGTGTCTGTCCCTTATCCTCTCCCCAGCTAGAGGCGCCTCTTTGCATGCCATGGCTATTGCAGCCCATGCATGCGTATGTGCCACTGGTCACACAATGAGGCTGCGCAAAAAAAAGGGAAGACAAAGCACAGCAAACTCTGTTGGTAAATTAGTTGGGTGATTGGAGAGTCGGTGTGTGTGTGTCAGAACGAAGGACCTGGTTGTCGCTTGCATTGCCATTGCTTCCACTCACTTTAACCTGAATGCCCACACAACACCATAATGTGGGACTTGAAGTGCGGACACTGGCGCCGTTGTTAATTTGTAATTAGCTAACTGGTGGCACATCAACTTCCCAGGGCTTCTAGGAGGTGGGAAAACATTCCACAGAAGGGTCGATATTGACTCTCCATTATTCTCCATTATCAAACATTAACATTTAATAGCACCACATTTTTAAAACTTTTTTTTAATGGTAATGCTGCTGGAAGGCTAGACACGTTAGTACCCTGTAGGCTAGACACGTTAGTATTTTCATCTGACCTCACACATGGCCTTTTAAGCTCCTTGGAAATGATTAGCCTAACCCTAACAAGCTCTTCTCTGTGCATTTATTCAAAAAATCTGAGCTATTCCAAAAATTCTCCAACTCTTTGGAGAAAAATTTTATTGGCATAGGTATAGTTGTCTTTCATTAAATGGTCTTAATGTTATGATGTAATGTTATGATGTAATGATTTGAGTGGTTCTACTAAACATATTAAACTGTGGATAACCAAATAAATGTACTCAGTATAACAGTTTTGAATTGTCTTTAACAGCCACGTGTTTAAGTCTCTTTAATCTCTCACTCTCACTCTTTCTCTCTCTCAAGACATCTCTCTATACTTTTGACATCCGAGTATACAGCAGATAGTGACGAGGGAAAATTATCTCCAAACAACCAGAAGAACATTCAGCAGAACCCAAAAAGGAGGGACTCGTCTGGTTTAGGCAGACACCCCTTAAAGGGTAAGGAAGGGAGGGGAGGACAAACAGGAGGCAAGCAGGCATAGGACGAGAGGCATTAACAGATGCAGTTTGGCCATGTCATTGGGGCTGATGTGATGATATCAAAATTACTTACATTAGCATACAGTAGCACACTGAAAACAGAACATTTGGCTATTACTAAAACAAACGTTTGACAAAGTGTTGGTACTAATAAAATATGGTCTCTTTTCATTGTAGTGCATCATGATTCATTTTTAGTTTTGGTGTATTCAGTGATTTGAGCCTCTCTTACCAGTTCCTTCCTGAGCCAGACGAGTGCCTCATCAATATTCCCAAAGCCCTTCAGGGTCCCTGAGGTCGGGCCAGTGTCTCCTGAAACCTCCCTGCCCTGAGTACTTCCTCCCTGGGGTCCCCCTGTCACTGAAGGCCCTCCCCTACTGCCACTGCTGCTGCTGTCCGGCCCGGGGTCTTGTGTCTTTGCCCTGACATCTGTGACCCCCCTGCAGCCTGAGGCCTGGGCCTCCACCTGGGCCCTCCACTCCTGGTAAGATGGACGGCGCGTCTCCAGCCGCAACTTCTCAGCCAGGGCCTTCAGCGTCCTCAGGTGGTCGTCCGAGGAAGACGAATCCAGGCCATCCAGAGAGTCTGGCCCGTCCACGTCTTCGACTTCGATCGTGGGCATCTGAGGAAGCTCAGGGTCCATATTGTTTCCAATTGAGGAGAGAGAGGAGCAGGCAGGCGAACAGAGAAGCAGGAGTGTGCAAAATGAATTGGCAGACCCGTCAGGCAAGTCTCATCTTGCCATTAGTCTGATGTTTGTGCTGAGCAAAGCTACATGCAGGAGCTGGTATTCACACCCTCGCACCATCTCTGCAAAGCCATTACAATTGGGTCACATTCAAGATTAGGTCACAGTTTGTCCAGGTTTAGTCAGACGTCTTGTTCCTCTCCCTCTTCTTGATCAAAGACTGTACTTTCTGTGTCTTTTAAAAGAATATTGTAGACCTGTGTCTTTTTTCAGTAGAGGTCAACCTGAAGAGACAGACAGAGAAGCCAAACAAGGTTAATAAGATGTATTCTTGTCAGAAGAGACTAACAAGGAGAATTCTTTGTACGCTCACTGCTTGAATGAAATGCCCCCTACACCCCCCTCCCCCTATCCCAATCCTATCCTATCATGTCAGGGACCGGATCCTTATTTGGTAGTTGCCATAGCAACAAGACACACTAAATGACTCTGCACTTTTATTCTGTCTGCCATGACTTCATCTTTTGGAAATGTCTCAGAAGGAACTGACTAAAGACAATTTCACCACTTCACAAATGAACTCAGATCAGATCAGATATGCATTATCAAATAACAAAAGCAATATCCTGTAATTAATGTTTATGTAAAATAACCAGTAGTTACTTTTGTTGGTCATCTGTCTAGACCTCCATTCAATGTCTTCTTCAGACAAGATACAGTGACGAGATCGACAACAATTAAAAGAACCAGCCAATCATGTTGAGACTTGTGATGGTGATCTCACATGTGGCTCCCTGGGGTGGAATTTTACCCATTGCCACACTACCTCAAATGCTCTGATTGAAGAGCAATCATTACAGTTGGTGTTTTTTGAAAGACAAAACAAAAACCATTCATACTAGCACATATAGTAAGCGCTAATACAAAATCACAGAGTGCTTGAGGAACTAAAGGAATCCCCTGAGCAATGTCCCACTCTGGTAGTTGATAGTTTAATCAATGAGCAAGTGCATGATGGAAAGTCCATGGCACTAAATGCACTGGAGTCCATGTCTTAGATCAGAGATCTTATCAATTTTTCAAGAAACTCCACAGAAGAGTCGACTATTACTCTCAATAGGTGAAAAAATTCTAGCTAGACCACTGGGGTGAAGAAAGGACAGGCAGCTATAAGAGACTGGTGAAGATATTTTAGTTACTTAGTTACAAGAGGACACAGACAGCTTCTAAAAATAAACCTCATGCTGCACTGTGAAATTCATAGAGCAATTCCACCTAATGCCACACATCAAGGCCGAGCAGTTAATCTGGTTAATGCTCCATAGAGCCATACTTTTAGCTGATGGCTGGGCTATAAGTTTCACAGAACTTCTAAAATAAAAGACAGAGGCAGCAAAAGCTGAATAAATAACTTAATAAGTGAATTCAGTCATGATGAAAATATTACTAACAAACAGGGAGAAAGCTCAAAATGATTTTTTCGCCAAAACCAACAGGACACGAGTAAGGCCAGAGCTTGACTGTGTGTAACTCTATCTGGAGACCAAAATCTGTCACATCGGCACGCACATGGATTTACAATTGGGCATGAAAACTATACCACTGGCCTGAACCTCTGATTCGTCCAGACATTCAGTGGTTACAACCTTAACGACTACATGTCCTGCCAATGTCTGCCCCATGCCCAGGGTAGGCTAGACTTTTTAAGTGCAGACTGGCTGTGGATACATAGCAAACATCAAAACGTGATCTGGCAAACGATCTCAGACTCGCTCTCTCTTCCTCTCTCCTTGACGTTTCCTTGCGTTTATTGATAGAGCCAACTAATGCTGGCACCAGAAAAATATGAATCATGTTCAAAAGACAAATCAGGGCAGCAGCCAAATGTCTGTTGTTATCTAGATGTAAGCATGTTTGATAATAAATTATGCCTTTGATAGGCGATATTGTTATTAATAGAATCTGAGGATGTTACTTGTCATCTGCAAAGTGCACTGACTCTGCCATATGTAGTCTACACGAAAGAAAAAAAAATTAGACAACTGTAGGATCAGCATATCATTACTTCATCCACTGGTCCCGCCTGATGCTACTAGCAGGGAAATTCTGCTTTCATTTCCCCCATGCAGAAATCCTCCAAAAAGTACAGATAAAACTAATATTATGTAGTTTTTGATTTGTAGCATTATTCATATTAACATGACTTATGAGAACATTAATTCAAATCTTCTGGGGATATTCACTTTTCGAAGTAAAATGGGCTTCTGTGTTTCATATCCCCGCGCTTCACCAACAGGGACCATCAGAGACAATGTTTATCCACAAGCTCTGCCGTCACAGTTGGATGAAAGCGATAAATAAGTAGAGCTACAATAAGCTTCGCAGGGTCCCGCAGCGGCTCTGTACTCTAGGGAATAACCTTGTAGTTTTTCTATATCCTGACAAAATGTGGAAGTGCAGACAAGATATAGAAGCAAACTCCATCTTAATGCAAAGGATATGTAAAATTGCAAAAATATATAAAGAGTGCAACGTAACTAAAGAATATCTCATATTTTCTCATAGGGATGATAGCCCAGATGAAAACACAGCGATGTTATTCACATGTTAACAAGAAGAAGTTTAGAAGTTTATCTGCAGTGTGCGTGTAGACTCTAATCTGATTAAGAACCGAAAACAAAAATGCTCACCTGGTACAACCTTGATGCACACAGTCAACAAAATGCTGGGAATGTTGTGTCGGTCTCCAAAAAGTTAACATGACCAGGACTATGCATTTTAATGAGATCTCTCACTTGAACCAAACACCGCAGGTCTACTACATCACAGCAAAGCTCTGCGTGAACCCTGTCATCACTAGAGGAGGGGCGAGATGAGTTTCGTCAGGTTTTGGTTGCCTGGAGACAGTTTACCAAGCCTCATATAATATCGCGCGTCGCTTGCCTGGCTCCTTCCTATGCTCCCGCAAATGTGCGTCCTGGCAAGGTGTGTGTTTGCCGCGGTGTTTACGCCACACACTGATATTAACGAGTCGGTACCATTTTCCTGTAGAGAAAAACATTCACTTTAAAGGAGGGGAAAAAATCCCTGATTTTTTTTTTTTTTTTTTTTTAATATAAGATACTGCCAGTCACGAAACGGCTAAATGCAGATTGTGTCTTTATTTGATAGACTATAGCCTAGACTATGAGTTAAAGCTCAGGAAATAGGATGACTGGACATTTTTTGTTTACAGTTTTTCCCTAATACTAGACTGCATTAAAAGTGTAGACATAGGCCTACCATAGTCAGAATAAAAGCTTCCCAGCTCGCAAGTCTTGTAAATGCCTTTCTATAGCCTATAGCCTACTGAATGTGTTTTCACTTGATGTCGCTTTTTCATTTTTCTTTTTTGCTTTGGTACATTACGCCTAATCCAAATTTGGCCTATGATCTATACAAGCCTGCCCCCTTATGGTCTAGAAATATACAGCCTACTCGGGCAATAGGGACTACGTGATATGAGTTTAATACGTATTGTGCAATTCATTTGGAACAATTATTTATACATTTTGAAATTGTCTTTAGTGATTGTTTTCGAAATGTCATTTTAGTAACAGCATTTTAATATTCAGAGCATTAAATAATTCCACACATGTAAACAAAGCAGACCATTTAGGCATATGATCCCAAAAACACTCTAGACTAATCCATGAATTATAAACAACATTCGGGCTTCGAGCTTGCCTTTCTTTGTTTGGATGAGATAGGCAACGGGCTTATATAGCCTTATATAGTTTGCCTTACTGCAAGATAGGCTATCAATAAAATAGCCTTGTGTATTACGTCATCGAGTCAAGTGCACCACTGGCGCATTTTCTGGCCGGGTAGTGTATAAGACCATAACTTCACAGCTTACGCGTCGGACAACAACCCGCTAAAAAATACGTTGCTTGCTTTCTTATGACTGGTTTCTATGCTTTTGCGCCGATATGTAATGCCAACATTTTTATCGTAAGAAAGTTGCAAGATCTTAAACTGTGATATCGTTTCGAGAGAGAGAGGGAGGGACTTATTTATTGCTACAGGCTTTGACAGTTGTTTATTTTCCCCAGACGAACATTTTTAAGGTAAGGGTGTTGAGCTGTCCTAATTGTGTTAATCAATAGAGCCTACTTCAGTTGAAATGTTACATGCAGGTTGTCTTATGAGAGTAATGTGTAGGAACCATATGTTTCTCTGTCAGAGAAAAGCTTTATCTGCCTCTGCGTTGGTATAAGGGTTTCAAATCGCTGCGTATTGCTCGAGGGGTCAATTAGGGTTGACTGGTCAGAAAAATTTTACAAATTATATTTTTCTGCACGCGTTTTCCTTAGTATTTTTGTAGCATTTGTGCATTGTTCATGAATCAAACCTGCGAGGCTTTGTGGCTTAATTGTAGGCTAGATAAAAAATGGGAGCCTCGCAAATAGGCAATGATGTCATCTTTTCATAGAACCAATTTTAATTACATAATCATCGGCGCTTTGTTGCAACATAATTCAATAGCAAGAATGGATACAGTTTGATCGCGTAATTGGCAACATTGTGTTGCAGAGCGTGAACAACAGTCCTTTGCAATCGTTCTGTCATAGTAGGCTAATGAAGGAGTAGTAGTACAAGGCTACCGCTTCGCATATATTTTGAATAATACAATCCTCTGAAATAGGTTACGGAGCATTTAGCACATGTATGTTGTTTATACCATGAATATTTGACATTAAATACATTTTGGCTTTTATTAATCTTACATAACGGCAATTACACGGTTAGTCCATAGCTACTAGCATGCGATTCAGACAGAGTAATATCAGGGAAGCGAGTGTGCATGTTTGATGCAAAAGGCAAAACTACGAGGCCTCTGACCTACTTGATAGTAATTTCCCGAATGGCTTTGTAAATGTAAGACTTGTAAGTTGTGCACTAGTAGTTTTGCACCATAATGTGCAACTGGTAAATTTTAGGAGAAAATTCTTTTTTTTCACCAGTTGTGAATAAGCTTTTGTCAAGTTGGAAAAACTGATTTGCTCGTCATACATTGTAACAGAGCCTAAACAGAAGACATATGAAAAATATGAATTACATCTAGTTACTGTATACTCTATATAAAGAGTTTAATTGTTGACATTCCTTCTTAAAAGTTATTTGGCTTTATTTTTCCCCTGCCTATTGAAGGTGCCTCCCAATCAAGCATGATGAACACTGTCCTGTTAAGAAGTTGGAGCATGCTTGGCTGTCTTTTAGTCCTGACGCCACCTCCTAACTCCTGCCAAACGGAGCATGGTAAGATCTTGTTGGTCTCGTTCGATGGCTTCCGCTGGGACTACATCCACCGTGTACCCACACCCAATTTCAAAACTGTAATGAAGGAGGGTGTCCGCGTTGACAAAGTGGTGAACGCTTTCATCACCAAGACATTGCCGAACCACCACACGCTGGTGACAGGCCTGAATGCCGAAAGCCACGGCATAGTTGCCAATGAGATGTTTGATCCACACCTCAACCGTTCTTTCACCATGGATGGCCAGAACGCCTTTGATCCACTGTGGTGGGAGGAGGCTGTGCCACTGTGGGTGACCAATCAGAAGGCTGGCGGCCGTAGTGGGGCGGCCATGTGGCCCGGGTCAGACGTGGAGATCAGGGGCACCTACCCAACGCACTATGTGCCCTACAACGCATCCGTGCCCTTTCAGAGCCGTGTGGAGAAGCTGCTCAGCTGGTTCGCCGGCCCTGAGCCCATTGACTTTGGCGTGCTCTACTGGGAAGAGCCAGATGAGAGCGGACACAACCTGGGACCTGAAAGCCCGCTCCTAGACGTTGTCATCGCTGACATCGACGACAAACTGGGCTTCCTGCTCGAGGAGCTCAAGCGGGCCGGGCTATACGACGACGTCAACCTCATTGTGACCAGCGACCATGGCATGACCCAGTTGTCGTCAGAGAAGATCATCGAGTTAGACAGCTATGTGGGTCGAGACATGTACACGTGGGTCGACAGGAGCCCAGTGGTTGGCATTATACCCAAGGAAGGTGAGATTCGTAGCCCCAGGCTTCCTACTGCAGTCACGTCACAGCACCAGTGACAGAAATCACTGGTGCTGTGCACCAAATACCCACTCAGCTGAGGTGGTATAGCTTGGCATTACTGCCGAGGAACTCACACCACACTACTCAATGTCTATATACTCAGCACTGGATTCTTCTCAAGGCTCTGGTGTCGGAATCGGCTTAGATGGCCCAGTTTAAAGCTGACAGTCAGTCTTTGAAAAACTTCCAGCAGCAATGCTGCTGTCTAGTATCATGGATTGTCAAAAAATGCTTTTAAGAATCTCTCACCTTTGCTGTTTCACTTTTTGTTGTTATTTGAATTCACCTAATTTTAGCTCTACTTTGAAGTGGCTTGGGTGTGGATTCATTTATTTCCAGTTTTTAGTTAACTTGCAAAGCAGGAAGACACATCAAAGCTGAATTTTATCAAGAATTCTCCGAAATGCAGAGCAGAGGTTATAGACACTCTTCAAAACTGGAATGTCTGTGGCCCTTCTGTACAGGTAGACACATCGAAGCTGAATTTTTGCCTGTCTGTGCAGGTAGTCACATCAAAATGAATTTTATCAGGGATTCTGCTAAATAAATAGTGGTTAAAAACACTCTTCAAAACTGGGATGTCTGTGGCCACAAAATTAAGCTTCTATGTGTCTACCTGCTTTGCAAGTTAACAAAAACACAGAAGGTCCACAGACCTCTCAATTTGCTGAGCAGCTAGATTTGAAGACGTCTTTTAGTCATATTTTGTTATGTATAAATATTCTTTTCATCATGAGAGAGAAATTTGGTCTCTACACACAGTTAGCTGAAGCACACACTAATCTAGAGCAGTGGGCTGCATGCTACAACAGAAAGAACAGCAAGGGGTTAGGTGCCTTGATCAAGGGCACTTTAATCGTGGTCCACTGCTCAGCAACCAAGCCTTAAGTCCTAACCAGTAAGGCACAGTGGCTCCTATTATTATTCTGAAAAATCCACATGTCATTAGTTAATGTCATTAATAAATACATCCACCTGGGTATAGTGGCCCAAAGATAGTTACAATAAGGTGGTATCAGATAGCATGGATTTCCCTATGCCTCCTAAGGAACCTAAGGAACCAATCCTGTCAACATGTAGGACACTCAGAGTGCTCATGTGTGATGAGCTGGGAGGGAGTCTGTTTATAGGCAGAACTAATAAGCTTTGGGAATACAGAACAAAAGTAGGATGGTAGGATTAGAGTATACCAAAGCCACTACGGGCTTGAAGGAACACTACTATCCAAATGATGTAGTTTTAAGAAACAGATATGAGCTTTTAGAGGGGTGGTCACAGTCAATGACGGCCTTGTAATGTTGCATTAATGTGATACTTTTTGTGGATATTGCAGGATATTTTGACGAAGTCTACACCTCCCTGCTGAATGCCAACCCAAACTTGTATGTGTACAAGAGGGAGGACATTCCTGATCACTACCATTACAGGCACAACGACCGGATAATGCCCATTCTTCTGGAGGCCCGAGAGGGATGGACAATTGTGCAGAACAAGACGCGGAAATTCATGTGTAAGTATTGTGTATTTTACCATCTATGAAGTTGAGGAACAAAGATACATGTCGGTCTGGAGATTCTCATTCATCCAAGTCATGGTATTCAAGGTATTTAGTTAGTTAGGAAGAAGGCCTGTGCCATCATCTATCTGCTACAAATCATCCTGCCTTGAGATCCCAGCCCAGGAAGTTTAGCTTTTCACCAACCTCAAAGCAGCAACACCCTCTGGATCCTGTAGTTATATTGACCCATTCAACCCCAATCTTGAACTTTGACTATGCTAATTATGGTAATGGATGTTTCATGTGACCCATTGTCACATGATGAGGGTGTGTGTACAGTTTACAGTTACACACACAGTCGAGGGATATATCTCCTGATATTCCCATCTTCAAGGTAGATCTAAAGAAGCTCTTCGGACGAAGGGTGAAATGTCTTGAAGCTCCAAAAAGAAATCCAGATGCCCACAAGTTATTACCAAGACATATATATTTCATTAACTCAACCTCTAATTTTTGACCACAAATTAAGTGTGCTGTCAGTCTGTGTGTAGCAAAAAAACACATCACTGTTTGTTGTGACAGTAAACCTTCACAGTGCCTTAACTGTGAGTTGGGTGTAAAGCACTAAGCTAAACTATAAATAGCCTTAAATTAGAATCATAGACTGTGCCTTTAATGGTGGTGTCTGTTAGAATCATAGACTGTGCCTTTAATGGTGGTTTCTGTTAGAATCATAGACTGTGCCTTTAATGGTGGTTTCTGTTAGAATCATAGACTGTGCCTTTAATGGTGGTTTCTGTCATATTCTCAGACCTAGAAGCTGACATTGAATGAATTGAAGTCCAAAAGTCCTTTTGGCCACCATTTTGAGCATATATCCACTGAGGTTAGAATGCAAACCAACTAGGGTCAGGATGACAACTGTCATTTCCTATTCTACTACAGATATCACTGCATTAAATAACTAAATGTACAAGTGGCATAGTTTGCCTTTAATATGATGTTCCTGAGCTGTTTCCTGCCTTTAATATGTTTTCCTGTGAATTTTTGGTGGTTAGTGGGAAACCATGGTTACAACAACTCGTTACCAAGCATGCACCCCGTTTTTGTGGCCCGCGGACCTGCCTTCCAAAGCAACTATGTCAAGGACACCATGCACTCCGTCGACCTTTATCCCCTCATGTGTCACATCCTGGGGGTGCCTCCCATGCCCAACAACGGCTCCTTGGCCAATGTCCAGGATCTTCTGAAAGAGCCACCTCCAGCACCGCTTCCCAGCCCCACGCCAGCTCACGTGCCCAGGCCCTATGTCCCGTCTCGGCCCAGGGAGCCAGCATACGCCTGGGTTGTTGGCCTCCTTCTGGGCACCACCCTGGTGGTCTTCTTCCTGTTCGTCTTTGTCAAGCAGGTGACGCTGAAGCAGCTGCCCTCACTCCCACTCAGCAACCGGGAGATTTCACAACCCTTGCTCTATGAGGAACTGCGCCTTTAAGACACGTCTGTAACAACTTTGTACTTATAACATATATTTCTATTAACATGTTGTGTCTTTTGAGCAAGAGAACAGGATGTTGACATCCCCACAGAAAGCTGTTTCTCTTCTTTTGTGAAACACTTTAGATATTAAAGGTGCCATAGGTAAGTAAAAAAAAAAACAGAAATGTTTCTAGACTTACAATACCAAATTATTACAGAATTATCATTCCCACAACTTCTTGGAGAATTTTTATGTACAGAGGCCTCTGAAATGGTAACAAGTCTACAAAAGCCTAAAATAGCAACTTTGTATATTAGCACCAATACAAAGCATATCAACTAGCAATCAAGATAATTTTCAAAGCCATTATGTTGACTGGCAGTTTAATTCAGTTTAATTCAGTTCGAGTTGAGTTTTCACCACTTCATTGTTTAAGATCTTGCGTATGTAGTAACCATGAAATCCAGTACTGTATCCAAATACAGTAGATGCAGACGAGTTTTTGTTCACCCCGTAAATAAGCAAGGTAATCATCAAAGTGACTTTGAAGCTGGTAAATTAATCTAAAAACATTACCTAGTTTGCCTTTCCCAATTATCACATCTATTGAATGAGAATGCTTAGCAATATTATCAACAACTCAATCCTGTTTATCTTGTAAGTCTAGACATTTTCCTGTTTTGATCAACAACTACTTAGTGCACCCTTTATGTCTTGAAGTGCTCAGAGATCCTGCTGTGACCGTAATAGACATTTTCACTGATGGTTTGACCTTGTAAGTTCACCTATGGTGGCATGTCCACTCTAACACACAAGCAACCAAAGAGGTGGTAAACATTAAAGTAGAAATCACCTCATTCTTCCTATTCGAGCTGTGCTATGAATGACTATATAAAAGGAGGTCTGGCTCTGGACAAATCACTTCCAGTTTACAGTTATCACAACACTTGTTTAGTTCCATCAAGAATTATCAAAATAATTAGCTGAATTCTGTTGGTTTCAAACTGGATTTGGCAGCTAGGTTTCCAACCACTGTTAATTGGGTTTGAATGCTCTCAGGCACAATTGACCAATCACACTTGAAGGACACCGGTTACACAGAACCCAGGAAGATCATTTTGAGATTATTTTTTGAGGCATCCAACAATTTAATGCCTTTGTATTTCCTTCCAGTATTTGTAACAAACAAGAACTCTTGCTTTTCATCAAACCTTTGCATTCTTTGATAAAGTAAAAAAAATAGTATTGGGTAGGAGCTTAAATAAATTTTCAGGGCAAAAAAAAAAAAAAACTAAAAATGGCAGTGAAATGAAATGCAAAGATTATTGCAAGAGACTACAGTATAAGTATATTATGAGGGGACACAATAAAAAAAGGTTGTTTAGGAAGTCTGTAATAGGTCAAACCGCAGGATATGACGGATAACACACAAGTGTCTAATGCAGCTGACAATTACAGAACGCCTAAAGATAATATGGGAAAAATAAAATGTTTCTGGTGCGTATATAAAAGATTATGGCGCACTAAAAACATGTTTTTTCCCCTTATTTTAGGAGCTCTGTTGACAGTGTATTTTAAGATAACTTTTTATTTTCTTCAATCCTGGTCTAACTACCAGTGTAGTTTTTTATGTGATTGCTTTGTTTGCATTTTTAATAGTTCTGCAAGGTTTATTAGATTTATGTCTTGTGTACTTATTTTTGTCCCATCTTAATTCATAATTGTATTAAGGTTAAGTGCAATTATTTTTAACAGTTTTCTATGTTGTGTTTGAAATGCAAGTAGAGATGAGTCTTTGTTTTAGTTTTGGCTGGACTACTAAGGTTGGTAGTTGAAAAGCTTATTGTATGTTGCGCTCTTTATTAAGAGCAAGTTAAAATAATAATTAAAAATAGCCTATTCAGAAGAGTAATATACTAGAGGTAGGTGGCTTTATTGATAAACATTTTTTGCACAACTTATTTAGTGCTTTGAAAAGGGAATTTCTTAATGCCAAACTTTGTAAAGGGAATGGGTGAAAGGATGTCTGCTAAGCTAACAGCTAAGAATATTGCACCACAAATAGAAAATTTTACTCTAATTCAGTGTCAGATCATTAAGGTTACTTTAGAGCATGGCATCTTGTGCAAATATGGTCATTCATGGGACGTTAACACTGTGAACTACCTTCTCCAGGTAAAGAAATTTTAAGATGTATTGTATTTGTGTTCTTCAGTGTAGGCATTGCCTTCCAGGTCTCTTCAGGCCTTGAGAAAAGATAAACATGTTTTGTGACTATTGTTTAGTGAAAAAAGAAAAATGGGATTTCTAAAGTTATGGTGACATTTCCTCAGTCGTTTCAGTGGCTTCTAGAATGTGCTTTGTTTTTACTTAAGGTTTAACAAAATCCTAAGTGTTACATGTTCAAACGTTGGTTTTGATTAAAAGGAGTAGTGACAACATTCATTGGTTAACAAATGTAATTTTCTTTGTGTGTGTAGTGCTATATAGTCAAGATTACCACCCAATCAATTTCTGCAAGTAAATTATTTAAGTTGTGAGCAGATACACTGCCTTTTTCCAACCATTCCTGATCACGTCATACAGCTTGGGATCAAACTGCAGTGGAATTGATAAATGCTAATGAGGCAAGAAATAACACTGTTTTCAGTGGATGGCCAATGGCATACAAACATTAAGCATAAGGCTGCCATATTTCAGAACATAAAATTTCTCTCCACACACACCTAAGTGTTCAAACAGTAATGCAATAACCTGTTGCCCTGGCATCTCATCCTCAATGCACACCCCAAGCTGTGAACAAGCATTTCTGTTGTTTTTCCATCAATTACCTTCTTGGCTAGCGTCCTGTTTATTCAGCAAATCTGAACTGCGAGTGCACTGGGTACACTGAGCCTATTATGTGTGGGCATGCCGTCATCTACTATAATTGGGCTTTGTGGCCTATATTTCAACATTGAAGTGGTTCTAAACAACATCATTGTGAAACATTACTGATGTTCCAGCAAGCCCAAATGCAATTTGACAAAATCCTCATTTTGCTGTTGAAAGAATTCACTCTGCAAAGAATTAAGACATTTTACACTTAATGTCAAACATCCTTTAATAGTTCAAAAGTAACAGAAAAGGAAAAAAAAAAAAAAAAAAAAAAAAAAAAACAAACACATGTGCATTTAGTGCTCTAGTTTCTAGCATTTCACACCTACAAATTGAAACAGCAAGTCAGCTCAAGTCAATCAGTAGGTCAGGGGAAGATGGGATGGAAAAGGTTTGGGGGGTGGGGGGCAAGAAGAGGTGATGCTAAAAATTAAGCCTTTTCGCAAAGCGCTACATCATGATTGCAACGAGGAGCAGCGTTCGATCGAGCAGAGACAAATCAAAGGCATGCGTCTGACTTCTCTGTGACTGTCAGAGAGCATTTAGAGGCATCTTTTTTTTTTGTGTGTGTGTGTGTGTGTGTGTGTGTGTGTGTTATATGGCATCGATATCAATGTCGTCCTCCTCCTTCTCAACCTTGGCAGGCGTCACAGTTTTTAGTTCACGAGCAGAAGAAGAGTACACAACCTGTAAGAGACGAGAGAATCATTTTTACTCAGAGAATGAATAAGAGGCTCCATCAGTAACTATTACACAATTATTTGCTTTCCGTTCTAACACATTTGGATTTGTTTACAGGTAGCAGGATGGGAAGAATCCCCTTCACAGGACAACCCGAGTTTGTGTGTTGCACACACACGGTCACTTGGCAAAGTACATTAGTGCCAACACATTGAAATGATAAGGATTTGGAAAACAATGGGATTTTGAGCAACACTGCCAAAGTCCACTGGAGGCTTCAAAAGGGCTGTATGTGCACTGACGACTATGGAATCTCAGTAAACAGAATGTTAAAAGTGGGAGGGGGCGTACACATGCCTTGAGTGATTCACATTGGCCAACGGCCTCAACATGCAGAAGCTACAGTTGAAGCAGCTACGTGCAGGTTTTGTGGATCAATGCAGTTCGCAAGTGGACTTGAATGCATACCAACCCATTTAGATCCAACCCTTCCCTACACTAGACCTCACATCAAGAGCCCTAGGTTCTACTTGCCTCCACATTGTCCTCGTCTTCCTCCTCCTCTTCCTCACTGCCCTCACTCTCCTCCTCAGCCTCCTTCAGCCACTTGATGAAGGGCTCGGCCTTGGCGTGGATCTCCTTGGCCAGCTCTTTGGAGACGTACTTCTTGGAGACCTGCAGGACAAGGGAGCATTCACGTGAACCGAGATCGGCATGGATGTAAAGATTTGCTTGACACACACACACACACACACACACACACAGCTCAATGTTGTAGTTGCTCCACGTCAGTGTTTCAACATACTTTACTGCATAGCCTTAAAAGCTGATCAGAGAGCTTTGAATAATGTGTGGAGCCCCACCTTTCCCAAAGTTCCAGACACACACACACACACACACACCTTCTCAGCCCAGGCAAGGATGACGTCCTCCTCGACCAGGTCCGCGTCGTACAAGTCCTTGAGGATGATGGGGACACGGGGGAGCAGCTGGCTCTGATGGAGCTTCACCAGGCACTCAAAGCCACCCAGCAGGTACTTCTGGGCCTTCTTATTGTTGTGACAGAACTGCAGGAGAAAAGCAGAGAGGAAAAGAACGAACAGGAGAGCAGAGGTGAAGATGAGTCACATGATGAGTCGCTTAGACATCACCTAGTGGTAGATCATCAAGCTATCTATGGCTGATTGGTGATGCCTGAATTAGAGAGACCATTACTATGTGTGTACTTACACGGAGGAAGTGGCGCTTGTACTTCTTGATCTGCTCGCGAATGTTCTCATCGAACAGCAGCTCGCTGAGGATGAGGGGGCCCATGGCCTTCACGTCCAGCCGCTCCGCCTCAGCCAGGATCTCCTTGTCGGCAGAGTCCACCTCCCCCTCCTCCTTCTTTTGCTGGGGGTCACAGACAAACAGTGAGTGATAAAGGAAAAGGATTGTTGGCATTTCAAAGCTATCCAAAATATGTTCAGAGGATACTGGGAAGCGGGAACTTTGAATTAGAAGAGGCTGTGCATAAAGAAACATGAGTCATGAGCCATAGTTTGTGCGTCCTCACTGTGGCTGCCAAAGAGGGTGCCATTTAGCAAAAACACACCATTTTAATGCCAAGCCTACACTCTAGCTGGGCTTGTAAAATTGAACCATTTTAGCCAAAGAATTTCATTCCATAGCACTGCCTACAATAAGACAAGGCAGGTGACATTTCACAATAGTTAACCTTCTCCATTCATTCAACCTTCAAAGTTCATCTATTGTGGTGACATGATCAGAACATTATGCACTTCTTCCCAGGACCCGTCTGGCATAAAACAGAATATCACAGGTTCTGGTGGCATGCTACCTATTCCCTATTAAAACGGTTCTCACCTTGACAAAGTTGTAGAACATGTTGACCCTCTCCTCCAGGGTCTTCTCCAGGTCCTCGCTGAGGGTGAGGTTCTTGGCGTGGTCACTGATCTCCTCCATGCGCCGGCGCTGGGCCTCCTCAGTGGTCTCCTCTGCCCAGTCCTCGTCGTCATCATCCCCATCCTAGAGAGACGGAAAAGAGTGCAACCCCCAAAAGGGTGACTGGAGATCCGAACACTGATGCAGTATCCATCACCAGAAACTAAACTCCAGTTATACTGCGTTATACCAATATACACTGCCCATCAAAAAGGACAGTTCTGAACGAAACAGTACATTATCTCATGTACAGCATTTAAATATTTCATATTGGAAGAGGCGTGCGACTCAAGTTGCTCCACATCAGTTTTTAAACGTAGTCTACTGCATAGCTTGGAAAGCTAATCAGAGAGCTTTGAATAACTCCTCATATGTGAAGCCTTCACACACACACACAAACGCCATGTGTTCGGCTCTTCAATCCAAATTTATGTAAAGACACATCAAGTTCCACTCACCACTGCCTCAGGTGCATCAATGTCGTCACGGTTTCCTGCTTCCCCACCACTGGAACCGTTCTCTTTGTCCTTCTTGCGGTTCTTCTTTTCCTTCTCTTTTTTCACAGACCCACTCTCATTCTCTGCAACAAGAAGAAAAAAAAAGAACCAATAGACTTCCCCCTTATTTTTTTTAAAAGGACACTGAGACTGCAGAGTGACTTTCCCGTTATTCAGGGCAGGGGAGTCTTTTACATTATGGTAACAGTGTGGAGGCCCACCTGGCGGATTCTTCAGGATGAAGGTGCAGAGCTTGTGCCGTGTGTCCAGCATGCCTCGGTAGCCACAGGCCTTGCAGGAGTTCCCAATGGTTTGCTTCTTAGGATTGATGTGCTGTAAAAGACCACCGGATTCTCAGTTGACTGATCAATATAGAAATAAACCCCCTCAACATAACACCAGCATACTCGCCCGTTCTTAAGAGGCAATTGTGATGCACACAAGTAATCTTTCCCTGCAAGGGTGTGTCTGCGTATGGTGGGGCTATATGCAATCACAAACATTGCTGAAAGGCAACGAAACCCATCTGCAGTGGCAGAGGCACTAGGGTAACTTGAGTGCTGCCCCGAGAGGTGCGCAACAGGAAGACTGACGAGGGGAAACAAGAGCTGTGATGCGCCACATTAGACACCCCAAGCACGGCTGCACAGTACGCATGAAGCCACTGGTGAGCATTATGCTTGTTTTCATTCCATCAATAAGGAATGGAAAAAAGGTGGGACTCCATACAACCAGCAAACATCCCTGCTTATGCTGAATGAATGGGGGGGGGGGGGGGGTTAACAGTAAATTAACAGTACATGCACATAGAACCAAACTAAAAAGCAAGACCGTGAGACAGACAGCAGACATCTTTTTAGGTTCTTTTAAAAAGCCTCAAATTTAACCACATGCCATCATGACCACACTCAGTCCCCACCCCCCCCCCCCCTCCCCACACACAAAAAGCATCCATGTTGGAAAAGCCAAACAAGTGGAATCTGATAATGGTGCCCTTTATTTGCCGAGTTTCAATCCCAGCATCTCTGGCAACAAAGCTGACCTCATTGGAACCACCTCAGTCAGCACAAAATGTCACACACACAGAGGTGCCATTGAGTTCAGCTGCTTGTTTTATCCTAGCTGGCTGCGAGGGCTGCTACAAAACTATTGTCCTTTTAGTGTGGTAGTAAATTTGCACTGCAATGTAGGGACAGAAGCTACCCATGTAGGCAATTTGTTACTGCTGGTTAAATAATCAAAGCAAAGTCCAAAATAAATCTAGGTGTGAGCGAGAGAGAGAGTCCATTTACCAGGTCTGTTTCAGGATTATCACACTCAGGGCACAACACAAATTTCCGGATAAATCCATCCAACATGTCTTGCAGCTTGTTCGCCTCGTGGGATCCATTGACAATGTAACGGTCATTCTTGGAATCAAACTGGGTCTGGGCACCCAACTCACAACCAAAAAACTTGGTGGGATCTACAGGAGAGAGAAAAAAAAAATGTCTGTAAGAAAAGGAGGTTTGAAAAAAAATACACCTACAAACACAGCAGAATTTGACATTGAACCATTTGACACCGAAACCAGACCAACACAAAAATGGTGCAGAAACACATGCGATTTGAGGTAAAAAACATACACGTTGGTGGCCTGTTAAGAGCCTTGGCGACATCAACCATGTTGACTATGACAGTCTTTATCCCGTTACCTTTGCCTTCCACCTGAAAGAGAGAAAAAAAGGCCAATGTTACAGTTGAAAAGCAAACCTGAACTCATTGAACTGGTTCATGGTGTGAACAGCAAAGGAAGGGTCTAGAAATACTCATACCCAAAGACACTAGGGGAATAGCACTCAAGTACTGTTATTCTAGAGCATTACCTTTGTCACCAATATAGATTTATTGTACTTAGCCTAGTTTAACAATCAGCAATTCACTGACATCCAATGTTCTCATGTGAGAAGTGATGCAGTTGGCCTAAAATAGGCCACATTATTTTGTGCTTCTCAAAATGAAACCCACTGTGTGTCAAACATAAAGTGCCCATCTATTCATCCATTCCCACCTTAGCAATCAGACGGGGCATCTTGTAGCGGTAGAACTGGTCTGACACGCTGCGGTTAACGTTGACAGACATCTTGGCCTCGTGTTGGTACTATCAGCAAGACGAAAAGATCTTGAATTGGCAATTCTTGGTATTGTCTGCCTGGAGAGGGGGGGATGACATAAACGACTGCAAGAGGACTCGTTCTCTGACATGAAAAAGGTGTCGCCACTGAGGCTCCAGGCTCGTTGCTTGTGGACTAAGTTCCCTCCACACAGGTTCTGACAGCTGCGCAACAGCTCTGTTAGGGGGGAGAAAAGGTTTGAAAGGTGGGGGCAAAGAAGTTAAATGTTTGATTTAGGACCGATAAACATTTCAAGTCAACATGCTCAAGGGCACTCAATTCTCCAACTGCCAATGCCCATACCAACTTATCTCATTGGAACACCTGGTCTGTGTGTGGGTGTGAGCCGTTACCGTTGACCAGACAGACACCATATGCCAAAACATTTAAGTCTAGGTTGCACCAATGTGGTTTAATTTTTACACTAAATTAAAGTCCCAATTTCCTCATCAATTACATTGAACCAAACTTAACCCTAGTTTAAATTGATTTCACATTAATTTCTGGTTATAAACCATGGATAAACACAATTGAATATACCATTTGAATTTAAACTCAGAAACCAGCATTGCTTAACATAACAATGCTTCACCACCTATGAAAGAGGTTTAAGTTAGAGCATTATTACTAACAGCATAGCTACACACATTAACTAATGATCTATATTCATTTACAGCAACAGCTCTCTGTAAGGCAGAGTCAATTTTCTTGTCCTTCACTGCACCAAATAATGAACATCTGGAGAACTTAAAACTTTACACTGGTTTAACTAATCCAGGGTTAAAATAAAAATAGAATGTATTTAGGTGAAGTTGGTACAACACAGCTCAAGTAACCGTGACTACTTAAAGCGTTCTCATTTATCAAACGTTGTTTCAGCCTTGTACCAAGTACTATACCCATTTGTATTAGGTCTAGCAAACTTTGTAAAGCCAAGTGATGCAACGCTTGGCTCCTGATGTTAATATTGGACCGTTCTAGGAACCAAAGGTCTATTTTTCCTTAACCATAAGACTAAACACATTAAATGCATTACTGACATATCCGTAGGTATTTGGCTTCAATCCTAAAGCGGCATTCAAACAATATATTACCGTCAACGTTGTCATAAACAACAAAAGAGGTAGAATTAAATATCGCCGTCATACGACATTTTCCAGCACGAACTGGTGGCTACCGACCATCAACTCCAGTTAATGGTAACGTTACCTTGTCACTGCAGCATGGTGGAAATTACACCACTACAGGTACCGATATTGTTAACGGCGTTAAACCCGTTTTGACACTTATACTCAAATTAACACCTGAAATCAATAAGCACTAATAAGTTGTTATTACAACCACGACTGGATTATGAGGAACACGTTGCCAAAACCAGATGGAGCAAAGTGCTGCAGAGTGCGTCACACTAATCAGACATCGCTAGCTAGCAAAGCTACAAACTCGTTGCGAATCGAGAACTGGACGCCATTTTGATTCCAGGGAGCTCAATCACTTTGCTAACGTTAGCTAGTTTCACTGACTATCCATTAGCTGGCCAGCTAGCATTCAAGGAAAATTCCGCTTGCTGGCTACCATTACATCAGACAGGCATTAATACTGGAAAGAAATGATTGACTATAAATAACACTAGGGATATATACCTTTCCCATCCGTGGCTCCTGTCGTCCGGGTACTCACCGTTTTCGTAAAACAAAGACATAAACACACTGCTGGTCGCCCAGAGACGCAATGAAGTGGTTTTTTTTGATTATGAACAGTTTTGGACGCAGTTGTAAGGAGATACAGCACCGCGCAGCTAACGCTTAGCCGAGATTGCTGGGCTGGACCTTGCAGTGGTTAGCAATAAAATCCGAAGATAATGTCTGGGCACCTTCGAAATGAAGAATCTGGAAGTGAAAGAAAAACAAATAACATCAAAAATCTGTATTACTGTTACTAGGCAACAAAACTAGCCCCGACGTATGGCAAATTAGCTAACTAGCCAACGCTAGGTTAGCTAACGCTAACTTTAGGTTACATTATTCCCGCGTGTATGTTTACCGATTTGCCAAACAAATAAAATAAATCTATAGTCTATATCCTTAATAAAATTCAGTTTGACAATATAAGACCTTATATTTTCACTTTAATTTGTAACAACAAACTCACCACTCCAGCAGCAAGCTAGCTACCTCTTCAGGCAACGTGTATGCTATGCCACAATGAGCTACAGCAGCGTGACAGTGAATCTTAACTTGCTCTTCAACTCACTCCGCCCATTTAGTGTAAATGGCCGTGTGACTTTACTGTTTCATTTGTCCTTTGCCTTGTCAATCTCAAATAATCAATCATATCTCAAAAGTTGTAACAACAGTACATGGACTTTTATGAACTGAGGTTGCAGAGGTCTTGAATTTCCCTTTGGGGATCAATAAAGTATCTATCTATTTATCTATCTATCTATCGATGAGCATGGTTAACTGTCTGTTTGCAATTGAATAGTTGTTTAGATTGTGGAATAGGTGCTTGCTAACAGTAACTGACACACAAAAAAAAACATTTAAAGCAGCCTATTCTTACTTTAGCTGTACTTAAACTTTAACTTAGATTTTTTTTTACTTTGAAATGCCATGAATAGTATGAGCACATTAGCCTACATGTTGATTAACTTTCAGATGCCACAATAAGGCCACGCACAGCCAATGCAACAGGATGACATCCAGACCGAAAGATCTAGACATGTTTTCATCCCTCACTGGAAACAATGGGTTTTTCTGGCAGAGTTGACCGCACACAGAGTGGCCTGTTTGGTAGGAATGCTGGGCCAAACAGTAGCTGTGGTCTCACTGGATTACCTTGGGGATTAGAGGGTGGTGGCTGGGTGACTGTTGACTGTGACTGAGGCATGTTCTTCTGTGGTTCAGGGGATGTCCCTTTATGGAGTCACTCTATTGGCTAGTGTTTTACAATGTCAGCTCTCATTATTGATAAGGCTATAGCCTATGTTTTGCTTAGGCCGGTAAAATGACTTTTGCAGCTGTTGAAAGTGAACATTCTTGATACTCACTGTATTCAACCTTCAGAGACTGTTGTCCTTGTCATGATTTTACTCACAAACATTACAGGACCAGCTGACACATTTGCAGATAAAACTCTTTTGATATAACTGATTCAAAGTATAACTGTTCCCTTATGAAATTGTTGCTCTTTAACATTCCCCTTGGTCAATGTGCTTAGGACCACTAACTCATGCATTCCAAGGAACAAATAAAATCACTTGAAATATGAAATAAAGACAGAACGAGTGAACAAGGCCTCCAGTGTCTTGTAGCCTACCACAAATCAGTTGACACAGATTCAGATGTGCTTCAAGCATTTACATCTGTTTTTGAACACCACTTCATCTGTTCTTGAACCCTGACCATGACATTCAACCTTTGAACTCATAGCCAGAATAGATCACTCATGTCCAGGTTGAAAGTGGTGCCTGTAAATAATAGAATCAAATTGGTTTGAAATTGTTGGATGCAGACAATGCACAGTCATTAACATGAATTTAGCCATTTCATTAAAGTCAAGTCAAAGCCAAAGTCTGATTTCTGTCAGTTTTTACAGTGAGCAGGTAAGATATTGCCTAACATTACCTTACATGAGTTATCTCTTAGACTAATACTGTAGATAAGAACATTAGCCTACTCAAGTGCTAAACATGGCTGTATTGCCAGACAATGGATTAGAAGACAAGTAAAAGAATGTCACAATCCTCAAAAATCCTGTATGTCTTGTGAGTGCGAAAAATGTGCAAAAAGATGCACAAAGAGAAATGTTAGGCTATAGGATAACAAGGTCCTGAAATAGGGCAACGTTGGCCAGGCGGGAACAAAGAATAATGCACATGTTGCACGTTGCACAAATTCTGAAGAGATATAATCATTATCAACCATTCTTTATTGACAGGTCTTAACTGATATTAAGCTCTAAAGCTCTTTTTCAGCAAAGGCATGACGCTACATCATAAAATAATGAAAAAACATTAAAAGTAAGAATTAACAAAAAAACAAAGGACAGAAATTAAACTTGAAGAAATGTGTTGAATCAGACAGCATATAATAAAAAAGTCTACGATAGCACACATTCGTCAAAAGTAAGATGCTCTACAGAGTCATGATAAGAATAGAATATTATCTTGGTTTAGAAATTAACTTATGAATGGCGTTCCTTTGTGAGGAATGATGTCTGAAGCAACCAACCAGGTTGAAGTTAGTCTTCTAACCTACAACTCAGGCTATTAAAAAAAACTGTAAACTGTGGTGGGCTGTGATTAGATGGAGATCCCAAATATGTGTTTTTGTCATTCCACACTTACAAAAGAAAGCCCCACCCATCCCCTGTTGACCCCAAAAAGGACACACATACATTTTTCTTCTGTTCCCCCTGGAGCTGAACAGGTTGTTTTCATTTTTATATAATGTACTGTATTTACTGGTGTGTCTGTTTTGTATTAAGATTGTTTTTCAGGCTTTTTAGTCACAAGACAGGGCCATCTCTTTCTCATTGCAAACATACAAGTGTCCTCCAGAGGGCAGTATAGCACAGTTCACTGTACCGGCTCTGGTTCACTGCATGTCAGCAATGGAACTTTGTAGGTACACTATTACACACATGGTCAAAAGGTTTCAGAAAACTGGGCAAACAGAAATATTTGCGCAAAGAAATTCTTAATACGTATAAAAAAGGAATGATGCAACAGCAGATTTTCCCCTGCTTCACACAACTTGCGTAACAGTTTTATATGTGAAACTTCCAGAGCTTTGTACAATCTCTGTATGCACTGGATAAATCCTTGGGCTGACAATGGAGACAGAGGAGTCAGGCAAACACTAGGCTTATGTCCTTTTTTCACTCTGAATTTTAGACTTATGTCCTTTTTTCACATTTTTTTAGACTGGTTGATAATTTGATTTTGAATATATATTTGAATGCCATTAATCATTATCGGCTGTGCAGTTGTGGGGTTGCAGTGAACCATTTAAATGTATCTTCTATATTTGCACACATAGACATGCATGCGTGCATACAGGCTAATTACATATCTGGGTTGGTGCTTCAGTGTGTGTGTGTGTGTGTTTATAGGAAATCCACTTATATTGCCTCTATAAAACAAAACAACGTCATGAAAAAGCGCATGGCAACACAAACAGTGTGAGACCGTGTGAGATCAAATGACAGGAAACAAAGAAATGTATTCTGAAAATGGACAGGATACAGCATCATCACAATTGGTTTAATTTCAAGCATTGTTTAGTTGTGTTTGCGTTCCTCAGTATAAAGTATTAGAACCCCTTGTTTGTAGTTTATTTGGTGGGAGCTCCACGCAGGCTAACTCACGTGGCTTCACTTACTTCCAGTCAAGCAAAGCCCCATGTGGTTGCTGATCTGGCATGCTGCTCTGGAGTGAGAAATGCTTCTGTGGCAGGTTTTGACAGCAGGGAATGTGTAAGTGGCTTAACAGAGGGCTTGAGAGGGGAGTTTTGATGTTGAACTGATGTATCTCTTGCATAAAAAAGAATCTAGACATGGGGTGCACCAGACTTTCTTCAAGTTGTATGTAGAATTCTGTTTTCAATGGTTTTATATTTTATATGTATATATTTCAGATCTGTACAATGTTATTCTGTCCCCTAGTCCTGCATGTTACATTATATTCCACAGTAAAAAGATCAAATATGGACATTACATTACTTAGAGATTATATGACATTTCACTGCAAAAAGTACAATACATGTAATGTACTGTATGTAAATAGGTGGATGCAGACTGTATATGCCTATAATCTTTAACATTTTTTATGTTTTGAAATGTTTTGAGAAGTGTACCTAAATGCCTGCTAAGTTTGTTGTAGTTGTACATAATTTTGTTAGAAGTAAACATTGGCTAATACAATGCATTTTGGGGCAGCTGGGGGGACAACTAACTTTGGACTTAAAGCTGAAGTTGCCGGTTATATCCCCAACCAGAAGACCACAGCTAAAGGCACCTAACACCTCACTGCTCCCTGGGCAGGCAGCCCAGGGTTATTGTGTATTTTACCCTGTGTGCTGAGTGTATTTGACTAATTCACAAAAAGAAAAGCATACATACATACACATACACACACACATTTGGATTAAAGGTACTCTATGCAATTTTGCAAGATTTTAGCTCAATTTTTTTTTATCTCAAAATCTCTACCACCCCTTGATTGGCTTGCTGTCTGCCTGCTGAATACATTGGGAAAAAACCCGGTCTCAAAAAACAACACAGAAGCTGCAATACCAAAACAAACACTAGGGGCAGGAGGTTGTGCACCAAAGCAATAACAGACAACGGCCAACCAATCGTCAAGAAGAGGTGGGGGTTAATGCGCGTGCGACAGTGTTGATTGTACAGCGTGAATCCGGGTGTGAGTTAGCAATACTGTGTCGGTAAATTATTTTTGAAAAATGGCTGAGGCTCGTCCGAAGAAAAGATGCTCGGAGGAATATAAGGCGTGAAGAAGAGAAATTGAGAAGCAACGAAATAAGCCCCGGGTTTACATTGGGGATTCGTTTGAATGGTGGACTTCGCCGGCAAAAGAACTTCCAGTCGGATGCAGTCATGCAGAGGTGGCACGTTTTTTATTGGACAGGTAAAAGTTACGATTACTTGTTGTGAGAGCATTCACATGCAAAAATAAAAAAGAACAGTTATCTCCAAAGCCAAATACGGTGATAATTATACTGCTTATACTGACTAAGGTACGATGATTACACTGGGGGGGAGGGGGGAGCTTGCTCTGTTTTTGTATTTATGTGAAACGTCAGCAGAAGTGACGTCGAACAGCATCGCATAGAGCACCTTTAAGTAGTGACTGTATGGATTTGTGTAAAAACAATGCAAAAGAGAACACTGCTTTACTCCCATGGTCTGGTTCTTGTTAAAGTGTTTAAAAAAACAGACATTGCATTGTGAAAATAATTGGCAAAGAGTGTGAAACAGATTGCACCCATCTGGTTTGTGCTGTCTGCCTAGGTTCCTTCATAGGCCTAGTATGTGGACCAGATTTGCTCTTCATTAAATCATGTTACAGTGTTACAGGAATTTTCAAATCCACAAGGATTTTGTCTTTACACTTGCTGATGATGAAATTAGATTTAAAAGCCAAATAAAATTCACCAACTCAGTAGTGCAACAGTCAGTTGTGATCCTGTTGTTGATTCTGGAATTCTTGAAGGCTACAACTAAATTGTCCAAGTGGAATGTTCTTCTAACACTGTCAAGTAAAATAATTGAAAGCTTGGACTGAGTAGGAGTTGATTTATTTACAAATGGCAACAACCAATATTATCTATTTATGCAAAAAGAACAGAATAATAGTTTACAGTCACAGCATAACTTTACAGTAAGCTTACAAACATACATCTTTGGATAGATCATGAATATTTTGATAAACCTCAAAACAGTGCAGTGCTAAAATTGCTTTTTTAAAAGGACCCTATAATGAAACATGGTATGTGAATAATAAGAAATTGCACAGCATGTCACATACAGATTCCAAATTGTTGAGCCAAAAATAGAAACAACAAATGTGATCTAATGACTCACGCTCTTATCGCCTAGCCCTATGAAGTGGGCGCTAAGGGTAACGAGACAGCGTCTGAACCCTGTTGCATGTGACACACATACCCACACTGCCTATGATGTCATAATCCACACGCTCACTTATATATATATATACATGACGCATGACGACACATGCTGGTGACACGACTAGAGGCGTACATTCTTATGTGCATAATGAAGGTCATTTGTTTGACCAGAAGAAGAGGTCCATTCTCCCTCTTCTGCGCTCGTGGGGGGTGATGACAATGTCTACTCTCAAGAGTGTATCCCCTCGAAAACGTCAACAAAGACCAGTGTGAAACCACCCATCGCATGATAGAGTAGAGTCAACAGTGAATCACATGCACTCAGCCTTTATCGCACAGTACTATTGTTCACGTCACACCTTGTTTTGACAGCCGAAATGAGTGAATCTTACTGAGTGTGTACACTGAAGCAGGGACTTGGAAGAAGAACTCCACCGTCCACATTAAACACACATCCAAATACAGTTACTCTAAATACAGCATGCATACCTTAAAGACATATCATTATCTGTACTGTACGGAGATTTTTTTTTGTCTAAATAATACACCCCTTTTTGAATTATTTAAAAGTTTATTTGCATTTGACAAGAAAATGTGAAGGTTGAAAGCAGCTGAGACAGCAGAGAAGAGAAGACACGCAGTGTTTTGGGACCACGACTTTCTCCACCAGCGATAGACGTTCACGGGCCTGTCTATCCCAACGACTGGGCAAGTTGTTCAGCACATGCGCCTGTCGTCATAACAACCAAGACAGACCATTTTAATTGCACCGGCAGTGAATTATTCAGGATGTCACATGATCATGCATGCTGCAGTAACTGTATGCCAGCAACAAAAAAAAACAGAAGGTGTTCCTTCTTTGAAATTAAAAAAGAAAAAAAAAAACAGCCACATGCACAAACTTTCGAAAAAAAAAATTCTGTGAGGGAGTACTCACACTAGGTACAGTACCATAGTGTTGTGCTCTGGCGCACTTGCGATCACACTACATATGCACCGTGCCCAAGTCCGGCTGAACTGTGGAAGAGGCCACCTCTCCCAGACATAGGCTACTAGCGTAACGTACCCGGGTACATTATGCATCAATCACACTGGTCAAACTAACTGGACTTGTACGCCACGGATTGCCTAGTGTGAGTACGCCCAAAGTCGGACTTGACTGGGGGAGACAATAGTCTCTATTCAATGGGGAATGGAGTGTCACCAACTAACTGACCAGAACCACTTGAACGTAAACACGAGTATAACTGGAAACAGGAGTGGCTTTCTTCCTGCATAGATCAGATCTAAGCTGTTGGTCAGGCATGTTAGGAGGAAGCTTGGCAGTCATTTTCAACCCCTTAACTCCTCCTGGAAGGGAAACCTCTACTATCTCTGTCTGTGAGTCCTAGGCCCTTAGACCACAGTACAGTCAGGGTGCTGAAACAACAATGCTTAACCCAAAGAAAAAAGAATCGCAAGAACTGAACTGCGTGTTAAATTATTTAACTCTTATTTGAAGATAATTCAAAAAGAATTAGTATAGCTAAAGCAGTTACCAACTATCAGATCACTCCAACTTCCCAGTTATGTCACTATACACACATACTGTCAGAACAATGTAAAATAGGGGTAGTGGTCATATGCAAAAAACATGAGGTATGTTCCTTATAACCACTAACAAGACCCTGGCATAAAGCTGTAGAGCTATAGAGATTCATGAGCCATTGAAATGCCAGGGATATAACGCTGTTATAATATAATACTGCTCTCAGGTCAGTCTGTATGCCATCACCACCACCGTGAGGTTGTAAATGTAGTTGCCCCTGGTTTTTGCTTATGGTCAAACACTATGATAAACATTTTGTTTGTTAAGCTTTGTTAAAATGACATGGTAAGATACTATGGCAAAAGTGCTTGTTTGCTGAGCTTTTTCAAAATGGCACGTTGAATGTCACACCTTCTTTGTCAATTTAAGTGCACACAGACTGCCAAGAGTGCAAACTCAAGCATGCTAACTCAAATAAACATCTGTTTAATAAACATAAAACATCTGTCTATTTTTGTTAACTTTTTAAGGGGATCTCTGAGTGCTACTTAATAGTGAGTAGGTTACACTCTAACCCACGGGGTACAGATCAGCTGTTCTTCGACTACTTGACAAGAACCTTGGCAAAGAAGGCAGGCAATGGAGACACGCTCGAGCTGTCGCGATTCTCCGTCAGGCTCTCCCGGATCTGCCGAACATCGCCAGCTGAAAGGTGTGCTTTCAGATGCAGAATGGCGCCAATGTGCCTCTTACTAAGAGATGGAAAGAGGGAGAGAGAAGAGTAGTTACTAATGCAACTGATGATGAAGATCTAAATACGCATTTATTATGTTTATTGATTTATTGACAGAACCCTAAAGGAGGACAGTGTTGAATGGCAATAATATCATGTTTTCAGAAAATTATGTTTTCTGAATGCCAATAATATAATGTAACTTAATCACCCATTAATCACATAAAAAGTCACTTTGTCTTTTAGTTCTAGTTGGTTCATGGATATAACATATTCTGTTATATTTCCTTTTCCTTCCCGTTACTGTTTGATAGAAACACAAAGGGGAATTTCCCACTTCTCTTAGATATGAGTGCCG
Source organism: Limnothrissa miodon (assembly GCA_017657215.1). Taxonomy (NCBI): domain Eukaryota; kingdom Metazoa; phylum Chordata; class Actinopteri; order Clupeiformes; family Clupeidae; genus Limnothrissa; species Limnothrissa miodon. Next base: position 84,224 of record JAGFZM010000467.1, on the reverse strand, counting down.
AGGGCACCAGGCATCCGCAGACCACTGCAAAAGGAAACATAGACATATGCTGCCCACCAGTTACGCTAACACGAGGGTTTCCTTTCTCACAAACAATCAGAGGAAGACAACCAAAGGGGGGTAACACTTCCAGTCAATCTTCAGAGGTAAAATACCTGAACTGTTGATCATCATGTTTTTCTTTCTTTCTTTTTGTTTTTCCCAATACATGTGCACTCATTAAAAAAAGCCTTATATCACTGAACACTGTTCTTGACCTTTTACAAATCTGCTAGTATCCTTGGTTACCAACTGGTCATTCTCAACTCAGAAAAAGGAGAGACCCAATCCTTGGTCTGTCTCTAAACAATGACAGTGCAACGAGAGACCTTTCCATCCAAGGTAAGCGATGGAGAGACACTTGTTGCTCAGTTGCAGCATGAAATGAAAAATACTACTGACTAGAGCAGTAACAGTGTGACTGCTATTTCACAGGGAGAGCTGATCCCTCAGATAGGAGCTGATAAAGCAATTGTATGTGTGCAATTTATAAGATATGAAGTCTGAAAAGTCAAGCCGCGTGACTCTCCAAGACTCCTCCAGGGGATACAAAGTCAACCTAGCTATTGACATCCAAAAATTTAAAATTCCCAGTATGACTGCTTGGTGAAAAAAAAGCTTTTAATTGTTTTAATTAATATTAATTAATGATTAATCTTTATAAAGACCTTGATAAATAACTATATAATAACAATACCTTGATAAATAACTGCAAACAAATGAAAATAACTAGGATAAATAACTTAATAATAATAAATAAAATGTGTTGTTCTGGAAATTGTTGGGAGCCTTAATTGTAATCATGAGCAAAAGTCAACAAGAAATGACACAACCCAAGTGTTTCCTTGCGCGCCCAGTGCCTATAGCTTTCCCACCCCAGTCACCCATATCAGGAATCCAAAACCAAAACACAGCCATGAAAAGCATCCGGTTCTAAAGTTCTGAAGAGAATAATAAGACATTTTGGCTTGATCCCAGCACCAGCCTTCAGCAGGGACGTTATTGAAATGTCTGCGGGTCCATCTCATGATAACAGAATGATTTATAACTGTACAAAGCCAGATGATTTTATCTACCATAAGCGTATTTTCATCAATAACATTAACAATGGAAGTAAAAACCTCCCATTTCTGAACTGACGTGTCAGTCATAATGCCCTGGGTTTTTCCAGCAGCATTATTAGCAGTGATTTGTAAAAGCTGGAAAGAAATCCTCACCCAGTCTGCAGATACCATTGTTACAATATGAAATAGTCTTCTGGAAGAGGAAGGGGCTATTATACTTTATGCAATATAGAACAAATAATGGTATCAAACCATACTTTGTGTCCCCCATATACATTCACTGCCATTGCCAATACAAGATCACAACCATCACCACAAAACTACAAACAAAATCACACAATCTATGTATGTATGTATGTATGTATGTATGTATGTATGTATGTATGTATGTATGTGTATGTATGAATGTATATATCTGTATGTATGTATGTACTGCATATATGAATGTATGTATGATGTATGTATGTATGTCGTGAATATGTCAGGGTTGGTGGTAGTCAGTGCAGGGTGCAGAGCAGAGAGAAGGCTGTACCTGAGGTCTGGGTGTTCCCTGGCAAGAGTCACCATCTCTAGCTGGATGGCTCCTGGGTCCTGCAGTCTGATCACCTCGGCCAACTTATCCAAGACATTTTTCAGCCAGCTGTTCTTGGAGCCCTGTGTAATGAGCACCAGAATCCATTTAAATATTACAAAATGACTAGTGGACATTTAGTTTAGTTTGGTCATTTTCCTTTGTCTGTTCATTTGAACTGATATTGTGATATTTCAGTATTGTGTGTGTGTTAGTTTTGTTCTACATTCTGTTGCTTTGTTTTATATTTTACTCTTAACATTTCATTGTGTGCTGACGTGTAAGCAAATCTACTTCACGAATAGACTTGGCATTGGCAACAAATCCACCTGTTATGTGATTGACATAAAATTCCCACAAGTGAACACCTACCATCAGCCATAATTAGCATCCACCCAAAAACTAGGTAAAGTAGGTCAGTGAATATGAAACATGTGAAACATGGCTTTCATGGCTGGTAACTAAATGAATTGGCTATCATGGCTGCTAACTAAATGAACTGATACCAAATGGTGTCAAGATGTCAGTGAGGTGGGCAGGCGCCTAGTGATGTGAGGTGAGTATGAGAGCAGAGGACTTTGAGTTTGTGTTTTACAGAATATAATATTACATGCGTACACAAAATATAACCTAGGTGGCTTTAATTGCCTCCATTTTCCATTATTTAAGTATAGCATTTAGATCAAATGTATAAATGGGCCCTGGAAGTACGTGTGTGTGTGTGTGTGTGTGTGTGTGTGTGATGTGTTTTACAATAAAGAGACTTAACTTACCATCTTGGTAAAGAGTGTGTTGAGCTTCCGGCTGTCCTCACACAACAGACTGGCTGCAGCTTCTTGTTGTTCTCGGTCTCTCAGCTTCATCTTTCTCTTTAGGAGCCTCTTCACATAGTTCACCATCACCTCAAAGTGCAACTGACCCAGTAACTCCTACACACACACACACACATATAAAGTCAATGGACAGACTCAGGCCCTACATTCACATGCAAGGCAGGACAGTCATTCCTATCAAAGACTATGTTTCTCTGTGATGGTATGAAGTCATCTGGTAAACACTAAGCTTATCAGAGAACAGCAATGCACAGAACTGGAATGTACTGTAGCCAGGCTAACCCAGCGATAAAGTCATGCAGTCAACTTTCAAAACTTGGGAATAGTGACAGAGTTTGATAAGACTTTAGTCAGCATGATTAGACTCTTTATTTTTCTGTTTACTTTTAGACGTGTGCTTTCCAGTAACTGAAATAGACGGCATCCTTATTGTCCCTCTCCTTCCTGATATTTTACTACTTATGTAAAACCTACTAGAAACATGTCTCAGTGTTTGGGTAACATATAATGCCATTGGACAAAGACAGTTGCTTTCACACTACCTACCCATTTCCTCCTTTCTTTCAATCAATATTGCAGCTGATGGTACACTGATGTTTAAATGGTTAAAATGTGTTTTGTGTACTGTGATAGCTACATGGTAATGATAATTACATGATAGTTACATGGTTGGTTTTGAAGGTGTGGTTGATCTATATTATGGTTCTCTCTGTCTTTTTCTGTCTCTCTCTCTTGCTTCTATTTTCACTGCTGAGTTGAGTCTGCTTCTAAAAGGTCTACTTTAAGCAAATCAACACAGCCACACAAAGAGGAACACATGCAGTACCTCTCTGCAGACAGGCTTCAGATCCCTGAACTCGTAGGCCTGTCCATCCAACAGCCCTAGCAGCTCTGCTGGAACCCCCTGCTTCGCCGCAAACCAAGGTGTCGTCCAAAGCTTCTGATAATGCACCTGAGCAAAGAAAAAACAGCACATGTTGCTGGGGTGATGCTGCAAAACGGCTAGGACTTTTAAAACACATTTCTTGACCTCTTGCCTGTAGTGTGACAGGGCAGTAAAGAGGGACTGTAAGCAAATGTGTTTGGTTGACAGTAGCTTGGTCTCAGACCTGGGTGTCATCCATGAGACTAGATCATATGTTATGCTGTAACCAACCTTCAGCTCCTTGTGTATCGGGCACAGAAAGTAAGAGTGGCAGAAGTCCCTGAGGTTTCCCAGAATAGACAAGCAACTTCTCCTGGTCTCCTCTTTAAAAATAGTCTCCCCTTTCTCTATAAACTCCCTGTGAGTGGGGGGCGGACACAACAGTTTACAGTAATTACTACCTATGATATATAAAGACATATTCTCAAGCTAAATATTCACTGGAGTACTGTGCATGTGTGTGTGTATGTGTGTGTGTCAAGATTGTGTACTACTGTAGCGTGCTCATTGAAACTGCATATCAGTGTTACTTCAAACTCTTCCTCATTCTCACCTGAACTGCTCAATGCTGACAAGGTTAGCCTTCAAAACTGCTTTTGTTGTGTCGTGATGTCCTTTATTGGTAAAGTCCTCTAAAGCCTTCTTATAGCTAAAGAAAAAAAATATTTAGGTGTTTTGTGACATTGACAACATATCCAGCCATCACAAGTTACATAGAAAAGGTTAACTGGGCTGGTATGAATGTTTGTACAGTCAGCACTGCGTCAGGAAGTTTGAAGACTACAACAAACATGCAGGGTCTAGTTTCAGGCTCTATAATATACCTTGCCAAGAAGCCCTCCAGTAGGCACAGCAGTATCTGGGCTTTAACCTTGTCACCCAAAATAGTCTGGGCCTCAGAAGCATTTGGAGTAACCAACTGCATAAAAGTAAAGAAAGGGGGGTTTATAAGAATTAGATCATCATCAGAACAACAACTACTACTACCGTGCACTAACAATCCACCTCCAGCTCCAAAGCTTTTGTCCTTCGATCACACTCCAACGTAACGCTTTACAAAATGGTACATGTAAAGATGTAAATCTATATACTGTGTATAGTGCATTTCATATGTATAGACCACATAATTGGAGGGCACCAAGTGCATGGTGAGAATTGTGTTGTCATTGTGACATGTGCAATGTCTCCAAGATTTTCTGTAATATCTGCTTATATGTACAATTGTGTGACATTGTAGTACACAGTCTCTCTCTCTCTCTCTCACACACACACACACACACACACACACACACGCACACACACACTCTAAACTTACAGCAACAACTGCAATCAAAAAGAGTATTGTGAGTTATACAATTGAGTATTGTAATAATACAAAAACATATTGTGAACCTAATCCGTACTCATCCACTGTAAGTAAATTGAAATATGTTTGCACTGATTATGAGCTGTTTGTGTTCAATCTTCAATCATGTATTCCGGACTGACCCCAATGACGTCCACAGCTATCAGGCTCATGTAATATTCGTCTATAAGTTCTGGCCAGTCCCCTCGCAGCCACCGTTCCTCCTCAGTCTTCAGGGCATTGCCCAGCCAGTCTCTGACTTTAGCCTGGAAGAAGCCAAGGGCACAAGTCAGAACGTCTGAGCTTAGGACAAAATACAGTCACTTGTCTCTGGTTGCTGTTTATTTGTAAGTGTTTTTTTTGGCAGTTTTACTTCCTCCACACCACATTTAAATAAAATCCATGTGATATCATTTTCAAATCATTGAAAATGTTTGCATATGCAAATGTTTGTTCATGCTTGATAACCCGTGGTGGTTGGTCTGTGTGCATAGTGATACATAAAACAGTCAGGGGTAGTCTAAATTCCCCCAGGAAGTGCAAGGATTTCATATTGAGTAAAGAACTGATTTTGTAATTTCTTTTGATAAATCCTGCTCAGAGTGGAAAATTTGACACTTTGAGCATTATTTATTTACACCCCTTTATTGACACTATTGTGTAGCTGCAAACAACATGATTCAGAACTCAGAGAAAGAAAACACTAACCCAAAGCAGAGGGTTCCAGCCATTGCCAGTGTATGTGGTGTGTGTGTGTGTGTGTGTGTGTGTGTGTGTGTAAAAGAATGCTACATAGGTCAGAGTGATTTCTGAAATTGCTTCCAGAGATGCTTTTACCTCTTTGAACGAAAGATACTGTTGCTCCAATGGCTTGATATCCTCCACAGAAAGCAGTGGTCCAAGAGAGTCACTGTCTATATGTTCCTTCAGTTCTCTATGCTTCAGCACATCCCTGAAAAATTTTAAGTTAACTGCAGTTATTAAGCAAAACTCAAGTCATCTGAGAATGAGTTATGTCAGCATAAAAAAATAATTAAACCTGACATGACCCAAGAACTTGCTTAACAGTTTTGAATTTTGATTATTTGATCTATTAAAATTCTGCAGTGACACTACAAAAACATTTAACTATTTTCAACATTTCATTTGTGTCACTCCTATTTCATTACCTCATTAAATATATTAATTGCTGTAGGAAACTGACTGTGTGTGCAAGTGAGTGAGAGAGAGAGAGAGAGAGAGAGAGAGAGCGCGCTGTGTGCTTGGTCCCACTCACATTGGATAGTAGCTGTTGACCCATAGCAGAAGATAGCTGCAGTCCTCCACATCCAAACTGGTCTGAGCAAACTCCCCTAGACGTCTGGAGAAAGCTTGGTGATACAAGCGTGTGTATGTGCGGCAGATGTTAAACTCCGTGGGGTAGCACTGTTTTACATCTTTTACAACTTTAAGTAGGTCTCCCTGTACCCTCTTTCCAATCTTGCAGACCTGTCTCTTCAGGGCGGTGGACAGTTTGTCTGCGCCACTCTCTTCCTCCTCCGCTTTATTGATCCGCGCGTCAACGATTTTCTGGAGGAGGTTGTTATGGTTCATCAAACATTGTCTCGGGCGCCAGTCCGGTACCTCTTGCCCTTCAGCTGGTTCCTGCCAGCGCCTGTCCTGTTCCTCTTCTTGCATTATAGAGGTAACCGCGCTGCGTAATGTCGTTAGATCCCCCTCACCGCACTTGTCCAAGAACGTTTCGTGTATGACCATCCACAGACGTACCTGGAACATCTCATAATCCATCTGAAGTTGGTCCCTCTCGTTGGCTCTCCCATCGTCAACGTCTTCCCCTGTGTTTTGACTGAAGATGACATCCTCCCTCGTTATAAGCTGCCTACTGGCCTCGGTCAGGCGGTTCTGATGTAAGTTCTCCTCAAAGCTCAAGATTACCACTGGGTATGCACGAAACAACGGTTTTTAATTTAACCATTTAATATTCACAGTTATTAAAAGTGTTATTCAGTACAAGTAATGAACAGGCGACGCACCTGTTTCTGGAACAACTTCTACACCCTCTCCACCTTTCGATCGACTTTTGAATGGATTTTTTATCTTTGGTCTGAGTTTCTTCGCATCTTTCCCAGTTTTTTTAGCCACTTCACTGCAGACAACTTCTGCGTTTTCCGGTGCGTCTGTAAGCGACATATAGACTGTAATCTATGAAAGCGCAATGTCTGCCCCAATGATCTACGCGGTAACCCCCTTATGCTATAGGAGCTCAGCAACCTGGCAATCAAGGTTACTAGATAACTATATGGATGCCTGTAATAAGATAATATAAGGTAGAAGCACAGCCCGTTACTTGTCTAGCCTACGAAGTCTCGTCGTGGTCCTCATTCACTCGAAAACAACAAACGTCATCTAATGCCATTTGGACTCGGACTTGGATACGACAAAACGTTATTGGTCACAATGTGACAATTTTGTCTGTCTGGCATCATGCCAACACAAGCAGTAGGCTATCTTATTTCAAAATATTATTTAAACTCTAGTCTTTAACTTTTACTAACCTAGATGAAAATAAACAAATAGCCTAAACAGGCAGGGTTCCGCAAATCAGCTGTTAATTAGCAATTCATCTAGGTTACTGGCGTTTATAATTAATTTACTTGCATGTTTAAAAAAATAATTAGCCTATAAACAACTGCCTAATTGTCAAGGTTGATGACTTGATATTTGAAGGCTAATGAAAATATGTTTGCTTACCTATAGTTGCCCTCCGGCCAGTTAAAATTGGTAGTTTAACCATTTTGTCTTGTGTGTTCGTTTTTCGAGTAGCCAAATGCATATTCTCTGCTAGACTGCTCTGTCACTCCTCGTTTTATACGCCTATGGCATGGGGGTGGATGCAGTCATAGCATCATGGACCACTGCGGTTGCTGTGAGTGAGCTTGCTACTTTCACTTTCAATGTCGATGTAATTCCATTCTATTTTAGCTCTTGTTATATCCTCCAATATCGCATAGACTATCCAAGGCTACTGTCAGTCTGTGTTTCCCAAACCTTAAATCTTGATATTAAAGAAATCTTTCAATTGTTTCTCAACATTATATGGGTCAGGGAATCAGGCAGTGGGAGGGAGGGAGGATACTCAGTAGACATAATTGTGGTGTAGGTGGACAAAAAAACACACCTTACTGAGCAATATAATATGTTGTATAGGCCAATATAACACTGTAAATATAAATTAAGTAAAAGGTAAGTAGGTAAGGTAAGAAAACAATGTAGACCAGGTGAGGTCAAGGCACAGAGTTACTGTGGGGTGTAGAATCCAGCATCTCACTCCTCCTCTGAGAGCTGTGTGACCCGTTGGACAAAGGACCTTCTTGTGCTGGGAGTGATGGTCATTGTTAATCTGCTCAGGGTCCTGTGGTGGTCCAACTCCAGCTTCAGCTACTCAATCCAACTACAGAGCCTGCTTCTCTGACCCATGATTCCAGGCACTTTTTCTCAAAATAAAAGTCTTTCCTTGACTCTCTCGCTCCAGCTTCCAAAGAAAGATTATCATCACACTGTCTGGCCACTATGAGACAATTAACTCCTAAGGAATGCCTGCTGAATGTTTAGGCTACATGTGCATCTATGCATTATGTATCTACAGACAGTTACAGCATTGAGGTTCTCCAACCATCTTGGCATTATATCAATTAAAGGTACTTGCCACTGCTACAGAGCAAGACTACATGACTACGGTGTGTGTGTGTGTGTATGATTTACAAAACAAACAAAATTGTCCCTTAGTTTGGTCCCATGTTTTGACTTGAATTACAGACTTGCATCTCCAACATAATGTAAAGCTATGCTCCACTGCAAAACTAAAGACTTTAGGTTGATAAACAAAGGCGAGTCTCTCTAAAGCAGTGTGCATATCCTTTTGTTTTTTCATCATTTGACAAACAAAGGTGACCTTGATTCATCAGCGATATCCAACATCATTTGGGAACAAAATCTGCAGACACTGCAAAAATTTCAACCTTGACTCATCAACCACTATGAAAGTAAAAGGAGATGCTTCATATTTATAATAAGGAACTTTAGAAAAACCCTCACACCTTCAAACCCTCAACCCCCAAATTAATATGACTGCTCTCACCCTTGCCGAGTGAAGGTCAAGTCTTCATCAAACAAAAGTTGGGATGGTATTTGGATGTTGTAAGACTTGAAATAATTTATTATGTAATAAAGGAAAACAAAAGGTGTTGGTAGGTCACCAGGGTCCAAGTCTCTGTCTGACATTTTTCCAAAGCGAATATAATGCTGAGAGTTGTAAAAGCTTTTGTAAACAAACTAAATGTTACATAAACGTATAACAAATGCTGGGAGCACAATGTAGCACAAAGAATACAAATTGTATTTTGAAACAACTTTGAAGCAACTGTTATTTTATCTTCAATACAATAATAATAAAAAAAAACATAATTGCAGCCAAAGCAACATTTCTATAACCAATCCTTTTAATCATGAAGTTGGACAAAAGCGTATTCTTTTTCAACAAAGCACAACACTAAGATTTAGTTTTCTTTACAGATCAGAAGGAGCCCCTCTGAGGAAGTTATAAGTTGAGCAGGGAGAATAGACATCCAGCATGGTTGAGCCTATGCTATCCTGGGGGATGGTGGAGCACAGGGTGTAGCCAGATTGGGTATAATGTGAGGTCATGCACAGGATGGGCACACGTGTTCTGTGTGTGTGTGTGAGTGTGTATGTGTGTGTGTGTGTGCGTTGGCATGTGCAGAGGGCACACACACCCAACATGAGAACTTGTGCTTCACCAAAAACAGGAAGGCATAAGATGAAAGGGAAAAAAGGTGGTGTTTTCATGTTAAATGATTGGTTGTCAGAAGAATCTGAGAAAAACGTAGGCGTGAAAGAGCTTTTTCACGCTCTTTCACGCCTACACATAACAGTTCCTGAGCAGGACATGGTTTATCAATATACATATACATTTGTGAATTTTGACAACATTGTGTCTTTACTCAAAACATAATTAATTTCACAATTACATGGCTCAAAAACTTTCTTTACATGATGGTAGTAGCCTAAATAAGGTACAATCAACCTCAATTCATTTGTGTCTTTTTGTCTTGCACGGATTAAGAGATTGCATGTGAGTTCATTAGGGGTGTTGATTTACTTTCCTGTCATTGCTTCACTGTTTTGTTTTAGAACCCCCCCTTATCCCGATTTCTTAGAAGGAAGGAAGCAATCAGCCAATGAACTGGGATCCAATGAATTCCCATCACCCATGCACACAGGGAGATGAATAAACCCTGGCACAACCCCAAACCCCAAAAAATCTATTTTCTTTTTTGCTCTTCTCCTCTCTCTTTCCACTCATCCAACTGAAACAGAGATCAGTGTTAAGCATGCAGTCAGTGGTCGGGATGTTATACTGCACCACATCCCAGAAACCATGTGACTTCCTCAGCTGGGCAGCGAAGGCTTACACAACTCATCCTCACTCTCTATTTAGTGTGTGTGCGTGTGTGTGCATGTGTGTGTGTGTGGGAGAGAGAGAGAGAGAAAAAAAAGAGTGAGGGAGAGCGAAAGTGCTGGAAATGCCCACAGGCAGAGCACGCACCCCCATTTCCATCATCACTATCAAGTAATGTAAACAGCAGATGCCAGACTGGGTGAGTCACGTGCACTCGGTGGGAAAAGACCATTAGCCCAGCACCATGGCAGTCCTCACACCCACCCTCCCTGTGACGGTGTGAACCCCACCGCACTATTTATTTATTATTTATTTCTTTATATTCCGGTTTAAGTATGATTTGCTTTATGTTTTGTTTATTTATCAGACTGATACTTAAGTGCACATGGGATCAGTTCTGTTTTGTTGTATTTCTGTTCATATGTAGGCCTACTTTTCTGTTTGTTTAACTGCGCAGGTTTCCCCATGGAGGGAGAAGTTATTGGCACATATCTGCCTAATTGATTGGCCTGATGATGGCCTGATGGGCAAAGCCTGGCGATTGGCTGCCTAGTTGACCACATGGTCTATTTAAACCCTCTTGGAGGGAAAGTCAGGGTCCTTGTTGGAAAGAGACTCTTTGTTTGTAGCATCTGAGTGCTGTTACCCAAGCTGGTGTGAGCTGTGGGGTTTTTGTGAACTGTGTAGTTTATTTAAGTTGTGTATGACAACTCACAGTTTTTCTCATTTGTTTTAATTTACTTTATGTGTGTTTTGTCCTTTTTGAATTTCTTTCTTACATTTTTGTATTTCGTTTAGCACTTGGTTTTAGGTTTTTTGGTTAAATAAATTTATATATATTTCTCACCCTCATATTTTGTCACTGTCTTGGCTTTACTCTCCCAACCACAAGGCTACCCTACAACACTCCCCAACACCCACCTCCCCAAAAAATCCCTGAAGTTTTGGGATGTCCCATCCACTCTTACTTTCACTATAACCATGGGTATGATTCCTTAATTTCAAAATTCTGGATAGGAAAAATGCAGCTTCCTTTTTTTAGCAGTACCTCTTTATAAAAATCTAAAAATGTAATGAGGAAGTCTTGCTGTACTAGTGTCAAAATATTTCCCATAGTATTAAACATATAGGCCTATATAATCATACACAATCAAAGCCGAGTCAGATGGCTTGGTTCAGAAACGTCACTTTCCCCTCCTTGATTTAATATATTGTTACACACACACACAAACAAACACACAATCTGACCAGACACAAACTCAAATCAAATCAAAGTTCTTTCTGGGGCTGGGCAATTAATCGAAAAGTAATTGTAATCAACATTCAGAACCTATAATCGATCACATTTTTATTTCAATTAATTTCCCTTTAGAAACACCACTACGTGTGGAGTCACCTGACCCCGCTCTGTTACGTTATTCCACCGACATGATGAGCATGGAGAGCTTAAAAACTGAGACAATTGGGATCTCCCACTTGTAATATGTGAGCATACTTACTGTACAAAACATGTCAGTGAACTCTGAGGGCAAAATAATAAAATAAATTAAAAAATCGTTCATTAATTGTAATCGAGTTAAAATGTTAAATTAATCGAGATTTTGATTTTAGGCCAAATCGCCCAGCCCTAGTTCTTTGTATAGAAAAATACAGTACCTTATTTACATTATAGTTAGGCTACTTGTTATTGAAAAACTGTAAAAAATCTGTGAAAATGTTGACATTATGAACATGTAGAGCCAGGCTAAAACTAGGAACAGAAAGCCTACGTTGGCCTAGTTCAGCCAAGTTGTTTGGGTATACCACTGACGTGTTTATCTTGAAACATAAATAATTTTTGTTGTTGTTGATTGTCTGCTCCACCAGTGTTTTCTTTCTGTTGATAAATGAAACCTCTTTGCCCTTCCTCTGCCTTCTTATTTTTCAATTTTAAAAATAAGTGGCTGTGCAGGATTGCTTCTTTCTTTGATGCAGGTTCGGCAGTGCAAAACAAGCTCATTTAGCTGTCCAATCAATCCTGGCCACCAAACAGTCGCTCCCTGGCTCGCTCCCTACACCTACGACACCCTGATGGCCCTCATGCACTTTCTCTAAAACGGTGTTTCGCATTGCAGAAGATATAACCAGTCTGATGCCACGGAGTAGGAGACCATTCTGTACCGGGAGCATTGACCTTTCTCGCCAGTACTGTTTAAGGACCACATTCAATGTGCTGTACTCTGGCCATCCACTTTGGCACATAGCCATGACTTGTGAACAGGTGCGGTCCGCCTTAAGCTGATCTCTCAGTTCTGCAATATATGTGGCACTGGCAGGTAAATTGCACATGATGCTATGCACATAAATGTTAGCGTCCTCCATAAGACTCTCGGCTGCGCTGCTGGCTCTGATGCCTTTGTTTACTAGAGCATGTGACAGTGTATCAGCTGTAAGCAACGTCCCACCAGGGACATGGTGGATTGTGTAGGAGTAAGTCATGAGTCTCATACGGAATCTCTGAATCCGTGGCGGCAGATCAGACAGTGCTTGATTCCCCAGCAGACTGACCAGAGGTTCATGGTCTGTCTCAAGCTGTAAATGCTGCCCTATGAGAGAGGCTCTAAATCTCTCACATCCCCATCCATGTTAAGCCCAGGGCTTCTTTTTCCACTTGTGCGTATCGCCGTTCAGTCTCTGTTAAAGATCTAGAGGCATATGCAACTGGCCTCCATTCATTTTCATCCTTTTGCAAAAGGACGGCTCCCAGCCCATATGAAGATGCGTCGGCTGACAGTTTCAGCTCCTTGTTTGGGTCGTACAGAGCAAGAACAGGTATCGAAGACAGCTCCTGCTTTAGACGGTCAAAGGCATTTTGTTGAACATGTTTCCACACCCATTCATTCTTCTTGGAGAGCAGGTCTCGCAATGGCTTGTCTTTTTCTGCTAGATGAAGAATGAATTTCCCAAGCTGGGTAACCATGCCCAAGAAACTCTGCAATCCACTGACATCAGATGGCTCCTTCTTGTCCCGCACCGCACTGGTTTTCTCTGGATCAGGTTTTACTCCATTGGCAGATATGACATGACCTAAGAAGTTCAGATCTGTTCAGTTCACACTTATCCAGAACCAGCGACATCCGCTGCTGGAAATGCTCAGGTGCCAATGTAATGCGAAATGGGAGTCTATTAAAAAGAAAAACGCACAAACGGTGTGATAAATGTAGTGAATTTGGCAGATTCCTCTGACAGTGGCACCTGCCAGAAGCCCATATTTGCATCAAGTTTGCTGAAGATGCGTGCTCCTGCCATCCTTCCTAGTGTGTGTTCCACTGAGGGTAGAATGAACTTCTCCCTACATATTGCTTCAGTCTACACAAATTCTCACTGTGTTGTTCTTTTTAGGCATTTGCACCATACCAGCACACCAATCTGTTGGCTTGTCCGCTCTGGATATGACGCCCAAATGCTCCATACACTCCAGCTCGTCTTTAACTTTCCCCAACAGGGGTATTGGAACACGCCTGGGTGTGGACAGAGAGTATGGTGTAGTATCCGGCTTCAATTTTATTGTGTATGGGTGTTGCACTCTACCAAGGCCATTACACAATGAGGGATAAGTCTCTTTTAGTGTCTGGGTGTCAGTTTAGTTATTGCGGGCCTAGCAGAGGAGTATGCAGGTCGCGTACTACATACAAATCTTCCTGAACTGTGCACTCTCACAGTCAAGTTAAGTCCGCGCCAAACGTTGTCAGCCTCGTCGCCCATGCAATAGATGAAGGTGTTTACCTGATTAGCTTCGGACGAGAGGTTGAGATTGCTAGCCTGTCGGAACCGCTCAAACCTCCGTATCACTTCTCCCACTGTAGCGGTTTTGAGAATGTGAATGGAGTCATTGTGACATTAAGTTGACGAGGTGGTATTGCTGGTGCCCGTTTATTGTTTTGTTCTGAATCTGAGTCCATTTTGGTGCCCAAACTATCCCTTGCCGATCCACTTTTTTACAACGTAGTTATACTCACTCTTCTTGTCCCCCCCCAAAAAAGCACTCAACAGTCCTTGCATTTACAACTCAACACTGCCAAGACCAAGGAGATGGTGGTGGACATAGAGGGGATTAATGTGGAGGTGGTGAAAACAAACAAGTACCTGGGAATACACCTGGACAATAAACTGGACTGGTCAGTCAACACAGAAGCACTCTACAAGAAGGGGCAGAGCAGGTTGTACTTCCTGAGGAGGCTGCGGTCCTTCAACGTCTGCAGCAAGCTCCTCTGGATGTTTTACCAGTCTGTTGTTGCCAGCGTCCTCTTCTATGCTGTGGCATGCTGGGGAGGAAGCACTAAGAAGAGGGATGCTGGGCTAGACAGGCTGGTAAGGAAAGCTGGCTCTGTTGTGGGAGCTGAACTGGAGTGCACCACTTCAGTATAAGACAAAAGGACACTGAAAAAGCTACGCAACATCCTGGACAATGACTGTCATCCACTCCACAGCCCTATCATGCAGCAGAAGAGCTTGATCAGCTGGAGACTACGTTCCTTGACATGCACAACAGACAGACTTAGGAAGTCATTTGTACCCAGGGCCATTCACTGAAAGGAAGCATTGTAGAGTTGAATGGCCCTGGGTACAAAGGATTTTTGGGGATTTTAATTTTCTGTCCTTTATCAACTTATTATTCTTTTAACTTTTTACTCGTTCCTTTAATCTTATTTGTTTGTTTTCTTACTTTATTTTATCCACTATGTTTTTATTTTCTGTCTTTGTAAAGCACATTGAACTGCCTACTTTGTGTTTGAAATGCGCTATATAAATAAACTTGCCTTGCCTTGTCTTGAAAGGAAAAGGAGAGTTGGACTTCTCTGCATAGTCTATCTGCACCTGAACCCTCCTATTCACTTACAAGACATTTTTTCTACAATACTGTGTATTGTTGACACTGCCTAGGGACCCTACTGGCTACATTAGCCCACATGCACAACCCCTCCTTATACTGTAGCTACATACTTGACCACTAATAATGGCCGGGTTTCCCAGATTTGTTAAGAAGCTCTTAATGCTAAGATCTTCTTTGGAGCGCTCTTTAAGAGCTCTCATTGGCCAGATTAGCGCTCCAAAGAAGATTTTAGCGTTAAGAGCTTCTTAACGAATCTGGGAAACCCGGCCAATAACTGTAACCTGATACTTGACCTGCATACTTGACTGATGCATGAACCCGTATATGACTTTGATAGACTTATCCCTGTACTGACATTTGTAATTTTTATATTATTAGGCTATTTTTATTTTTTATCTTATTGTCCATATACTTATACTGGAACTGTTAAATTGCTATGCTTATATTTTCTGTTGTCCATTTTATATATGCACATATTTATTGCTGGTCAATAGACTTTGAACCTGTTGCACTACTGGACTCATTTGCACTGTTGCACTACTGGACTCATTTGCACTACTACCTTGACACACACCCCATACTGTACCACAGTACATTCATGCACATTTCTACCCATAGTGTTTGCATTCTATTCTTATTTTTAGAAATGTTGATCTAGTCATGTTGTTTTGTTGATCTGCTTCTTATCATCCTGTGTAAGCTGTAGTATATGTTATGTGATTTTTTTAAGCTGCTGGGACCTTGAATTTCCCCTTGGGGATCAATAAAGTATCTATCTATCTATCACTTGCGCGGTATGAGACGCACTTCTGACACCATGTTGTGTTGGTGCATGAGAAAACATACATGTACGTCCACACAATGGCATGAAGTCGACTGTCTGATTTTTACTGAACTCATGCGCAGTTAATACATTAAGACACACATGTGCGTAACCCCATGATGTCATTACATCATGTTATAGAAAACTAACCACACAACAATTCCTAGAGGAAAATCTATACTCAGGTAGCTACTACCACAACGTACATTAAGAAATGAAGTTGTCAACTGTGACAACAATGAGTTTTAGCTGCTTAGCTCCATAGACCACAATTCATTTTTCACTTGCTCAACAGCAAAACTAGCAGAATTTCAGCAGATTGCAGGCAAGTTAATGGAGAGTGGACCGGCTCCCCGTAAACGGGCTCTGGTTGTGAGTTGGGGGGGGGGGGGAGCCAGGCTTGCACCGGGGCCTTGCGCAACTATGCTACGCCACTGCTATCAGCTCCCACTTGTTGTCAACGTAGTGCAGAGTGAAACAGAGATAGCCAATTTTTCTACAGTCATCCATCCACATGTCCAGTGTAACTGCTCCATTGTTTTGTGTCAACTGTGCTTTGAGTTGTGGGATTGTTTGTTCACGAATCTCCTCTGCATATTTGGTCACTCCATGAGAAACTGTGGTTCATGCAGCAGTTGCTTAGCATCCACACGGCCAGATCAAGCACCAACATCAATCAACACCTGTGCTAATGCAAAAAATCCCTCACAATGTACTGTTTCAAAAGGACGAATATCGTAGCATACAAAATTCACGCACATCTGGTTATGGCGTCCTTATCCTCTTTGCGAGGCACCCCTAATTCTGTCTTCTTTTGGAAGAAGTTTTCATGGAAGAAGGTCCTGGGTTGACAGAACTAACACAGTTCTCTGCATGCTTCCTCAGCAATGAAATTCCACATTTGTGGCTATCATAAACAAAAACTTTAAGGCATGTTTTACACGCAGCGAAGCCTTCAACAACGTTGTTTTCGATGTCTGAGATAACTCGAAAATGCTTCCACACATCGGATTTGATTTTAGTGGCGGTATTAGCCACAACTTTGTACTCTCTATTTGCTAGCTTTCTTTTCAACTCCTCCGTAGACATTTTGAACTGCAGGAGATCGCATGTGTGGTTTGAAAATGGCAGTGGCAGAGATGTTCTTTGAGCCTCAATAATTGTGTATGCAAATTTGTGTGGCTGAAAAAGACCCAGGAGCATTTCTAGGCTGTCTATTCCATGCTCAGAAATGTATACTCATTAAAAACGTTCATATTTCCCACCTTTTGGCCAGTTTCCCGCCCCCTGGTGTTGATTGGCTAGTTCATTGTGAGGCCAATTGGCAGTTTTTTCGCTGAAGCAGATTGGCCCCCTAGTTTCACTGATACTCTTAACGTTACTGCTAGAAAACAAATTCAACTACGTCTGACCCCAACTGTAGGCTATACAGACTGTATGCAGATTACAGTTTTATCGCTCCCCTTTTAACATTACCGTTTTATTTTATCGCGATAGCTTACGCTACAAGCAAGCTGCAGGTAAATATGCTACAACGGTAGTAGTAGCCCCAGATGGAGCTAACGTCAAATTAGAGCTGCTCTATTTGTAGCATAAGGACATTTGTTTTTAAGAACTTCACACAAGTGAAGTGAACAGCCACTTGCACGAACTCCGGCCCAAAGATAAATGATGCTGGCTCAACAACTTCGAACTTCATCAAGGAATCTCAGGACGCACAAGAATAGGTCAGTGAATCTTGTTTAGGTGAAGGGGAAATTTAGCTTGAAGGTAGCGTTACCGCTAGAAAACAAATCCAACTACATCTGACCCCAACTGTAGGCTATATAGACTGTATACAGTTTTATCGCTCCCCTTTTAACATTACCGTTTTAATTTATATTGCGCTACGTTTGCGCCTACGCTACAAGCAAGCAGCAGGTCTGTTTCTCAGCAGTAAATGGGTTAACTATCTGAGTTAAATAAACACGCAATAGGATTATCAGCCTTTATGACAACGTTATTTAGAACCACTTACCATTTAATATTATGTAGGCATAGGCATGGTTACCTACCGGCAGAATCGGTTGTGCTTGGAGAATATTTGGAATAGATCCTGGTTTCAGGCGTAGTGTTTGTGAAAAGCCGGATTGATACAGCCCGAGGTTGGCGAAACAATCTGGGGTGAAATGACCGGAGCAAATGACCAACCTCGGATTGAAGTTTAGTGCAACGTGGTTGTAGATAAACATCAACCACTCCCGTTGAATGCGAGGTTCTTGAGGAAGATAGTGCAAGTTCCGGACAACCCCAGTACATCCTGGAATGTTACACGCCCATGCTGACATTCATATTCTCCAGTCAAACAACAGAGCCGTTAGCCGTTCTCAATGTTAGCTAGCTATGCCATAGACTACAGTTCGTTTATACCGGCGAAGCAACAGGGGGCTGGACAAGAGACTGTTCCAAAAAATTTTGATTGGACCAAAGATTCTAGAGCTAGAGCTCTTTGGATTGGACAATGTAATGGAGGAGGTGTAACTTTGCGCTGTCTACGTACACCGAGCGCTAGTTTCAGATTGTTTTTTTTTTTCAGCCCGGCAAATTCTAGCCTGAAATTTACATATAGAAGGAGGCGGAAGATGGTGTTGGGAGTTTCGGTATGGTCCGCTGGATACCTTAGCTACCTAAATTTAACAATAACAAGGTAAATGTGTTTTTGTATTCTATGGGCTCTTTAAGTTTGTTTAGGCTACTCTAATTATCATGGGCATAAATTTGCATAAGGACCTAGGGAAAAGTACCGACCAATAGCCAATTTGGGGAGGATAAAATAGTCTCTAAGAAAAATGAGCATTAGTTTGATAGGTTAAAAACATATTTCACATATAAAATCAATGAGACAAACCAACCCTCAGAGACAATGATGTTTGAAGGCAGGTTGATGACAAACATTAACTATGTTAACCATCTCCGCTAAGGCTAATTAGTGTTGTATAGCCTGCTAAGGCTATTTATTAAAGCAATCTCTATTCTATCTCTAAACTATTAAAGCTAAGAAGTAATGGACAATTATTGTACAAGAAAGTCCATAAAATGTGAACATTTTCAGTTGGGGTGGGGATGGGATGGTGGTTATTGTCCTTACCAAAGCTGAGACCAAATCTACGCCCTTGCATTATTTGATGAAGATTTTAGGAGCTTTCTTAGGGTCTGTCAGTTTCTTGACACAATGTTTCCTTTGTTGAACTTTTTTCTCAATTTAATTTAATTAATTTATGCATTGTTAAACAAAAAGCAATGCTTAAATTAATTAAATAAAATGGAGAAAATGTCATTCAGTCCTATGAATGACACTTAATAACAATTGTTATATAAGCAATTTTGTGACATTACTTAATAACAACTGTTATAAACATATATTAATGTTTAATATATGTCGTCATACTAATGCAGTCGCATGTAACTTTCATATAAACACCTTCCAATAAACTATCAGTCATCATTCATATAAATAACATTTTTAATTGCAGTTGTTTACTCAGTTAAAAAAACTTTACTGAATGTTAATACTGATTGGTTGTTAATAAAGATTGATAACTGTCATTGTTTTTTTGTTGTTGTTTTTTTGGCAAATGAGCTACAATAGCTTGTGGCCAGACAAATCTGCATAGCAAAATCAAATGGTGTTCTTGCCTAGGCAAGCAAATCACTGGTGAAACTGAAACAAAAGCACAGAAAGTCTGGCATCCCAGAACATGCTCAAACAGTTGCTATAATAGCTAGGGGAGCAACGTTTGGAAATAAATAGCCCACATATTTACTCAATAAAGGCTTATACACTGTGAAAGACTGTCATTATTACAACTTGCATGTACTTGTATGGTATGTTTTTTTGATAACTCTAGTACTGTGCGTCAGACTACACTGAAAAAAAGACTTTTGCATTTGACCTGTAATGCTTCAAAATACCAAGGTCACTCAGATTCCAACAGTGTGGATGTAGCTGCCTCCCTCTCTTCTACATTTGAAGCTTTTAGCTTTGAGTTGAGCTTCACTAACATTTATGTATTTGAAAGTTCTTACTTTAGCTTTCACTTCAGGCTAAACCATGTCCTTGAGATCATCCCGTGATTTCTTACTGACTGTCCTCACTGTATAAGCAGTCAGACAACATGCTATGCAGTTAGACACATTTATACTTTATTATAGTTTATTATTGCCACTCAAAAATGTTGGTGGCAAATGCTGTTTCAGTTGTGAATAAGTGAATTTATACAATAATCCGGGTCCAGGTCAGTTACTTCCACAAATTATCCAGAAGGTTTAACTAGGTGTCCTAAGAAGGCAAACACCATTGTGTCTTGCCCAATCTAAACTTGTCTCCTATAAAGAACCCTGCGGACACTGGCTTATCCATCACATTAGTGTGGGTGACTGAAAGTTTGGAACTTGGTCTAACACTCTTTCCTGTCTGGCAATTCGGCTGGGATTTTAAACACTTCCCAATACATGGAGTAGTTTTATACTAGATCAAAAGAACTGTGAGGAATATTCAACAGAAATCTCATAGCCTACTCTGGGCCTTAAGGGCCCTTCACACCAAGGATGATAACGATAAGTACCGATAAATAGATATTGCTCTAATATAAAAGATAAGCAACGTCCACATCTGTACTTCAATGACATGTATAATGATGCCATTGGGATCACTTCCAGAGTGCTTTAACGACAAAACTTTATAGGCCAATCAGAGACCATGAAATTGTATGTGTATATGCATTATTTAATTTATATAAGGACCGATTAAAGTAACCGTCAGTGGAGTGTGGATATCGCTATAGTTACAGTTATTCTATAAGTCAAGAGTTAATGTTCCCAGGTGTATGGGGGGGGGCATGTCCCCCAATGATAACTCCCCCATATTCCACCCCATTGAAAAAGTACTATTTTCTTAGACACTAATAAATAAGAGATATATGAGTGAATGGTATAGATATGACTATAAAGAGCACTGTTGTTGGGTATGTGTTTTAACCTCCAGGGAGGGAAAGCGCTATTAGGCTTTGGTTTGAAACAGAAAGGTGGCTCCCAGTAAAGATCCCCAACCTTGACCACAGTGGAAGTTCCCTCATTGCTCAATCGGCACCAATTGCAGATAACAGGCAGTCTGAGCTTCAGATCACGGTGTGTTCACTGTGTACTGATTCACCGCTGTAATTAACAAGCATAGCATGTGGATCATCTTTTCATCTTTTCTCATGAACGGTTGACATAGCTATCCAATATGGTCTGGGGCGAAGCACCAAACTCTGGGCCCTATGCACAGGCTGTTCGCACACCATTTTACAGCAAATCTATAAATTATATTAATATTTACAGGAAAATAACCCTATAGGGCCCTCTACCTAATTGGGGCTCCTTCCCCCTTTTTCTGCACTCTACGACGCCCCTGATGGACATGAACACTGCAAGTGCAATCTGATATTCTGAGAAAAAGGTTCTTGGGTTGAGTTTGGCAGCCAACTACAGCCCCTTCTCAACCCAGTCAGGTTTCTGGATGAGAGGCATTTTTAAGAGCCAAGATTTTTATTCAACTTTGCCAAAAGAGAACTGGAACAGATGGAAGATCATGAATAACATTTTTTTGTCAATACCCCTAACCCCTAGTAACCCCTTGATGGTTAAAAAAATAATTGTTTGTGCTGTTAGAAGGTACTAAGCTATAGCTTAGGTTTATAAATGAAATGAAATAAGAACCTAACGTGGGTGTGCAACATTGTGAAGTAATTAAGTGAAATAACAATTCAAGGATACAATAGGAACAGGGAGACCCCTGCAGGGCAATGAGTGCATTTGGCGAATCAAATTCCATAATATTTAAACAAATAAAAGTTAAGAAACAAAAAATAACAGCATAATTAGTACTATGCAGAGACTGCAAAATCACAGACATTCTGGCATTGCATTAACCGTAAAGAACAAATGATGGTAAACCTTTGGAAGGTTATTTCGTTTTTAAACACTGATAGGATTTCAATATGTGTCTTGTTTAATTTTGACTTGATGAGCCTGTTACTTTAGGGTTGGCAGCAGGTTGGAGAGGTGTCCTAATAAAACAGAGTAGCTGACAATGTGGGGGCAAAGAACATCACTTTTAGCAGGGTTCCGTTTGCCTATTTTTCATGATAAGCATTTTGAACTCTACCAATCATTTTATTGGCAATCAATGGCAACATTGAGGTTCACTTGTGATGTTTCTTTAAGGCTTGGAGATTCCAAGAGCCTCTTTTATTTAGAAAGTTCACATTAGTGATCTTTATAGACTACTATACAATTTATACCTTCTTACTATGAGTCATGGACAGAAAAACATAGAACATTATCACAGGCAAGTTGGTAATAGTTTTAGTTGACTGAAATTTCTTATTGTCTTATTGTTATTGTTTTTACTACAAATAGTATGAAAGCAATTCTTACAGAAGTGAGAACATTTTCCTAAATTCAGTTTCATAAACATAAAAAGTTTAAATTTATTCCACTTTATAGTCTTTAACAGTCTTTATTCCACTTTATTCACCTATCACTGTCCTTCTTTTATAACTTGTTCATGCACTAGATATGAGCCCCTGTTACTGCTTGAGTCTCTGTGGAATTCACCGCTGCAATGTTTTCCAATAGCCAGAAGAGGGCAACAAAACAGTGGGTGTGTTGGCACACAGCTGTTGCACTATGTAAAAGTTGAACTGTATTTTGCCATTTTGAATTTGCTGGAATATGCTGTGCCTTCCTCTATGATACTGTGCCACATAAACTAAGGTCCTATACATTAAACCGAAAAGAAGTTTCCCATTCCTGTATCATTGAAAGGCTTTCCCATTAAAGGGCATCCACAGCATTGATGGGGTGACAAGAACAAGAACAGGATATCATTTTTCATTTCAACAGAATAATAATACAATAATCCAGAAAATATAAAGATATAGAATAATTTCATAAGATTATCTAAACGATTACATGACCATTTA
Source organism: Limnothrissa miodon (assembly GCA_017657215.1). Classification (NCBI taxonomy): domain Eukaryota; kingdom Metazoa; phylum Chordata; class Actinopteri; order Clupeiformes; family Clupeidae; genus Limnothrissa; species Limnothrissa miodon. The sequence continues at coordinate 61,265 of JAGFZM010000467.1, read as the reverse complement.
CTGGCATAACAGAAGCGACAAAAATTTGCAGAAGACTTTTCAGACAAGCTGAAGAGGAAGAAGCATCAAACTCACTGAATGACCTCACCTGGAGCTTACAAGCTTTAAAAACAGGAAATAACTCCTTTTACAACTATTTTTTGACAAAACAGCTCCTTTAAAGCCTTCAAACCATGTCATTACCTTGAAAAGGTGTCTTGACCTTTTTGTAAATGCATTGCCCACATGCAATTAAAAATACCATAATCCTGCCCGTTAATGCCAGCTGGTGGGATTCAGATGTTTGTGTATGTGAGTGTGACTGTGTGTGTGTGTGTGTGTGTGTGAGTGTGTGTGTCTGTGTATGTATGTGTATGAGGGAGGGTAATGACGGAGGCGACCAGGGGCATTTAAACAGTATGGCTGGTTAGGTGGGTGCGTTTAAGTCCCCATGACATAATTCAATTATAATGAATTGTGCCATGCCTGCTTACTAAGCTTGTGTAACGGAGGTATTAGCAATAACAATTTGAATCCACACATATTGTATCTGTCTATTCGTAGCTTATATTTCTCTGGCTTTTGCCTTTATTCAAATAGGAGAGACGACATCGACAGGAAGTGGAAGAAAAAGAGGTTGGGGGGACAGTACCATATCAAATGTGGAGTATAATATGATAAACATAAAATATGAGATATAATGAATTTAAAATATATAATTATATATTATAAATTACATAAAATACATACATAAAATATGAGATATAATGAATTTAAAATATATAATTATATATTATATATATTAAATATAATATATAATAATGAATTCACACAATGCACCAACAATACGCACAATGTACACTATATGAGTTGATCTTAAACACAGACCTGCTATGACAAGGCAAAGTATGACAATACCTCAACTATCTGATGTTTTTTTTTCCACACTATATGGGCTTTAAGTATTCGTAATTAACAATGCTGTTATCACTGTTTGGCATCTTTCCCAGGTTAAAGTCACTATCAAATGCATAATTTGCGATTATATCTCTGTCCTCCTCTTGGGACAAGGGTTGGTAGGAGTGTTTTGGTTTAAACAATCAGGTGCCAAAAAAGGGCTTAAATCAGGGGGCAGAATAAGCCTTTGTAGGACACACAGACACAGCTGATTTGAGTTTCCCACAGACAACGACAAGGGGTTTAAAGAGGACCTGACCTAAAACTTTCAGTGCACTCTGCATGCTATTGCTTACAGCGTTGTGTTTAATTCAGACCCAGCATATGATCAGCAACAAAGTGCCAAACTGCCAAACAGTTGACCACATTTGAGATGAGCTGTGATGACTTATACTTAACTAAGTAGTCATCACAACTCATTATCTCAAATGTGGTCAACTGAAAATAGTTAGGCAGCCGGGACACTGACTTTTCTTAGTTGAAAGTGTGTATTTTTTTACAGGGTGGTAACTGTACACAGTCAGACAGAAAAGCGCTAACGCTCTCACGCTAGTGACCCGTGCTAATTGAGAAACATCTGTAATCTGTACACGCTGCATGGCAGGGAACGGCACAGGGGATAATAATCTGTCCGCACACTAAGAATTGTGAGGCGCTTTTAATGATAAAAGAGGCTTATTTTGAAAAGGGGTTTAAACTGTAGATAAACAGACAAGCGCCCTGATTAAACCCCAGCCTCTTACAGTAGAAGCATCAATATTATGCAAGTACAGTAATGGGTAAACAAAGAGAAAAGGAGGGGAAAGAGCCAGGATCACAATGGCACTATTATGTCACTCAACTAAAACAACAAGCACTGGAGGTGCATCCTGTGAAAAGGCATGAGGTGTTTGGCTACATGAGTTGACTAGGTGGTGGTGTGGTTTACTTGCATTGTTCTCAGGTCTTCATATATCTATTTATGCAATCCCAGTTTAGCCTTTCCTCCCTGGGCCTCATGATGAATGAGGGCCCATAGAATGAATATGAAGAGACACAACAGTACGAAAAACGGCTTTTTGTGGAGATGTGGAGCATTGTGTGGCTGTGCTGCTCAATGGAGAATAACAAGAGTTTATGCATGTGCACACACACTGACTGGCTAGTAATAACATAATTTATTATAATAACTCATAATAACTCATAATTCATTGGGATTTCAATACAGGTGAGAGCACACGTGTCGAAGCATGTCATGCAACTTGTTATTTCAACATAAAGCCATGAGCTATGAGCCACATGTTAATATTCATATCAAGATGTTGCAGTATTGACCAGCGCTGAGAAACACACACATGTACAGCATACACATGGGGCAACCAACGATACCCACTCACTCAAGACTAGGAACAGGTGGCCATGCCAACACGTGCCCATCAGACTGCTACGTCCCTCTGATTCAGAAAACCTGGCTTTATGGCCACCGTGTGCCTGAATCTGAATCAGATTCTCTTTCCTCCGTCTTCTTTTCTCATCACTAATAAAGCAGAACACAGCAACTCTTTCATTATACTGGGCATTGATATTTGCTGCTGTGTCTCTCTCATCATCTCTCTTTGTTTCTCTCTTTTTTGTGTTGATTTGCTTTCTTATGCTTTTTTTTCTTCTGTTTCTTTTGCTGTGATATTTGCAGTAATCACTGGCTCCTGCCTGGGCCAACTCTCTCGCCGATGCATGACTCTCTCCCCTCCTGAGGACTACTTTTGGCTCAACAGTGCTGATTCTGATCTGGATGAACAAATGCTGTCTGGCTCCCAACCAGATCCTTCCCCTTCTGCTGGGCAACACCAGAACTGGATCTGGGCAGCATCACTGGAGCATGAGACATGGTTGTCATATTGATGAGAAAATGCTGGCTGGCCCACTGTAGTAATTAAGAGGGAAGGGGACTCTGGAGTCAAATCTGATACCCAGTTCCAGCCTGAATAGCTTTTAAGGACCAGGCCTACTTGTAGTATAGATCAGGCCCACATGCAGAATGGGTCAGACCCAAATCTAGTATAATCACACTTGTAGTGTGGATCAACCATTACATCATTTAGATCAGGCCAACGTTGAATATTGATAAAATAGACATGGTGTAGCTTTAATGAGATATAATCTATTTAGTGATGTTTCAGATGATGTTCTACATCAAGAGTCTAATGTTGACAATTCAAGATTTTATTAGATGTCGTGCTAGTAGTTGAGTAAAAGTCTTGTAAACAGAGACGTATACTCAAGACGGCTCGTGTTGGTTGTGTACGAGCATCGAAGTTTAATAAAGTGTACAAAAGTAGGCTATCTCTCTTGCAAAGCTCTGAATCTTTGACACAGGACCTTCACTGAACGGTAGTGAGTATCTGTCAATCATCTGTGTAAAAGCTCTCCTACTGGTCATTGCTTAACAAAGCAACTGCCCTTGTGTTTCTATAAATACCCCGCCTTACTCCTCACTGCACAGGCAAAGTTCTATGAAGCTCGTTAACTTTGGACTTTAAATAATCCTAAAGACTTGTTAGTGCCCTCTCTGGCAGATTGATCACCCACGTTCGGAGATGATGCATTGCCGTGAACAATGGAGAGGGCTTTTTATAAATGCTTCTAGGTCATGCAGCTTTTAAGGATGTAAAGAATAGCAGTGACCGTGATCCTTCGCTTAATTTTCTTTTTCTCCCTCTTATCTTCGCTCTCTTCTGCTTCTTATTCTCTGTCTTTCTCAGCTCTCACTTGTACTCTCTCTCTCTCTCTCTCTCTCTCTCTCAGATAATACCTGTCTCTATTTTTTTGCTTTTCTGTTCTCTCTCTCTCTCTCTCTCTCTCTCTCTCTCTATCGCTCACTGTCTTTCACCCACTCACTCATATCCTCTTTCTCTCTCTTCTTCCCTTTCTATTTCTTTCCCTTTTTTTGTTCCCTTTCTCTCTCTCCCCCTCACTCTCTCATCCACTTGCTCCTACCCTCTCTCTCTCCAATCATCCGTGTCTCTATTTCTTTCCTTCTCCCTCTCTCTCTCACAATCATTGTCTTTCTTTTACCTTCTTTCCTCTTCTCCCTTTCCTTTCCATCATTTCACTCTTTCTTTATGGCCATTATTAATCTTTTCTTCTTTCTCACTCACATTCTCCTTCTCTCTACCTCTCCCATTTTTATCGTTCCTATCTCATGTCTTTCTGGTCAATATTAGTCTCTTTTCTCTCTCCCTCTTTCTTTGTCCGTCACTGTTACATTCACACACAAACCTTCTTGTTCTCAGGTGATGTCTAAAGAAAAATAAAGGGTGTTGCCGAGAAAGACCTTTGACCACCCACTGTCCTGTGCCATTTCACATGAAAAACTCACCTTGTTGTGCAGGTTTAAGTGGCAGCGCAGTTCTCTCCCCGGCTATCTCTTCATGGGAGGAGAGGAAGTGCTCCACTGGGGCACCTGAGTGGCTCCAGACAAACATCTAGCCTGACTCACTTCAACACCCAGCTCTTGCCTGTAAAAATAACACTGGCTACTTGTGTGAAATGTCAAGGATGGAAACAGACCAAGGCCTCAAGAGGGAGTGAGGGAGCGGAAGAGAAGGGTTGGAAGGAGGGGGGTTGTTTGCGAAAGTTTGTGTGTTGACCAGAATAACTCTGCTTTGACACAAACACATCTGCACATCTACATACACAGACACACTCACACTGTGCCCACCATTCTGCCCCTCTTGTTAGTATGTTCTTCCCCCCCCACCCCCAGATGCTGCCGCTCCGCCTGGGCTGGCCGATTCTGCCTGCGGAAGGTTCCAGTACCCACAGGGAAGGATTCAGAAGGTCCCTCTCCTGCACCATCTCTTTAAGTGTGTGTGTGCCTGCTGTGGATGATAACCGTCGTGGTAACCGGAGGGCGAGTTGGCTAATCAGCCTCTGCTGGGCTCATCTGCGAACCTGCTGTGGCCAAATGTAAATGTGCTCATTATCCTCCCCATCTGAGGGCCTCACACTCAGCCTGTGGAAATGGCACAACAGCTTTAAGCTGTCACATAGATTGTGTGTGTGTGTGTGTGTGTGTGTGTGTTTGCATGTGTACTTCATTGAGATGGTGTATGTATGTGTATGTGTGCATGTGCATTTCATTGAGATGATTTGTGTGTGTGTGTGTGCGCCTGAGTGTGTGTTTGTATGTGAGCATACACTCGAGGGTCTAAAATACATTTCAGTGTGTGCAGAGTTCACGGAAGTAGACCGGCTATATTCTTTCCGATATGACGTTTGGGCCCAAGTGATGAATTTGACAAGCTGATGATGGGTATTATTGTAATTGCCACCTATCTGTCCATCCATCAGAAGTCCCTTGTCTGCTGCAGCGGTGCCTGGAAATTGCTGTCAAACAATAGACCAGCGGCGAGCGGGACCATCTCTATAGGGAGCACTTTTGAAACTAATGACATGAAATATATAAGCCAGAGATTTGCATAAATAATATCACGTCAAATTACGTGCCCTTATTGCAGGGTATATAACTTGTGTAGGAATGACGAGCTAACAGCAAGCGATGACTGACATTTCACGTCACAATTGGCAAATGTGCTCGCCCAGACGGACTGGAAAGAAATGCAAATTGTCTTGGAGGATAGAGAAATGTTTTTGTAAGAATTATAACTCTTCAGACATCTTTCAGTATTTAGTTTATAACTCATACTTTTCTGTCAAAACATTCTATCACTCACTCATTTACTTTTACATGTATTTAGCTGATGCTTTTATCCAAAGGAACTTACAAAGGATTAGTGAAGCCACCAGTTATAACTGAGGTACTTGCTTGTGCTTCTTTGTCATTGTCAGTGATGAACCACCCCCAACTTTTTGCAACCCCAGGCCAGATTTGAATTTTTTTTAGAAAGACCAGTGAAAAAAAAAAAAAAACTGTATTGTGATGCCTCTCTGATATTTAACGCCCTGGGCGTCAGGGCATGGACGACCTAGACAACCTAGATGACCTCAACCCAGGCTAACAGGATGTTTTGGGTATCAGACTATTGGACACCCTCACCCAGGCAATCTGACTGGTGAGTGATCAGTCTCCACCTTAAGCTCAAGGTTTAAGTTTAGTTGTCACATACTTTGAAAGGCTAATGTAAAACATGAAGTGAAATTGCATAAATTGAAATAATAACTCTATGAAAGTGAAAAAGATAAAGAAAATCTAAATCATATAAATGGGCATTAATCTATAGGCTATAAGTTCAGGATCCATGTAGCCTAAGGCCTCAGATGTTTAGTTAGAGTCCAGAGGTCGTAGCTGTCTTTAAGTCGGGAGGGTAGAGTGACGTCGCAGTCTTCATCAGTCAAGGTGGTTATGTAGATGGCATTATTTGCACCATGTAAGAGGACCACATGGAAAACCAATGCACAGCAGTCAAAGCAATTAGCAGGCTGGGCTGCTTTCCTCCAAACCTGGCCTGGAAAAATGGCCTCTACTGGAACCATACTGTAGGTACATGATGTATCCAAGCAAACCACCACCACTGTCCACAACTTATACAAAGGAGGCATATTTGATCTTGGCTGTTAAAGGAGCTGTATGTTAGCGTTACTGCCCCCTGAATACACTATGAAAAACCCTGGTCTTGATAGACAATACAGGGGCTGTTATACTCAAACAAACAATCAAACCAAACAATCAAACCTAAACCTAAACACAACAAACCACGGCCAACCAATCGACAACAAAGATGGTAGAGGACGCACATTAACTCCCACCCCATCTTGTTGCCGACTGGTTTGCCGTTGTTTGTTATGTTTAAGTTATAGTGTTCATTTGAATACACCACTCAAGTTTGAGGATTACAGCCCCTGTGTTGTCTTTCAAGACCAGGTTATTTTAAAGTGTATTCAGGGGGCAGAAAGCTAGCCGATTAGACGGAGATACCTATGATTTGATATAAAAATGAAATCCTGCTAAAATCCAGCAACATCTCATAGAGCACCTTTAACTGAGTCCTGAGGAAAAAATATAATTAGGATTTAGCTCCAGCGTTTGTTTGTTTTTTGCAAATGAATGTATTAGTAAGTGATTTGTAATGACAGACAAATGTGTTTTATTAAGCCACTATTAAATGGTGAATATGTGTAAATATATAGCCTAAATATTACCATAAATTTAAAACTAACATCACAAAGTCATTTTCTTCAAAAGCCAATTCTATAAACATTCAAAATTCTAAATAATATGGAAAGACTCCTACACAGCACCTGAAACCATAAGGTTTAGCGTCAAATGATTGATTGATTGATTTTTTTTTAAAAGAGTGTGATATTTTTATGTCTGTTCACGTCAAATTTAGATTCAAGTCTAAATAGGGCTTAATTGTGTTGGCAAGTAGCTTCCTCCTTTTTAAAAAAAAAAACCTGTGGAGGAGGGAGTCGTGTACCTTTAAAAAATAACAACTTCTCACCTCGAGGGATTTGGTGAGCCTCTGGCACACTGTCAAGAGGGTTTAGCTGCACCAGCTGAGCAGGCAGAGCTGAATGTGTGTGTCTGAGATGTGTGTGTGGGGAGGGTGGGGGGTATGTGTGTGTGTGTGTGTGTGTGTGGGGGTATGGAGTACAAATTTGTGTGCGGGTGCATGTGCGGGTGCGTGTGTGGCTGTGTCACTGTCTCTGTGTATATGAAAAAGTCAGCCAAGCAGGGGTCCAGACAACCAGGTTAAATTTAGCAGATGATTAGAATGTATGAATTTTAATCTGGTTCTGATGAAAGCTGTAATACTCCTTATTCTGTGGCGTATGCTCAGCTTCTCTCTGTCTGACTTTGTGTCTGTCGCCTCTACACTCTTCCGTCTGTCTGAACACTTTTTCTCCTTACACTTCTCTCTTTTCCATCTTTCTCTCTCTATCTAATTTCTTCTCTCCATATCTCTAACCTCTAATATTAGTCTCATAAATGTCTATCAATTAATCTATTAACTGTAAACTATTTGTTGACTATTAAATAATAATGTTTGTTTATTTTTTATTTTATTGAACATGGACAGAATTACATGTCATAACAGCTGGTATCAAGTGAGGGTACAATAATTCAGACAAATAGAAATAAGGAATGTACAGACATAATTATATGATGGATTTAATTATGTTTATGGGTGTGTCTATTTACCTCTCTCTCTAACTCTCTTTCTCATAACATAATGTTGGCAAAGTACATATAGAATCGTATAACACTAATGCTTAATATTTGTGCAGGATTTTAAACCTCTGTATCCCTCTGCACCACTCTACTCTTTCTCTCTCTCTCTCTCTCTCTCTCTCTCTCTCTCTCATTCTCTCTATCCCTCTCGTCATCTTTCCCTCCCTCCCTTCTTCCTCCATGGCTGCCTATGTGCCTGGGGTTCTAATGATAAGGGAGCCCAGCCGGACCAGGTCATTTGAATGAGTGTCAGATTGAAGGTGGCAGCCGTGCGTTTGCTGGAGCTCTCTTCCCTGATGAGATTGTAATAGCTCCGGATGAGGGCTTCTCAATGCATATTCAACGACTGGGAGCCTGCCCTCCTCCTGATCCCTAGCTTCTCTCTCTTTCTCTCTCTCTCTC
>JAGFZM010000467.1:5388-19471 GCA_017657215.1 Limnothrissa miodon | reverse complement strand
AAAAAAAAAACTTAAAAATGTTTTTTGATTTGCATTGAAGCATAATGTTCTCTTGACCTGCTCCTACTGACTTGCTCTCATCCTTCCTGAAGTTGATCCTTAGCATTTTTTCTCCCATGTTTGCAGGAGCGAAAAGATAAGTCTCATTCTCCTCTAGATTGTGTCTTGCAATTGTATCTACTCGCAAACAATCACACATGCGTGTGCACAGATCTAAAAGGTTCATTGCACCTTCATGTCCTTAGTGCTTTGGGGAGCAGAAGAAAAACATGTTTTTTTAATGCAAACACACGGCATAACCTGAAGCAAGCAAGCTGGTGTTCTTATGGAGTTTCCTCTTTTCACTCAAACAGCTGGACCCTCTTTGCAGTAGTGAATGTGCAGTGGCAGTGGTGTCCACAACGCAAAGATGAAGCTTTCAGTTTTTTTTTTTTGAGAAAAAATTCCATGCACTCATGGGCACATTATAATCTGGGTCAAGCTAACATGACTCATTTGTTGGTGCGTTTTCATTTAATATGTAGAGTCATTAACTGATTTACAATTCCCCTTTATTCCCTTTAGCTTTTGAGTGCCTAGCCTATGTGTTGAAATCTCATCACATGCTGTTTTAACAGCCGGCTCCCAACCTTATGATCATGCCATGCATATTGCTACCATCCTCATTAATTGAGATATCCAGGGGAGAGGAGACGCTATTAAAACTTTTTTTGGGAGGGGGCGGGGTGTGTTGCTTACTCTTCAGAATAGGCCTTTGTGCTGTGTCAAGGAAAAGCATCCAGACCCACATTGGAAGAGGAACAGAAAATCCTATGGAAGTGCTGTTCTGCAGTACAGTATATCTGTCCGTAGTGTCGTCACTAGACCAATACTCTGACTTTTGATACAATATCATGCCAGGTTTTCAGTGACCATTCTGTAGCCAAGCTTGTGGTGAATAGGGCCGCTGCCCAATTTCACAGACTTAACCTGCAGAAACCATATGTGGCACATTGTAGAGCTCCTGTATCCCCTGGGCCACCACTGCAGGAAAACAGATTGCAGTGTGGCATTGCATAGTGGCATACTGTAGTTTTGCTTAGCATCGCCTAGCATGTTATTGCCTAGGCTTAGCCTAGTGTGGTGTCTTAATTGCTCCAGTAGAATAAACAATAGTCATTATATGGGCGTTTTCAGGCTTTTGAAGTCCACACCACCACATTCACCCAAACAGATGCTTATGCTTCACCAAAGAGTGATTAGTTTGATGAGATCTCATGGATTTTGTAGAGCTCAAACATCAGGACTCAGAAGAAGGAAAAAAAAATTATGACCTACATTTTTCACAGCTCTGTGAGCTATGTGGTGTTTCTAGTCTCCATCAACCAGAGCAGTACGATTGTGTATTTATTCCATCTTATCTTTTTTCATTTCTGTTGTAGGGCTTTGCGGGGTTGACATACTAAAGTTTCCTTTCCTTAAAGGAACACGCCATTACTCCAGTAGTTGGCTTAATAACTATGATGATGAAGTAAAACGTGGAGATTTTCTAACCAGGTAATAAGGGTAACTACAATGTATGGCAGAAAAAAACTTGGGAGCTCTGCATGGTCATCGCATACTTCATTTTTTTATTGTCACGATTGTTACATGGCTAACTACTCGAGTAACCGTATGTAAACAGAATGTGTTTGGATGCTTCTAACTTCACCCTTAATTAAAGAATTGGACTAAGCTAAATGTGCCACACACCAGAGTGATTGAGTGCACTGAGACGAGAGAGGTAACATTGTGGTAAAACTGTGGCAGGTTCCTTATTTATTCCAGGTAGTCTAAGCACAGCACCAGGGCTATTTTGATCCCCATCAGGGGCTTCCTTCCATCCATTGCTGACAGTAAAAGTCGTTGAGTCCCAGCTCACGGCAGTGCAGCGTTGGTTGGAAGGCCAACAAGATGTTTGTGTCAAGCAATACACAGAAATGTCATGTTGAAAGGTTTCTGTTTGTTTGGCCTGATCCACCTTGGCCACGGTCCAGAGGAAAAGAACATGGAACACTGGTGCAGTGGGCACTGTTTGCATATGTTTGGTGTAAACAAATTGCACGGTCCGCAAGTATTTGCAAAAAGTTCAGCTCTGTTACACAGACGAGAGAGCAGCACGCGAGCAATAGACTATCAACATGATGTTTCTGTCTCTCAAGACTAGGGCCTTATGATTTCTGCGATGCGGTAAACGCAGACGGAATCACGGAATCTAGTCATAAAAACAGAATTTACTGATAAACACGGAATCGAACAGAATTCAGGCATTTCCGCGCTCACAAAATAAATGCGATCGCCCACTTACAAGACAAGTTGTAGCCTATTAAGTTAATGAAGTTGAGCTGTATAATGAAAAAAGTTGTAATGGACTCTTTTTGGATATCTACTTTTGAGTTAACAGTGGATATAAAATATATTTCTGTATATGTCAAAATGAAACTGTTCATTTGATATGTGTGGTTGTGTTTGTCATTGACATAAACACTTATTAAGGCAACTAAATATGATTATAACACAGAATTCAGAAAAATAAAAATGGAAAAAGTGGAATTTAGGAAAAAATAAAACGGAATTTGGGAAAAAATAAAACGGATTTCATAGGGCCCTACAAGACCATTACTCGGGCACACTTGAGCAGTGTTTCCCTCAGATCTTTCTGAGGCCAAAATGATCCGTACCTGTTAAAATATATCTGTCTGACATTACAATGACAATACAATTACAATTATTTATGCCAGTGGTTTTATTGTACAAAAAGGACAACAAAGTAGATATTTCAGACGTTTCAATAAGTTTTGGTCAGCAATGACAATCCATATCAGACTGTAGCAGGGAAAGTTAAACTATGGCTGCCACCATAGTCTCATCAGTAAACCCTGTGGAGGAGTTCCTGCTCACTCTCTCTTCATTACATTGGATATGTCTGGCATGTCCTCCCAGTCTTCACACTGTCCTCCCAGCATGCACGCACACCTCATTCTGTACACATACCTACTCATATGCATGCTCACATGCACACACAAACGCTAGCACACACTATACAACTTACTTCTCTAAGACTTTATATATATATATATATATATATATATATATATATATATACACACACACACACACACAGTCCCCACGCCTGTTTATCTTTACCATGTTTACGAGTGGTGAGCATAGTGCATAACTGCCCTTTTGCAGTCAGCACCGGGTAGCCGGACCTCCCAAGATCACACCATACCTCTGGAGTTACATACGCGCACACACACACACACACACACACACACACACACACACACACACACACACACACAAACATGTACAAAGAGCAAAGAGAGTCAGGACAGGGCTTGTGTGTGGAATGCGTTTCACAAAACGAATGGCTTCTGTCAACACTGTGCTTGTGAAATGTTTGACTCTAGCCTGTTGCCATGGAAAATGTGCCTCGCCTTGCCCTGCCTTGCCTTTCCCTTGGTCCTATAACCATTTGGGTTGATATCTCAGCTTTAATTTCCCTAAATATTAAGTCATCTCGGATGTGGTCCAATTTTTTTTCTATTTTGTATTTTTGTTTTTGATGGAGGAGGGACGCTGCGCGGCATTGCAAGCCCACCACCACTGGGGTTGGAGTCACCTGAGCTCTGGCATGACCAAAGCAAATTCCAAGCATTCCTGCTAATATCCTCCCTATAGTCCACGTCCGTCTCTACCACAACCCCACCCCATTCCCTGTTTCAGCCTTCCTTTGACAGCAGGCATGTGGGGGCGGTCCACCGCTCCCCTGGGCCACCCGCCCCCGTCCCCACTAGAAGCTAGGCCGCAGGCATGACACAGATAATCTGATTGGGCCTCTGGCGTTCTCCCTTACAGCCTTCTTCACAAGTGCCATCGTCATCCCACAATTATCACCACCTCCTCTTCATCTTTCCCCTCATCCTTCTCTTTATCCCTCTTTTCCTCTTCCTCCTCCTTTTCCTTACTCTCTGGCATAGAGAGAGTCTGTGAGGCTTTTTTTTGGCCTAATAAGGTTTCAGTGTTGCGTTGCACCCCTTTCCATATCACGGGTGTGTATGTGTAGCGTCTGCACTGTAGACAAGGTGGTACTAAATGCTCCTGGGGGTAAGTTTAAGGAGCACTCATGGTAAAGAAATACTTTTGTTTGCCAATGTTTCTAATAAAACTATAAATTAGTAGCCTGTTTAAAACACAGATATTGTGTGCATTTGTTTTTTAACCGACTACAAAAATCCATTCTAAATTAAGAGCCCCAAAAATAACCAATGGGAAAATTACAGGACCTTTAGCCCAGAATGTATGTCTGGTTGCATTTGGTCTCGGCTTGCTTAAAGGGATAGTTCGGTTTTTAACACATTAAGCCCCTTTCACAGGTTGTCTAAAATGCAATAAAGTGGTTGACATCGAAATTTTGACTATTGCTTCTGTCTCGGCTATTTGGGAAATGTAGAATCGCATCTGCCTGCCTTCAAAATGGCTAGCAATGGGCATGTGTTGTTTCTATCCTTAAAACACTGGTTTTAAAAAAGTGCTACTCACCAAGTGGTTAGTGGTGCTCAATGATATTCCAAAACATGTATTGTTGCGAAATAAAGCTTCCGTCATGTTTTATTTGGCACTTTGTTTATATGAAGGAGCAAATAGATCCCTATGGGACTTACAAAATGGCAAATAAAACATGACAGAAACTGTATTTTGCTACGATACTTGGGTTGGAACATCAGCAAATGCCACTAATCACTCCATGAGTAGCACTTTTTTAAAACCAGTGTTTTAAGGATAGAAACAACACATGCCCATTGCTAGCCATTTTAAAGGCGGGCAGAGGCGATTCTATATTTCCCAAATAGCCGAGACAGGAGCAATCATCAAGATTTTGGTGTCATTTTAGACAACCTGTGAAAGGGGCTCAATGTGTTAAAAACCGAACTATCCCTTTAATAAAGCCAAATGGCGAATAAACCTCTGGTGAATGTTGAATGTACCTCTGATGTCAAATCACTCTTGCCGATGTCAAGTCTCTGCAAGCTCAAGCTGGTTCTCTTGTACCAGTATGAGCGAGCCACACCCCACGTCTGTTTTCTCTTCTCTGCTGGCCTTTTAAGCTCAACTGGGATCATAACTGCATAATTTGTGTGTGTTTGTCTGAATAAATCAGACTTAGACTTAATAAATTAGACTTAGGCTTAAATCGGACCCCACTCTTAAATCAGACTCTGCACTAAATTTGTTTTGTTTGTTGATTGTGGTATTCAACCTGGGTCAAAATGGTCAGCCAGCAAACAACCAACCAGGCCCCTTTGGCTGACTAGTACTTTTTTTTTTTTTTTTTTTTGCCCCTTTTGTCTGACCAGCGCAGGGTTTTTTTTTCTCCCACTATTGCTGGTGACATCTGGTGGAATGTTGGGCCGCTGGGAATGTGACCTTGAAAAGGCCTGCTGAACACGAGGCCATCAATCGGGTCCGGGAGGAATCTCAACACTGCTCAGCACTTCCTCTAGTTTTGGTTCTGCGTGTCTTGTTGTGGTGGACCAAGTGTTTTACTGCTTAGGGTTATCCCTATCGTGTTTAGATGCATGCTAGGTTGTCAACTTTCACTTTACGCTAAACCACAAACCACACTTTTCACTCAACTGAGGAAATTGAGACTCAAACTTCACAGTTTAGGGAAGTTATTCTAAATGAAGTGTTTTTATAGAAGAGGATTTGCTTAGTCTTTATGGAAACCACTCCTTGAGTCTCCTTGGGCCTACACACACACACAGTTCTGCAATAAGGTGCACTAATTCTTTTGACATTTATATCAGCTTGATATAGCGCTGCTGAAGTCTGGTTTGTTTATCGAAAGCCACACAGACAAATGGGCAAATAGATCATGATGTCTAATGGTGCATTTAATTCTGCAGGTTATATAGATCTATATTAGTGGCATATAATTATGTTGCCATGCTCTGTTAAAGTCCAGCCATATTCATTTTATTCCCATTTGGCCCAAATCGGCTTATTGGCTGGCATTTATAGCATCATTGTGTGGGTATGACACAGGCCCTATTTTGCTGTATATAAATTACTTAGTTCTACATCATCTTTGTATTTGCCGTCTTGACATTTCTCTGCTGTCTCTGCAGACATCAGAGACAGTGTCTGGCAGAAGAAGTGCTGCCAATTAGTATCTGTGGTCAGGTCATGGTTCTCCCTAAGTCAGTGATTACATTAATTATTAAGAGTCAGGATGTCACTGATTAAGCAATAATTCGCTCCATTAATTAACCATCATTGCATAAAGGCAGTAGAGTTAATTGGGGTCTATTGGGATTTGACTGGTATGAGTGAGTGGTGTCTTAGCATACAGAATCGGCAATCAGCCTTCTGTGTTTGTGATTCATATTTGTATATTTTTTGTTTGTTGTTTTCTGTAGGCTCCAGTAGTTGTAGGGCAGCCACTTAGTACAGGTCATTTTCTGTGGTCACATGACTTTAGGATTGTTAGGTGCAGAGTTTGCGATACAATGGTCAAAGAGGGACTTTAATCTTTATCATGTTCTTTTGAAAAGCTTCACATGCACTGTGAATATGTAAATATGTCCAGAAAATTGGTCATAGTTACACTCTACAAACTTTAATGTTTTTTTTTCACTACACTTTACGCATGCGGCATAAAAATCCACAATTCTCGTCACAGCCTCGGTGCGCTCAAAGTGCACATAAGTTTACCACTGGCCTTTGACTGAAGTTTGAGCGAGTACTGTCTGTCAAAATGAAAAATAAACAAGTAAGCCTAAATCCCAAAGGCACTTGCGTGTACACACACACACACACACAGAGTGGCGCTAAAGTGAACTGACTATTCAGATATATAGATGTGCTGGCAGGGCTGCCAACCTCTCTTATCCGGGCTGTTTGTGCCAAGTCACTAGCAGATGTCTCACATGGCTTTTGGGCTGGAGCAAACTGATGGGAAATGTTGGTGGGAGTGGTGGAGAGAGTGAGGGATGAAAAAGAATGTCCAAGGGAAAGAAGAAAGATGGATGGAGAGAGAGATGGGCATAGGGAGATGGTGAAAGAGATAGACCGAGAGAGAGATTTGTGGCAGCTGGGGGCAGGATAATAGATTAACCCTGGGTGGGGCAGGGCTCAAGATGCTTTTACCTCCTGCTACCAGCCAGCCAACCAGTACAACACACAACCCCTCCCCCCTTACTACATTACACTCTCCCTCTCTGCCCATTTCTCTTATATACACTCTCTCTCTCTCTCTCTCTCTCTCTCCTTTCATCTCTCTCTCTCTCTCTCTCACAGCTCACAGACCCATGTTGTAGCCTACAATCTCCCCTCCACAACCACCTCCTCCATTAACCTCAGTACACACTGAAGCCTCAGCTGTTTGCCGGTCCCAGCCTACCCCACCCCACCCCTCTGAGTCTCTCCTCATCAATGTTTAAGTGGCCACTTTGTGCCTGTCAGGCCCATTTGGGAGGAGGGCGATGGAAACCTTGGTCAGGGTTTCAGTCACAGCCTCACACTGATCAGTGATCTCCCTAGTCCCAGGAATAGAATGTGTCTGATGTCCGCATGAATTTGATGTCATCTGATGTGCTGGTGTGATCGATATGTTGGAGAACGGATAGGAAGAAACTGACCGTCTTGCCGTAGCAGAAAGACCTTCAAAATCCGTTACAGTGCAGCGGAGGTAGTTGCACATCACAAATGTGCATTTCAGGCAAAAAAATACTAATTAATTATTGGATTGTCTATGATAGATCAGCAATACAAAAAAACCCTTTGCTTAGTACTGGATTGCTGACATCACAGCTGGCTGTTCCCCTGGCAGTGTCTGAGAAAAGGGGCACACTGCCAATTGCTGCTCTGGCCCTTTTTTTTTCTTTCTTCCCGGCAGGAGACAGGCAGCACAGATGTGACCCACTCTTCCTCTGAGAAGACCTGAAAGGACTTCTGCCAGCTCGATGGCTTTGTCTTTTGTTTCTTCCATATTGTATTGGTACAACAGGTGTCTTGAATGTAAATCCTGTGAAAGTCTCCCCTCAGCCCAAAACATTGGAAGACTTAACTGGTATAAATTGACATCACAATTGGCTGATAAATTACATGAAACTATTTTATTATTGGCTGATTCATACCATGGTGTTCTTTGGTTTGGGGGACGGGGGTCCTCCTGAAGGAGTTGTGATATGCATTCTGGGAAGTGTGGAGTTCCTGATCAGCGTCTGATCAGCTTAAACTGAGAAATGACTCGTGACATTTTCAGCAACCCATCCAAAATACACCAATACGTAAATAAAAAACAGTCAACAAGGTATTAAAATGTTAAAAGTGCCATTTAGCATTGGCTACTAATTTACAAAAGAAGGTGGGTGGTGTGTCCTAAAAAATTTTATTTTCACGTATATAACGTGCACACGTGTATAACGTGCACACACATATTTTTTCAGTGGGAAAGCATGGTTTCCCTGATGATGGCCCGCAATGTAATTGTCAAAAAAAAAATGGCCCGGGTCCAAACTTATTTGCCGACCCCTATTCTAAAGCTGTGATGAACTGGATCAATCCTATGGACTTACCGGTAATTTAAATCAAGTAGCCACCACTAAGATAGGTTTTCACCGTGTTATATCTACTCATAGAACGTGTCCTTGTAAAAGTTTTAAGAGGTGGCATCGGCTGTGTAACAAAACAAAAACTCATTTAGCGTGCTCACGGATATACCGTGCAGGGGTAGGGCGTGGTTTGCAAAAACGTGTATAGCGTGCATGTTAAATGCGTGAAAAAACAGTAATAGTTTCTCCTCATTCTAAAAAAAAGTTGGCATGGGTAAATAAATAATAAAAAAAAACTTCTGTGACTGGAATGACAGTCATGGTAAAATCAAGCGTTTTATGAGAGTAGCTTCCAGAAATTAAAATAAATAAGTGGACACCTACATGAGCAATCTTAGACTGCAAAAGCATAGTTTTTTAGGAGGAAGGCAAACAGCCAAATAGCTATTTGCCCACACAGAGTGGGAGATTCTTGATATTGGCCTCCGGTATCGCTATGGAACAGAACCATTAATTGGAGCGTGGGTCGGAGCACGGAACAAGCCTCCCTTGAATTCAAATAATCTCTCTGTCCCTCTTATTTCCTTTTCAGCTGTCATGAAAACATATGACATGAAAAGAAGGAAAGAAACGGTTGTTCCTTGCTGTGCTATTTAGGTATCCTAAATATTTAGCCCAGTGCCCCCTGCCTCCCCACTCTACATACTTCCTGAAAGTAAACCATTAAAATGATAAAAGAGAGGGTGCAGGCATATTGCGCAGGCTTATATCCTAAAGAAGGCATGTGTTGATGTTCAGAGCAGATATTCAGCATCTCTCGCTCTTTGTCCGTCTCTCTGTGCCTCTGACTCTTAAGCTACTTCCATATTGTCCCAACAAAGCATTAATAAACTATCTGAAGCAGAGTTGTTGGTTGTGTCTTTAGAAAGTTAATAGTTCCAGTTCCATACTACAATTAAGAAGACTGGCTTTAAAATAAATTCAGTCAAACAAATTTAGTCAAAAAGAAACTTTACCACCAACTATAATCTTCCTTTTACTCAACTTTTTGATCCGTACTCTTTATTTGTCTTCTCTTTCCCCCTCACTTCCTCTCTTACTCCTGTCTTTCTCTCATTCCTCCTTTTGCCCCATAACTCACGGTTCTGGAATTCTGCCTCTGCCAGAAACTGGACGCCATGTCAATCACCCGCTCATCCCGAGGATTTCCATTTCAAACTCAACAATAGTTGACTGACATGGCTGGTGACATTCCCAAACCTCTGCTGTTAATTTGTTTATGTTGTCAGCTGCTAGTGAGCTGATGGCCTGTTGCAAGACTGCACGACTCCATGTCCCAATTCAGGGGCTGAGGAATATGCATTTAAATGTATTCAACTTATTTTTAACTTTTTCATTTACCTTAACCTGTGTTAAAACTATTACCATTTCTTAAAAGGGCTTGTAAACAACGTGGGTTCAGTTGTTAGATTCAATTACACGTTAAGCTGATGGCAGTTTGTTATGAACAATTTCACATAAGTTAAGAGACTTAATGACCCTTTTCTCATTATTGAGGGAAAATGAAAAGTTCCTTATGTTTGAGGGAATCAACAACATTGCTATGATTGCACAGTTTTAGGAGGAAGTTGTTTTCTGTGTAGCCCTAACTGTTTACATTTTCCCCCTCTTGATTGAAAAGTCTAGCAGGGTGGATGCTTATGTTGTCTAAGATGTCTTTTGCTCCATATAAGGATATGAATCCATCCATTTAATGTGTAGATACACGTTGTGCCTTTACCCTTTAAATATAGATGATAAAAAATCCAGAACAGTGTTTCCCACAGAAAATAAGTTAGTCAGGGTAGCGGTTAGTCAGGATCAAAGATTAGTTGTTAGATTAATGTTGGAAGCACAAAGAAATAACCAGCTTATTTATTTTGAAATTACATTTGCTATACAGAATATTTATCCTTTCTGGGGATGTAGTCAAAGTAGAAGGAGACCTTAACTGTAAAGTGCTGAGGGAAACCTTACAGAAATACAGAAAAATATGTATATACATTTTTATGTGAATTCCACTGCTTGGTTTTCATGTGTTTACTTGGCTTTGATGTACATTGCATCTCTATACTGCTATAAAGTCATTCTGTGTGAAACGTTAAGTACTGCAAATGGCCCTGGTAATGCCTCCTGCCAAGCTAACTAATAAATAAAAGATTATTCGCCAGCAGCCCCCTCACTGGGGAGACTCAGGCTGGAGCATCCTGCTTTCTGCAGACTCGTTTCCACTCTGACTTTTTATTTTGGTATCCACACTCGTCTTTTTTAACCTTTAGACTCAGTCTTTATCCTTGTTTGAAGGAGAAGAATAAAGGAAGGAAGGAATAAAGAAGGAATGACAACTAAAGGAATTATAAAAAAATGAAAGAATAAAAGACCGGACATCCAAGAGTGTTGCTCTTCTAGTGAGATTCCATTCAGTTTTGCCTCTCTGTGTTGGTGAAACAAAAGGCGGTAAAATGTCAGCAGGTCACGGTTAAGAAAGTCCCTCAGAACTCTTGCTTTTTCTTGTGTTGTGTTGCCTTGAGCAGTGACCGCTGTTGAACAGTGATCTCTGGCTGGTATATCAGAGGCACTCTGTAGGGATGAGTTCTCCATTCATAAAACATGGGTTTTGGACAATTTTATGCATTTTGCTTCAACATTCAACATTACCTTTTGAGAAGCAGCAAATTGCTGCAACTGCTTCAGCTTAATACAGAAATTTTTCAGATTTCTCAAATATCATATAACCATTTAACCCATTTAAACCATTAATTACGAGAATAAAGTCATTATTAATTTATTCTCATAAATAACGACTTTATTCTCATTTATAATGACTTTATTCTCATTAATAATTACTTTATTCTCGTAAATGACTTTTTTCTCGTAAATAATGACTTTTTTTTCTCGTAATTAATTACTTTATTCTCATGAATAATGACTTTTCTCGTAATTAATGACTTTATTCTCGTAAATAATGACTTTATTCTCGTAATTGACGACTTTTTTCTCGAAGGTTTTGATATTTTTTTTCTTTTATTGTGGCCCTAATCCTCCGTCGTACTTTCAAAAGATACAGATAAAGCGCGATAAAAAAAAAACACGAGTCACGACTTCTTTTAGTTCTGACAGACAAAAACACACACTATACAAAAGGAACAGCCTATTCATAGTGTTATCCCTCGAAAATATAATTCAATTCAATTCAATTTTATTTATATAGCGCATTTTTACAAAAGGCCTGTCACAAAGCGCTTAACACAAGAGGCCCAGTGAGCAACAATACTACAATACAATAATGTTTTACGAAGCTGCAAATAGTCTAAAATACAATCTTGAGTTTGAAAAAGTTTATGTTTACTCAATCAGCATCGTCCTCGTCGTCGGAGTCAGTCAGTCACGAAAGTCTTCATCCAGTTCACGGTCCAACTCGTACTCTTCTCCACTAGATAAGCCACCTGTTTCACTGTCTTGACCGCTATTTTCATCATTTATGTGTTGACAACACGCTTCTGTCACCTCAGCAGCTGAAAAACGCACTTGAGGATGCATTCTTTCCGACATGTTAATGCAGTGTATAGCCGCATGTTGAGAGAACACGGAAGTTTCTGAGGCGGGGCGATCACAAGATGTAAAATGGCACGAAACTCAGCCAATAGGCTATCAAAACGAACCAAACTACTTGGCAGTGATTGGCTAGCTGTTGACAACATATCTACATAGTTTTTTTCATCAATGAGGTTAAATGCGTGATTCAAACACCGCGAAAACGTCATGGTTCGAAATCGAACCAAATTAGAGCGGGCCGTCAACAAAGGGTTAAACATACTGGTATTGTACTTGAGACATTAACCAACAAGTCTTTCGATTCTGTTTCTTATTTACACACTTGTCATTTTCAACTGATGTGTCTTGGTGCACAAAGTCAGCATTTTCAGCAGGTTAAAAACACTGTTCTTTCCACTTGGCTTTAGATTGTGTCCTATTTGCCTGTAGCTGTGACCTAATGTGGCCATCGTAACAGTGTGCCCAGTGTTGGCCAGTGTATGAACAACTGGCAGCGTTCTAACCAGTGGAGAGAAATGGAGACAAAAGGCCCTTTTTTCATTGTGTCCATGTCGAAGGATATTTGTCCACTGGTGAATGTATTATTTTTATTATTTTTTTCCCCTTATGTTATTTTTTTTTCTTCTCTTTGTCTTTTTAAATGGCGTGGTTTGTGAACAGCATGGCTTCGACTTCTGGCTGCTGTAGTCCCCAAGACGCCCGGAGTCCTCCACTTCTCCTGAGCCTGGCTAATCCTCCAGCAGCAAGGCTGTGAAAGCCGTCATAGCAACACAAATTTACACCAAAGATCATTTAGAACCCAGCGTTAAACAGCACAGCCACAGGAAAAGACTTATTAGGAATCGTGAAACCGGTCCCTGTTCATACCCAAAACGGTGTCCGAGAGTGGACGCCCAACCTTTACATACTTTCAATTGAAAATGATGGATTGTCGAATGGCGACCAACCTGGAGTGTAGATGATTTCTGATTGATGCACTGATGAATTTTAAAGCAAAGCGACTACTTAATTGATTTCAGACCAATCACCAGGGATTCTGTTTTAGTACGGTAAAGTAGAACTAAGCAAAGTGTTTATTAATAAAATTGGAATTTTGAGAATTTTGTTATTGATTTCAAAGAGTAGACTCATTGTTATTGATCATTGTTATTGCCTAAGATAATCGAGCATGATGAGCAAGATCACTCCCTAATCATGCCCCTCACTCTTTTTTTTAATGTCGTTAATGTTTTCTGTTTAATATTTCAGTAGTATCTATTGATTTGGAGATGGTCTACATCTGGTCCACCATCAAGACATTCCCTTTAACCTCAAAACATTTACTTACAACCTTGTTGTCCCAGGGAGGCTTTCTTGAGGCACTAAAAAACACTATTGTCTCACAAGCCATTGTGTGCAGTGTTGGGGATAACGCGTTACAAAGGAACGTGTTACTGTAATTTGTTACATTTTTCAAGAACGAAATAATGTAACGAGTTACATTTTAAAATATTAGTAATTCGTTACAGTTACAATCTATAGTAACTGACTTTTTCTGCGTTACTAACGTTATGTTCAGTAAAACTATTTATGACCTGTTAGCCTAATGAACTGATCTGTATGCGTCTGTAGCTGAAGGAGAGAGCATAGAGATCGCGACAAAACCACTGAAATGCAAGATGTATCCAATGTCGTTTTGTGTGCAGATTCAGTTAGCCCATTCGGATAAAGTTGGTTATGCCTATGGTAAGGTCAGACACTTGCAAATAATTTTGATAGGCTATATTTAGTTTGTAGCCTGATGTTATTCTCCTGAACACATACTGTAAAGCTACTAGTATGACTCACGTCATGTTTATAGCGATTCATTCAGTCTATTTTGCGCACTGAGTAGGCTAGCGATGTCAGTCATTATGATAATAACAGGTGTA
>JAGFZM010000466.1:0-10005 GCA_017657215.1 Limnothrissa miodon | reverse complement strand
TGTCATCTATGGCATGCGATTCAAGGTGTTTTTGGCAAACATGCCGTTTCTGTTTGGGTAGTGACTGTGAGGGAGGCCGGGTCAACCTCGGGAAAGCACCATGGAGTCGGTGGTTAGGGGAGACGACCGAAATATTAGTGTAAATGTATAAGTTGTGGTGTAGAGGTCAAAGAGGGAAATGATCACTAGTCTTTATACAGACATGAGAGGACAAACCTTAACAGAGGAGTATATAAAGCTAGGAAGTCTCTCGACGCAAGGGCATCTTTGGCCACTAAAACCCTGCAATACCTATAACCCTCTATACTGCAAAGTGCATACTAAACATTTTTAATTTATTTATTTTAAAGGTTGTTGGGTTTTTCGCCAACACAGACACACACATGCTGAAAATGTGTGGAAAAAAAAAACTACACATACACACATTACACTGATCACACTGTGTGTCCTAATCCAGTAGCCTGGTCTCTCTCACACACACACACACACACACACACACACACACACACACACACACACACACAGTACACATGTAAAACTGGTTGTGACTGGTTGTTAAGCAGCAGGTGTGTTTGTGTTCTGTGTGTGTGTGTGTGTGTGTGGGCACAGGAATCTGCGTCACTTCAGGCACTGGCAGGTGCGTCAGGTGGAGGCCATGCGCTGTCGGAGAGAGTGGCATCGCCAGCTGGGCGTAGAAAGTGCCGGAAGCCTGGACTGCCGCTTCAAGCTCAACACACACAAGATGGTGTTCGTCATGAACTCAGAGGACTACATGTACCGGAGAGGAGCGCTGGTGAAGGCTCGAAAGGTAGGACACCTGTCCACACACACACACACACACACACTTGTGTTTATATTTTTATTTGTAGTGATGTGCATTATGTCCCTTGAGTTCCAACATACACACTCCTCCCTCAGCCCCTCACACACACACACACACACACACACACACACACACACACACACACACACACACACACACACACACACTTCCCTCAGCCCTACACAGCCACACACTTTCCTCCATCAGTGAAAACTTCAGTCTAATTCAGCTTTTGTGTTTTCTTTCCTCTGTTTTTTTTGTGTGTGCGTGTGTGTGTGTGTTGGTCTGGCTCTCTGTATAATTGTGTGTGTGTGTGTGTGTGTATGTTCATGCATGTCTGTGTGTGCACGCATGTGTGTAGTCTCAGCAGCAGGTGGCGTGTGCGCAGCACGAGCGTTTCCGGCGGTGGCACCAGGGCTGGCTGGGCGATCACGTGAGTGCGGCGGGGGAGCGGGCCGTGCACCAGTGGCTCATGGGAGAAGACGAGGAGGACATGCTGCCCTGCAAGACCACCTGCCTCGCCACACACCTCAAGGGCCTACCTGTCAACAGGTACCAGGTGGCCTACAGCAGCAAGCCTCCAGCTTCACCCTAGATCAGACCCCCCACCCCCCTCTCTGAGTGTGTGTGTGTGTGTGTGTGTGTGTGTGTGTGTGTGTGTGTGTGTACAGTATATCTGGTTTCCCCTGCATCACTTACCTACGCCCATGGATGATGGGACTGATCAACAGCTTGATGCATAGAACATGTGGCGAACGTGTGGAGAACGTGTTGAGAACCCAGCAAGAACATTTTGAGTAGAACGCTGAGCTCCCGGTTCCAGGGGAGAACTTTAAAAGCACGTCATGGTTCCTGGGACTACGTAGCCTCACTCAAAGACGGTTGGTTGTTCCACAGCCAAAGGATGAGTACAATGCAGAGCAATGATCAGAGAAAACTGAATGAAGAAGAACAAATGAACACAAATGAATGCCTAAGTGTGTGTGTGTGTGTGTGTGTTTGTTTTGTTTGGGGGAGGGATTTGTGTAACTTTTTTTAATTTTATTTTGAAGTCAGTCTTGAGTTTTTAGTTTTGTGACACGTGAGGGCCTCTGTGTGTGTGTGTGTGTGTGTGTGTGTGTGTGTGTGCGTGCGTGTGTGCGCGTGTGTGTGTGTGTGTGCATGCATGTGTGTGTGCGTGTACTGAAGGACTTGGAGACAGCAGTGACAATGGCCTCTTATGAACAGGGTGCCAAAGGGTGGATCTCTGCATATGTCTAGACTAGTGTGCATATCCAGGATGCATCCTTCAGCTTGCATATGCAGCCACTTGACTTCATGAATGAAACCTAAAGATGAACTTGTTCTCGTTTTGTCCTCTGGCAACCAACTCCCAATGTTTCTTTGTTTCTATTTCTGTATTTTTATTTGGACTTTTCTTTCTAAGCAAACTTTTTAAATCTCATCAGTGACTAACCCCAGCAGTAGATTGCCCGTGCCGTCTCGTGAACAGTCTCTGCAGCCCACGCCGGTTTGTTTTGCTTTCGGAATCATGCATACTATGAATTCTCAACATCATTGCTTTTACATGTGAAAAAGGAAAGGCCGAATATCAGTGTTTAAATACAATGTATAACATTTATTCTGTATCAAGTATCCAGAAATAAACAACCTAGTTGTGACCTTCGCACTCAGAGCCGGCGTCTATTTCAGTTAGTAGGAAATAAATGAATCGGTCTTCTTAAAAAGAAGGCAGGCTGATGACAAATTCGCATACTCGCATCGCTTGGTTAGATTACTAACTAAGCCAGATTCCCATAAGCATTGTGCATAAAGGTAGCTGATGGTCGATAGCTGCAAGTATGTGTGTTTGTAGATCTTCGCTACCGACACCTAACATACGTGCTAGTGAGTGAATCTAGCAACCCTAATGTTTTAGTTCACTTGCTAGTGCTGGACTCGAGTCTGGTGTTGGTGAGTGGCAGTTCGAGTCCGGCCCCGTGCAGAACTTATCCGTGCAGAGTGAGGCGGGTTCTACAAGCAAAAGGGGCCTGTTCTAGTGTGTCTCTCCAGTGGAATGTTCCTGCGTGCCAAATTTGTCATCCTTATTCTCAAAACTGATATTAAAAACATGTTCAGTGCCTAAGCAGTGCAACTTCACAGGCTCTTTGATGGGCTAATGTTCATTCGAAAGTCTTTCTAGTTTTGTTTTCTGTCCAACTTCATTTTGAAGTAAAGGTCTTACTTATTTCCTGACTTTGATTCAGTTTGACCAAGGTGTTGGTATGAAATTGGCCCTTGTGCTCCTGTTCCGCTTCTGTTGGACGTCTGTTAGTCAAGCTTACAATTACAAGTCAAACCATACAATTTTAGTTACCTTCAAACACTCCAACCGTTGCCCTACATAGCCTAGGTTGTATTTTATTTCCCTATAGCTATATACTTTTTAAAAACGTATTTGTATTATGGCAACTGAATAGCCAAAAATAGCAACTTAGTGCTTTTAACATTTAAAATGCATAGCAAGATGTAAACAAATGCACGAATTGTAGAGTATATGTACTTCACAACTTGTCCTTTGTTTTGTTTCGTTTTTTCACTTTTCATACTTTCTTTAAAGTCACAAACACAGGCGAGCGTTACTATTTAGAAACAACCGTGTCAGGCTGCACGTACAGAGCCTCATGTCCCGCCTTTTGGCAAACCCCAGATTTCTTTCTTTTTTCTGTCTCAGCTTTTGTCAACAAACATCGAAAAGCGACTCTCTGCCTGTGTTGTGCATCAATGTCCTGCAGGAGGAGTAAAATTGCACACGTGGAATGTTGCCGGAGAATTGACGAACTAACAATTCAGCCAACCAAAAACCTGTTGTGTGACGTCTTCCAGTCTATTTAGACCAATGGGAGCATTCAAGGGGATGTCTTCCCTAAAGTGGAGGAAAAAAAGGTCTCCAACTCCCTTCTTGTTACAAAGAGGATTACAGCTGTTGAGTTGGCTACGGATGCTAGCTTCCCTCTGATGCGACCTGAGAAGGTTATTTTAATCCGCAGTCTAAACTAATTAAGTAGGCTTAATTTATTGCACTCGTTAAAACAAGATGCCTAAGGTGTTTTAAACACCTTGAAGTTATAGGCCTATTTTAGTGGCATTGCAGATGTTGAGAAGAGGGAACTCTTACAGTTACGCTTACTGTACTGGAAACTTGAAGAAAGAAAAAAGAAAACGTCTAGTGAAAAAAAGGTAAGAAAAAGGTCTTAACCTTAAAATGAAACAGACTATTTCAGGTCAACAAATTATAAAGCAATGCCTCTTTACTTATAGAGACAACCAGACAGTGTTTTCATAGACTACAGCGAATAGTCTAAGTATTTGTTAAACCATTGCTTCCGCAATTAAATCTTTTATTGCTACATCTATTCATCTATTAACAGTGTAATCTGTATCAGTATGGGTTGTAATGCTATATAATGTTGCCATGTTGTAAAGCCTGCCAGTCATAATAGTTGAATACACCATCATTAGTAAAACAATCCAAAATACAACGAATAACGGCATACTACAGTCTGATGCTGTATTAGTATTAGCCTACATGAATTGGATTAAATTAGATTAAGATTGTTATCTGTAGGGAAATGTTTTAACAGACCTAGATTATCCCGTATTTAGACGCTACAACAATTACATTAACTGCTAGGAGGACCAATGCTGTAGGCCGCCTCCTTAAACAAGGAATAGTATGGTTCAGCAGCCCAGGCTGTGTCCGGGTAGTGCTGTAGCAGCGACCGCTAATCTCCTGTCTTTGTCCCTTTGAAGTGGTACTCAGGGTCACCATGGTGACAGAAGTGTCCTCTTGGATGCAAGAACCACCCTGGACCAGACAGCCAATTTCAATATGCAAAGCTTGGGTTATTTTTGCTATGAACACTCAGGTTGTTTTGGACAGCTTTAGAACAAACTAAGGCCATACTCTTACAGGATTCATATGGGTTATACATCAACACTGTTTGTTCACTGTGTCTAAAAAGCAACATTTTTCGAATTAAAAGGCAAAAAAAACCTAAACGGACAAAGTTCTCATAGAACAGTAGAATAATGTGTTTCTAAAGAGTCCTGCACAGTAGAACAGATTGGGTCTGAAGAGTTCTCATTTTAGTGTAGTAAAACAGGGTGTGTCTAATGAGTTCTCATCATACAACAGTGCAATGGGTAGGGTTCTGATGAGTTCTCATTACAGAACATTAGAATGGGGTGGGTGTGAGATCTGGTGTCACAGGCTGGCAGAACCATCTTCTGGCAAACCAGAATTTTATTCCAAGTGGTTCTAACCATATTAACATTTATTAGGGTGCTCAATGGTCCTAAAACTATTTCATCTTTGGGACAGTAAAAACAGTCTGTGTTCTATTCTAGGCCAGTTCTCCTTCTGAAGATGCACATATCCTACTGTACAAGTATTCCAGAATATGAATTTTAGAAACTTCTTGAGAAAATGTGAATTT
Source organism: Limnothrissa miodon (assembly GCA_017657215.1). NCBI lineage: Eukaryota > Metazoa > Chordata > Actinopteri > Clupeiformes > Clupeidae > Limnothrissa > Limnothrissa miodon. Next base: position 4,704 of record JAGFZM010000466.1, on the reverse strand, counting down.
CAAAACAGAAGAATACCTGAAAAAGTTGCTTGACATGGCACAGACGGAGAGACACAACAAGATGTTGACACACAAAGAAAAGTTTGCTCAGTGAATGTACTGTAGTTAGGTTCAGTAACTCACTGAATTCAGTTAGAGTATAGTAACTCATTGAATGTAGTTAGAGCAGTTAGTTACTCAGTGAATGCTGTTGCAATGACTCAGTGAATGCATCAGTGTAATAACTGGGCCAGGTAAGGGCTGCAACTGTACTGTGCATCTAACTTCCCTTTCTACTGAGCGTGAACTAAAGGGTCAATTACATTTTTTATTCAGTTTTAAGTGTGATATCCCCATGATTTCTGATGCACTCACCAGTAATAGCCTAGAAAGAACTCAGACTAGGTTTATGTTGTTTGTGTCATTCCAGCAGTAAGGGTTCATCCCGTAATACTTTTTTGTCTTGTTGTTTTTGTTACTCTGTTTTTATTTACTCTTGCCCAGTACTTCATGGGCTGTAATCTACAGTGTTACCAAAACCACCTTGTGCGTGCTGAAGACAGCTTTTATGGTGCTCTGTTCAGCAGACTGTATCTGTCTGGTCACACTCAGAAGAGGTCCTGGCACATGACCTGAGCTTTGTCAGGTAGGTCAGAGGAAAAGAACAGGGAAGTTGTTTTACACAAAAAAAAACTGTTGAAGATCTTACACATGAAGAAACTTTCTCCGGAAACCTGTTGAAGGCCTTACACAAGAAAAAAACTGTTTACTAGACCCTTTGAGGTAATTTTCCACAAACTGCAGTTTCGGGGCTTTTCTTTAGATGGGTTTAAATAGGGCTCTGCTTTCTTCATCTGTGCACCTACAGTACAGCTCACTGGAAGATGTGTGTTTGACACTAGAGCCAATCACAAGGCAGATGCACAAAAACATCAAAATAATCTCTTAAAATCTATAAAATTAAGTACAAAAAGCTATTGTTAAAATAAATAAATGTAATTAAAGTAATGTCAAGAAATGACAAAGTCCCCAAAGGGGAACAGGTAGTCAGAGAATTATGTTCAGTTTCTTGTGCAAGGTGGTGCTTGTGTAAGGGAGACTTCTCTTTGCCCTTTGCCCAGCTGAAGTCAGTCAGGCCATTCCCACAGCAGAGGGTCACCACATCAGAGCATGTGCAGCTATTCCAAGGATCTGTGATGCACGGTGGTGTTTCGCAGGGTGTAGAGATCTGTGATATACTGTGGTGTTTCGCAGGGTGTAGAGATCTGTGATATACTGTGGTGTTTCGCAGGGTGTAGAGATCTGTGATATACTGTGGTGTTTAGGAGAGAATGTGTGATGTAGATACACATAAGAGCCAATAACCTCAGTATTTGAATGTTATTCTAAACAGAGCATCAATCTTAATGTCCCGTCATCCTGTCATGACTGTTCAGACTCCTTCACATGAAATGTCTGTTTTTAAATGCCTTCTTAAAGGGCGAAGATCAGAATGCTGATAGCGTTGTGTGTGTGTGTGTGTGTGTGTCTGTGTCTGTGGTGTGTGTCTGTGTGTGTGTCTGTGTGTGTGTGTCGGTCCTTGTGGCTGTTTGTTGATGCAAATGTATGCCAGTGATGAATAGCTGAGGCTCTAGTGTACCTCACAGAGCTCAGTCTGAAGGGCCGACTGCAGCATCAGGTGCACAGCCTTCTCTGTGCATGCTTGACATGCACACAGTAACACAGCTCTTGCCCTGCACGCTTGAAACGCACAACACAGTGGGATGGTGTTTGCTTGTTAAAAGTTGCACTAGAATTTGGAATATAAACTCTAATGCGAATTTCTTAAATTTCTTAAAGTGTGTTGGTCTCACTTTCAGCCTTCATTACAGTGCTGATCCTAATATAGCAATATAAAAAATATATACAGGAACAGCAGCACTAGAGAATTTCTAATAGGAGGAGAACTTAAATACTTCCGTTTGGTACTGCACTCCAGGGGAGCATGCAGGCAGGTGCAGAATGAATGGGAGCCTATGGAGTTGCACCCACAGTAATGAACTGAAGTCGGGTTTGCCCCTTGAGCCGTGGACCTGCCCAAGGTTTCTTATTAAACCATTACAAGATGAAAAAATGATGAGGAGTTTTTCCTTGCCCCTGTTGCTCATTGGTGCTAGCGCATGACTTTTGTATAATGCGCTACACAAATAAAATTGAATTGAATTGAACAGAGAGTGGAGGGGCTCTCCGTAAACGGGCTCTGGTAGCACCCTCATTCTGCTCTCTGTGAGTCGGTGTCTGGGGGCGTATCAGCAGGATCAAGCCTCCAGTGTGAGTCTGACTTTCCTCATATCTGCTGTTTGTGCTGCTATCCAGTGCAGGACAGCAGTGCAGTGTAATGAGCCTCATATCTGCTGTTGGTATTCATGAGCTGGGTTGGGCTCAAGAGAAAAGACAGGAAAAATTACACGATAGAGAAACTTCTTGTGACCATTTTTAAACTATTTGTTTTTTATCAAATTGGTCTATTTCGTACTGTGCAGGTAAGCAATATGTGTAATGCTTCCACCCACAACCTTAACATCACCTTGTGCAACTGCAGGCGTCCCCAAACAAAGTCATAGACATTATTCTCCATACTGTTTGAAATAAACCGGTAAAAACGAATAAAGCGTTTGAAGCCAATAGGCTATATCTTATGGTATAGAATATCGTATAATCACAATGTGTGGCTTTCTCCCAAGTGCCCAATGGGACATTTAGTAATGTTGCTCATTGGTGCTCTTTGCTTTGAAGCGCAATGAGACATGACCTTTGTAAAATGAGCTGTACAAATGAAATTGAATTGAAAATTGAACTAAAGCAGCACCAGTGGGCATCTCTCTCCTGGCCTCCCTGAGATCAGCTGACAGACAGAAGCAATGGCTGAACATCTCCAGCGTTTAACTTAGCTTTAACTTTAGTCTATTTCTACTATTTGTTTCTCGTTTATTTTTCTTTTTTAAAGCACATTGAGCTGACTTGTGTATGAAATGTGCTATATACATTTTGCCTTGCCTTCCCTTGCCTTGCTTTGAACTGTTCCTTGTTAAATTCCCCATAGGGTCTGTCCCCAGGTCACCTTGAGCAAGGCACCTAACCCCTCACTGCTCCCCGAGCGCCGCTGTTGTGCAGGCAGCTCACTGCGCCGGGATTAGTGTGTGCTTCACTTCACTTCACACTGTGTGCTGAGTGTGTTTCACTAATTCACGGATTGGGATAAATGCAGAGACTGAATTTCCCTCACGGGATCAAAAGAGTATAATCTTCTTCTTCTTCTTCTTCTTCTAATGGGCCGTGTTATCTGTGTATGTCTTTAGGGGCCTTAGTGAAGAAGCATGGGAAGCTTCAAGGGCCACATTCTGCCAGGCAGTTTCTTCCTCATCGCAGGCTTGTGGTGGGCTGGCAAATACTCGCTCTGGTACGCCACCCGCAGGAACAAGAGCGCCGGTGCAGGACGTCTGGCCACCCGAGCTATGCAGCGCCGCATGGAGATGATAGAGGGCGCTGTGGTGCTAGCGTTCTCTCTGATAGGTGAGAGGTTCGGATGCTTGTGTGCGTACATGTTGTGATGAGAGTATTTGAAACCGAATATGATTGCTGAGGTATTCTATAATGTCACGTGAGTAGAAACTATTTGTCAAAAAGTGCAGCATAGTTGTTAAAACAGTGAGGTAAAGAGTAGTTGTGAGTAGTGAGTAGTAATGAACTGAAGCACTATACCCTAGCACTATGCTCCTTAAGGTTTCTGCTATGTAGCTTGATTGTTATCCTTGTTTTGTAAGTCGCTTTGGATAAAAGCGTCTGCTAAATGCATAAATGTAAATGTAATGTAAATGTAATGAGTAGTTGTATCTCAATAAGTACAGCATAAGACAGACACATTAGGCACACACTGATGCAAAAATGCAAAATACATCTGTGAACTCAAACCCAGACCACAGCTGTTTCCCTTTCTACAGTCATAAACATGGAGCTCTGCTACACCATCTTATATTGGCATTAGGGATGTAAAAAAATGAAAATATCTTTAACCTGTTAAAACGCCTCATTAACCGATTAAAAACCGGTTATCCTGTTTATTTGTTACACTATGGCAGCGTCAAAATGCAATTTTACATTCGTCAACATACAATTTTACGCCGTCAAAATACAATACAAATACAATTTTAACAGGTTTATTATTTTTTTAATATTCACTGCACAGCCGCGTCTAACGTTTTTTGACAGATCAAACTGACTCACTTTTAACCGGTTACAGATCATTTTAACTGATTATGTTTTTTTTTTTACTTTTAACCGGATAAAACCGGTTAAAGGTTAACCATTTACATCCATAATTGGCATACATACATTCTACATCTGAACAGAGTGGTTTGAGGTCTTCTGTGTTAAGCTTTTCAAAGTCATAGCTATCTCTGAGGAAGTACACAGACTAGAGATGTTTTAGATATGTGGAGAAGACCCAGAGATAAGTTTAAACGGTGTGTGTGTGTGTGTCAGAGAAGAATTATCCCCATCGGGACATAAAAGTATGTATGGATATGTGTATCTATGTCTATCTGATCTATGTATGCGCATGCCTGTGTGTATGTGTGTGTGCGCGTGTGTCTGTGTGTGTGTGTGTGTGTGTGTGTGTGTATGTCCCAGGCATCCTGGCGGAGCAGTTTGCGTCCAACGGGCCTCGGTTCCATCTGTACGACCCCG
>JAGFZM010000465.1:0-11083 GCA_017657215.1 Limnothrissa miodon | reverse complement strand
GAATGAAGAATTCAGTACAACATAGACAGAATTTGCCAACAGGCAGCTAATGCAACTGACTGAAGCACAACAAACTGAAACTGAAAACAAGCCTGACAAACTCAGGCAACAGCGATGTGGGTTTACACTACCTACACTACTTTTTAGTTTATACACCCATTACCATGCTATCTGGGAATGTTTACCAGCCCTGAGTGGCCAAATGCCCACAAACACACACACTATTTCTGCTGGGAATATACATCTGAATGAACATAATACTCAATGCCAACAGAAGTCAAGACCAATTCTGGTGACTGGTTTCCATGGTGACAGTGGCGATAAGATATTAAAAAAAGGGGGGCTGCTCACGACCGTTACGTAATCTCAGTCAGTGTGGATTTTCCTGTCAACTCTCTGAGTCTGGGGTGTTTGCATTATTGAATTCTTTTTAAGGCTTTCTAAATGTATGCTACTCTGATACCGGGGGATCCTTGTCAACCCACAGGATCTTAATATAGGCAAATGTGACCCTTCAAACCCTCTCAGTAATTATAGCAGACACACCTGCCAAACTACATCAGTAATTTAGAACTGAGACGAATGCAGCAGTCTTAAGGGTGTTAATGTAGGGGGAATGTATTCAGCGTTAGTGATGTGTAGTTTTATTTACATTTTACATTTATGCATTTAGCAGACGTTTTTATCCAAAGCGACTTACAAAACGAGGATAACACTCAAGCTACATAGCAGAAACCTTAAGGAGCATAGTGCTAGGGGATAGTGCTTAGATAGTGCTTAGGGGATAGTATTTACCAGTTGTTCTTATTTTTATTTACCACAGTCGATACCACAGAGAGGGGTGATGAGCTGTGCATTGGAAAATGAATGTTTTTGAATTCTTACAGCAAAAAAAGCACCAGCATCCCCCAGCATCCAGCACAACAAAGGGAGAAACAACACAGGGTTCAACCCTCCTGTTGTGTGCCTTTTATGGTTACATTGGGTTACATGGCTAGCATTTTTAGCATTTTTGTTACAGCAAAAGAACACAATACGTATATTAACAATGATTGTCATCAAACTTTGTGATTAACCTTGTAATCAACTCTCTTGGATATTACGAATTGAAAAACTTTGTGTGCTAACTAGTGTCTGTAAGCCTCAATGAACAAAGGCTGTGTAATTCAGTGAGGGGTGTGTATTTGTTGGTGTAAGAGAATACGACCATGCTTGGATTAATCAACTGATCTGTAAGTAAGACTGCATGAGTCTAAAAACTTAATTTACTGTTTTACTGTTTTCTTATTTCTCTAATATACTTTGTCAAGATCATGTACTTTTCTTATTAGTGAGCCGATGATTCAAACACATTCTTCCAGGTTCAGAGTAACTCTGTATGCATTCTACTCAGCCTTCTCCCTCTCATTTAATGCCATCTGCCTCTGAGCATTTATTCTCCCATTTGTGTTGCTTTGACTCCCATTCAGAGCCATGCAAAGATGTTTACTGGGGGAAAACACACTCTCTCGCTGCAGGTCTCTCCCCTTTGTGTGCAGGTGTTAGCAACACCATTATTAGACAAATATGCAAATGCAATCACGGCCCCTCTCCGCCAATGGAGTTTATAAAGCCGGAGCACACAGTAATTATGAGATCATTCTGTCAGTGGCGTTGTGTCGAGATTGTATTGTAACATCAAAGGTCTTTGTAAATTACATAGTCGTCTCCCCCCCCACAGCTATGCACACACACACACACACATATACATTCAAACACAGGCTTTTCAGGAGCATGTCTATATACTGAAGGTGGTTGAGTAGGTCTCCAGGGGCAGTCTTTGAATGCCTTCTAAATTAGATTAAAGCATGAATATGTCTCTGCTGAAGAACAGAATGATGTACAGATGATGAATATGTATGTTTTTTTTTCTTGTGCTACCAATTTCGTCAGATATTTTGACCAGTTTAAATTAACTCAGGAAAATGTCTAAATTTGAAATAGTGTACAACCTCAATAGAGTATTTTTGGCTCAAATATTCCTGTACTCTGCCTACCCTTTCATAATCTCCAATTTAGAAATATATGGTCTTATAAGCCCTGTGGCATAAAATCACATCACTGGTGTTTCTTCTTTTTATTTGAAGCGCTTGAAAAGCACAATTCCTTCCTGTTAAATGATTCAGGGCCTCGAGATGACATTTCTCCTCTGAAGTTCTGAGAGGGGAAAGTATAAAAGGGTTCACAGATGTTATCTTCTCTCTGTGCAAGGTTGGTCTTGTTAGGTCACTGTCCTATACAAGAACCACAGGTAGATCAGTTGATAATGACTCTTAAAGGCTGCCTTTTCACGACTCACAAATTTCCGGAAAGGTACTGGCTCGTTAAAATTCATTCTGGACTCTCTATCCGACCACATGAAGACCTCAGGATACTTCGGGTTGGCTTTAGGGACACTCTACTCACTACCACGTCAGTGTAATGTTGTTTGGAACTGTAGAAGAGGTATAAAAATAGCGTTTTGTAGCCGCGGAAATGATATGCCCTGGTCACATCCAGGCTAACAGGGCCACAATGGGTTATAAGATTTGATTAAGGGGCCGTGTCAGGAGCAGACAGATATAGTGTTTGTGTGAAGTAATATAAATTACATGTAAAGTCCATTATGTTTCACAGTTTTGGCCTTAAATAGGTAGTAAAGCATGGATATGCAGGGCTTTTAAAAAAACAATGCATTTATTAATAGCAGTTTGCAGACATTGCAGGGAAAATACTAAATAAAGGTTTAATAATATTATTTAATATAATTTTGAAACATTTGGCGGGCCACATTAAAAAGCCAAACGGGCCGTATGTGGCCCCCGGGCCTTAGTTTGCCCATGCCTGCTTTAGGTGCATAACATGTGTTTGAAATTGGCCCTGCTCTTTGTGTCCAAAGTGTGTAAATGTAAAATAGGTATTAGGAGGCGTTGGACAGGATTTCCATTAAGCCTTCCATGTGTGAATAAATGATGATGTAATCAGTAAGCTATAGGGTTAATCTCAGCACATATTATGAGATGGCTGGCATGAGTCAAAACACACTTAATCACACTACTGAAACCCTTTGAATATTATTGAAACATTGTAATTATCATTATTTGAAATTATTGGTATGAAACATGTTAAGATGTCATATGAATAAACAAAACAATTTAATACAAATTGTAAAAAGCAGTTTAAGAGGAAAATCATTCTAATGTTGCACTGTAAAATATACTTTGTACGAGGATTTGAAGCATTTAATCAGGGCTTTAAGAGAGAGGATGATTGCTTAACAATTAGTGTAATTTCCTGATTACAGGTTGAAGGTTTAATTTCATGAGGTGACACATCAAGGGCCCTTGATATTTAAGTATTAAACGATAATATTTAAAATTGTTCCTGAGAGAACAATACAAATCCAAAACAACAACAAAAAAGGTTCTCTTACTGTCCAGGCTGCGATTTATGATTTATGACCCCACATCGTGGAACGCGGTAATTGGGCATCTCAGTTAAACTAATCCCACAGGTCTAATGATGCATTTAATGCTAAGGACATGCAAATAATGGATAATTTACTTGATATATTAGTTAATTAATTGTTTCCTGCACAGGGTATGCACACAGCGTATAGACCAAATGAACTGTCCTAACAGGGTAATATGCTGTGTTCTTTTCCTGTTTGTGAGTAATCACATCATAAACTCTACTATGGTGGCCGACAGGTGCAAACGACATGCAGCTTATGAAAACACGTGCAAATCAACAAAACACATGCAAATAGACAAAACACCTACAAATAGACAAAACACAAACGACTTAGGAAAACATCTTCATCTTAATTTGACAACAGGTGAACATCATTTAGAAAATGTGCTGTATTTCAGAAACGCGCTCCGAAACTCAAAACACATGCAGATTAGAAAACACACCCCGAACTCAAAACACATGCAGATCAGAAAACACGTCCCGAAACTCAAAACAAAACGGAAGTTTCCAGTGGGACACTTAAAAGTGACGAACACCTCTGAACAGATTGTGAAAACTGGTGGTGATCTGAGGTGTGATCACAATTAAAATGCCATTAAAATGTTGAAATAAACCCAAATACTTACATTTCAGATTACTACCGCTAGCTATCTCTGTCACACGTACACCCCTGTTCCTTTTCACCATCTGTCCAGAGGTGTTCATCACTTTTAAGTGTCCCACTGGAAACTTCAGTTTTGTTCGGAATTTCGGGGTGTGTTTTCTGATCCGCATGTGTTTTGAGTTTCGGAGTGCTTTTCTGAAATGCAGCGCGTTTTCTAAATGATGTTCATGTGTTGTCAAATTAAGATGAAGATGTTTTCCTAAGTCGTTTGTGTTTTGTCTATTTGCAGGTGTTTTGTTGATTTGCATTTGTGTTTTGTCTATTTGCACGTGTTTTGTTGATTTGCATGTGTTTTCATAAGTTGCACATCGTTTGCACCTGTTGGCCACCGTACTCTACAGCCATGAAAACAAATAAAGGATGTGACCAAGGTAAAGACAGTATGGAAGTGGGAAATGCTACAGAACAAGTCCAACATTTCTCTTTCTGAGCAGTAAAGATAATGCTCTCATTTAGAGGCCAATAAAAGAGCCAGGATCATAAGCAGTGTAATGTAACAGGACGGAAATAAATCTACATTTAGGAGCTCTAGAACTGTGTCCTCTTTTGTCCTCTGTCAGTTGTCTATGTTCACCCGGCTACACACTCCTTGGGTCAAATCTTTGAAAGACATATGCTCATTTGACCTTTTCAATTCCCTCTCCTCTTCACAACTCCTATCAAAAGCCTGACCTCTCATGTTAATGACAGCTGACCCTGTGACCCTACAATACTCTTGCTTCCACACTGACACACACCACACACTCTTCAATAAAACCTGTTAGTGTTTCTACTTGGGCTCCTCCTCATCTGATAGGGCTCACGAGCCTTTGAATCGTCATATCATGATGTCTTCAGTGTCCTTTGCGATCACAGACAGCGGTGCGCTTTTTCTTAATAGTGCCGCTTACTGGCACTATAAATCATTCATCACGTTAATTTGCACACTTCATTTGTGCAGATTAAAATTCATGTCACACAGACATTTGCGGTAGGCATTAACTGATGTGGGCCACAATCTGCTCACTAACTGGATTTCTGTTCATTTGAGAGCATAGTATCTTGAGGCTAATCTCTCTCTCCCCTCCCAAGTTGAGGCATTTGTAATCGGCAGCCGGTTTTGTCATCTGAATCGAGCTCCCCCCCCCCCTCATCCCCCTTTCCCCCTACCATCCACTGGCACGAGGCACGATTCACGTTACATTTGAGTGATGTGTTGCGGACAAATTAATGCCACCTAAACCTTAAATAGATGAATGAAACTGGTGTCCCATGTCCATGCTCCAAACCCCACCATGAAATGCGTTCAACATCCAGAACGTCCTCTGTCATGTCCACCCCAGGCCAAGCGTTCTGGATTAATCTCCTTCCAATCGATTCTTGGTGCATGGGCTTTGATTTTTGCACTCTTTATTAATCACAGGGAGACAGGCGAAGATAGTACTCCACTGCAAACAGCCCCAAGAAACAAAAGCCGACGGAGCGAAAAAGGAGACGACGCAAAAAACGTGTTGGAATCAAAACAACTTCAGGGAGACCCTGCCAAGAGGGGAGCCCTGTGATGTCAGGAATGAAGTCCCTCTTGGCCTGGGTTTAACTGCCTGCCTTCTATTGATAAGCGTATCTAGGAAACCCCAAGCATAATCACACTAGATGGGGGGAAGAAAAAAAGGCAACCAAGCTAATAATAGAATCAGGCAAGGGAGCAGTTGTGGTGGGGAGTCCAAATGAACCTCAGTCGGTCTGAGGGACTTTCAATGACAAACCAAAGAGGCATTTTTTATGTGCGTAGTGAAGAAAGAGCTCAGGGGAAGGGAGACTTAAATAACGTAAGAGAAAAGGGACTTCCTCAAAAACAATCATGCCTGGGCCTCGTGAAAAAACATGGCTAATGAGATTAAGTCTACTGCCTCTCCCTTAAGTTTCGTTCATTTATTATTTACTGTACCTCCATATTTTCATAACTTGGTCCCTGGGAGGATGTTGTGCATTCTTATAATGGCATATTGTCTGGGCAAATTTCAAGCTTTCGCTCTAGCCAAATAGCTTACAACCTAATTATGTGTTTAAGCAGAGAAAAGAAAATGCCTTTCCTAAAAGCCCTGGGGTTAACTCCAGACGACTCTTCACTAACAGTTCTTTTAGACAGAACTCTTTCACTCTTAATGATAAAAAGGTCTACAGAAATAAATAAATGGTTGTACACCAGAGGCAGCCATAAGCTACACCATCATAGATGACCATGGTCATATTTCAGTGACTGATGAATTTCTGAACTGTTTCTGAAAGGAATGTATGGCCAGTGTTGCCATCTTCCTTATTGAAAAGCCAAGGCAACATTGTAAATAATGTTGTGAATTTCTGCGCTGGCCCCAGTATGTTCTCCACATTGCAAGAAGGCGGATGCTTTGTGTTGATAACAGTTTAGTTTGAACTGTGGAATTCACTCTCAGTTCACGTGGGTGATTTCTTTCTCAAATGAAGCTTGTGTGTGTTATGTGTATATTGGGGGTGGGGTTGGAAAAGTTTGCAATTGTGTGCTGATAGGGATCCCTTCTAAAGAGATGCCTGGATGAAAGACATTTCACTGGTAATATGGCCTAGCAAATCAATTCCCAGCAAATCAATACAGGCCTGTCCCTGTGCAGAATGAAAAAAAAAAAAACTCAATGTTTCACAAGAAAATTGAAAATTTTCGTTATGCGGAATAGATTTTCTGATATCGCCGATATTGTCCAGCATTTCACCCCCACCCCCCTCCCACTCATGCTCTCTGTACCTGCTGTGATTCTGTATCTGAAGGGGAATACAGTGAACTTCTACAGATAGAATTCTACAGTGTTTTGCAATGAGAAACAGATAAAGCATTGAGATTGTTTTAGTATTAAACATGACAATGGCTGGCAGCCACTGTGATTAGATATGTGATAGATATGACGTGTTTAATGCTTCTAACCAGCCTTTGCTACTCACCTGCTTCTCAAGTTGTCACATTTATTCTAATTTAGATTACAAATGACAAACTACAGCCATTTGTCCTTTTAAGGCATTCCCTTGGAATTGCCATGAAACAAAACAAAAACTAAGAAATCATAAAATCATAGAAGAAGGAAGTACTTAAGTACATCAACACCACATCTTTTCTGTAAATACCTTTCTATTTTGTCCAAACCACAGTCTTTCATTGGACCAAATTCATATTGTAACTCTTCACTCTGAGATCTGGCTAATGGCTAGTCATTTAGCGGCACACGCTCGGATGACTATATCTGGGCTAACATCAAGGCAAGCCAGTTATCTTTGCACAGGATAGTGCTCATGTGTCACAGTGACTCTGCAGATTAACGAGAGATATGCTCCATAAAGGGCACAGCCAATTTGTCCAGTCACACCAAGACACTTCAAGTCAAGAGGAGGAGCACTGAGAGGGGCTAAAAGCCCAGAGAGGAGTTCAAAGATTCTGGATCTTTTTCTGGCAGAACCTGTCTGGGGCCGGTATCGATCTGATTGTCTGGGGCCGAGTTTGGATCACGTTTCCTCAGACGACACCATGACATCAAGGCCATTTGTGGGGGGCGGTTTTAGGTAGAGCTTTGAATGGGAGCTAAATAAACAGACTTTTCTGCAATTAAGGCATCATAAAACTTACGTTAATATTGACGTGACATCAGTGTTATTAAAAAAGAAAAAGTAACGTCACTTTATTCCTAATTTTCTCAGCAAAATTATTCTTGGTTAGGTACCAGAAATTACAGAAATCATGACAGGGATAAAAAAAAAAAATGAAATTTCTGCCATTCTTGTGATGTCTTAATAATAAATTAGCAATAGAATAGCCTAATAGAATTCAAGTCAAGTCAGTTTTATTTGTCAGTTTCTTCACATGTACTCGACATACAAAGGAATCGAAATTACGTTTCACACTTGTCCCATGCGTAGACGTTGACAACAATAAAGTGCAGATGCACAACAAGAAAACAATTTAAACAATAAGGTACTGTTAAGTTAAAAAAAAAGTGCAAGTAGGCTTAAGGCATTATAGGTGACACACAGTATATATAAGACACGACATAACATAAAGTAAGTGTTTCTAGCAGTGTTGTTTGTTGTCTAGTGCAACACAAGATTTTAGCAGCAGTAGTATTAAATATAAATAGTGGTAAAAAGTGGTATAAATAGTGGTAAGGAGAATACTAGAATATATAGCAGCAGGTTTGTGCAATTTGCAATGCAGAGGTAGTTGTAGTTATTTTCAGTCCAGAGTGTTGTTTGGTTTTTTGGTTCAGAGTGTTTATTTCCTTGTTGGTGAGTGTGTGTGTGTGTGTGTGTGTGGGGGGGGGGCGTGGGGGGGGGGTGTAGAGTCCAATCTGTCTTCCTATACTCCTGCCGGTCTGGTGGTTCAGCTGGCTGGGAGCCAGGAGGGGAGAGAGTTCAGCAGTCTCACAGCCTGGTGGATGAAGCTGATGGTGAGCCTGGTGGTGCGGGAGCGAAGACTTCTGTATCTCTTTCCAGATGGCAGGAGGCTGAACAGACAGTGTGCGGGGTGGGTTGCATCCTTGACAATTGTGATGGCTTTGCGGGTGGGGCGGGTGGTGTAGATGTCTTGCAGTGAGGGGAGTGGTCCGCCAACTATCCTCTCAGCTGTTCTCACGATGCGTTGTAGTAGGGGTGGGCGATATAGTCTAAAATTTATATTGCGATATATTTTGAACCATAGACGGTAGATGATATATATCACGGTATACTTTGGTATGTAACTTACAGCATAACAGTTTCTTAATGGTTACCATAGCATAAAGTCAATATGTACAACAGTTGTTTAGTCATCGTTCGGAGGTTATATTGGACTCTCAAATTCGCACAGAAGTAAACCGGTAAGCTGCATTTGTGTCAGGCAGTAGCTGTTCAATTTGTAGGCTCTTACAGTTTCGTTGTAAGAATGAAAAGGTGCTATCAATAAGGTGAAGCTACAGGTCAACATTTTTTCACATGGTTGTGCATACGCAATGAGCCTATCACGGTATGGCGATATGACCCAAAATCTCTCTCATTGGCCAAATTCATATTGCATACGGTATATATCGTCTATATTGCCCACCCCTACGTTGTAGAGCTTTTCTGTTGTAGTTAGTGCAGCTACCGCCCCACACAGTGATGCAGCTGGAGAGGATGCTTTCAATGGTTCCTCTGTAGAATGTGGTCAGGATGTGTGGATTCTTGTGTAATGCCTCTAAAACATTGGTATGAAGGTTTTTGGAGTTCATAGCTTTTTGAAGCTTGTCAGGTCTTTGCTTTGTCCTCCAAGAGGTCACCATGGGAAGTGATAAGTGTGAGCTTTTGTTTAAACCAAATAGCCAACCAGCATTAGAGGGGGGTGATGCTATCGATAGTTACCGATGTTTTTTCAGCAGTCATTTGTTCTCATGACATTCTAATGACGCCAGTGATCTTTGGTTGGTGAAGGCTAAACACAGACTGTGTGTCATTGGAATGTGTGTGTGTGTGTGTGTGTGTGTTGGCTCTTTAATGTTGGCAAGGAGCTCTCTGCTATCTCAACCCAGGCAGCCTGCAGACTTATGCAGAGGTAAAAATGGACGACAAGCTGCTGTCTAAAGATGTTGGTTTTGTGACTTATTTTGCATAAGTGTCTGTACAGGTTCTTTTTAAGTCGAGCTATATAAAGTTATATAAAGATTAGCCTCACGTCCAAGGGATAAGCTGAAAGAAAGCGAGATGACGGTGAGCCGCGTGGGTTGAAACTGCTTTTGACGTCATGCCCTTTGGAATTACACAGCTGCCGTGACAAGCTGTAGACATTAACAACACTTTGCAGTCTGCCTTGGTTCTCTGCTCAGGGGAGACCAGTCTTTCTGCAGAGGCCCCTTTCATCCTATGAAAATAGGTAAAGGCAAAGCTGTATCCAAGCAACAGGATTGTTGCCAGGTGACCGCCACAGAAGTCCTGAGACCACAATGTCAGTGTGACTTTCAAAGGAGTAAGACAAGATAATATATCAGTTAGCAGAGACAAGACGGATGAAAGTTTCTGTTTTTCAGTTCTTCGCAATTTCACTGAAGTTTTCATAGAGTGTGCTTGTATGTGTGCTGGTATGCGCTTGTAATTCCAAAATCTAATGTCTAATGTCTTCCTACAGATCAATCTGTTGAAAAATAAATCACAATTAAAATGTGAGCAGAGAGGATGTCACATTTGGAAACAGTCGATGTGGGACAAATGACACATCAACATTGATGGCTGTTGGCAAACATGGATGACTGATGGCAAATTCATTAAAAGGTTTTCAGCACCTGTTGGCCCATCCTCCCCTAGCCTAAATCTGTCTAATAACTGTATAAAGTAAAAACTAAGTAGGGACAGTGTTATGGGGAGGGCATAAAAAGTGAGCTGAAACTGTAAACAACCATTAGTGTCGGCAATATCAAAAGTCCTACATCTGTCAGAAGCCAAAGAGCCTTTCATGCACAAATCCTTACTGGAGATAATGATCATTTTTCTTTCAGGCACATCTACAGACATCACCATGACATTTAAAACTGAAAAAAGGAGGAAAAAAAGTCTTTCGTGTCCTCTGCACCAGGTACCAAAGGCGACAGAAATCCCTCATTTGTAAGGCGAACAGGCCCATGTTTCTCATAATGAAAGGATGTGCGTTCAAATGCTGTTCGTGTTATGGCCATCACACAGCTGGCAGTCTCACTTTTCATCTTGTCAGCCGGAGAAAAACGCACACAATTATGTGATCACCCTACGCTTCTAAGTCCCAATGAAGCCTACATGTGAAACCATGCAATGGATAGAAACATTTTAGTCATGCATTCTAGTGATTGAGCACAAAATGATCATAAATATCTTGCTTATGATTAATGCACAACATTGCTAAAGGTCTCTCTTTCTCCTGTCTGTTACACACACACACACACACACACA
>JAGFZM010000464.1:0-11394 GCA_017657215.1 Limnothrissa miodon | reverse complement strand
TGTTGTGTCTTCTGTTTTGCCGTTGTGTTTTCTCTTTTGCCGTTGTGGTTTCTGATTTGCCGTTGTGTTTTCTGATTTGCCGTTGTGTTTTCTCTTTTGCCGTTGTGTTTTATGTTTTGCTGTTGTGTTTTTCAATTTGAGGTTGTGTTTTTTGATTTTCTGTTGCGTTTTTTAATTTGCTGTTATGTTTTTTGATTTGATGTTGCGTTTTTTTGGCTACGTTTACACATACCTGGGTATTTTGATAAACTAATATTTCCTTCCCTCCGTTTTCCAAAATAATTGCGTGCATACACCATCGTTTTCAAAAAAGTTTCTGTTTACATTAAGCTGCATAAATATGCTGTCGAGAGCCGTCATACCTACGTTAAGCCTATGGACTGCAGTGTAGGAAGAAGGAGAAAGCCATACAAGCCAATCAGAAGCCTCACGCCATTCCTCCGGGACAAAACCACCTCATTTTCAAAGTGCTCCCACCAGACAGCAGTCCGCCCAGGTCGGACCCAAAAACTACGTTTTATCTGTTTTTCGCAGTTTACACGCAAACGTGAATACGGAGTTTTCCATAATCTCCACTTTTGCCAGAGTTTTTAGAAAGAATTGTTTTCAGAGGTGACATCTCCATTTGTGTGTAAATGAAAGGCGCAAACGAAGGGGAAAGTGTCCGTTTTTAGGAGAAAACGTATATGTGTAAACGGGTCTGAATTTGCTGTTGTGTTTTGGCGTTTGCCACCGTAGCAAAGTAACAAAATAATACATTACCATCATATTAGTCTAAATAGCACATGCCTACAGGCTGTTAACCAACATACCCAACCATTGATGCCACCACAGTGAAGCCCTGGAAATGCACAGATGGATTAACTGGGACAGCTTTTCCTTGTCATGTTTTGATGGACTGGAAAAGCCATGAATATAACGGAAAAGGGTATAATACCAACACAAAAATGTATAAAAATTGGAAAATAATACTGAGAAATACTGAGTTAGCATCACTGATGCCAGGATTACCACACCCAGTTTATGGTCACTAAATGCTATTTGTAGGAAAAGGAAAGAGAATTTGGTGCAACTGACTGAACATACCGAACTTACAATCAAAGCAAATTACATACTGTGTTGATGGTGCAACTGCACCATTTTTAGTCTTTGTCTTTGATAGTGTTTTTGTCCTATCATATGCACTGACAATTTCTTCCCCCATGCCTCCATAGTTTTTAAGGATCTGACTGACATCCAATATGGAAATAATCAAATGCTACATTTGAAAAAGTTAGCATCACTATTTCAAGCATGTGCCAAAGTTACATCAGTGCTTCACACAGGGTTAGTATATTTGTTTACAAAAATCCTATTCCTCCCTTCAATTTCACAAAATCAGAAATGTTTCAAAACCTTTGAAACATTTAAGGTAAACAATTCCACACATTTTCTAGGTTCTTTTTTACTAGAACATTACTCTGCAAACTCTCACAGTGATACTCACATAATACTGTTTAGGCCTCTTGCATGGTGAACACTAACTCACTTCACTGAGCATGTGTGTGCTTTCAGTGTTACTGTGATCCTCAAAATTACAGCAGAAATCAGTTTGCACTATGACCGGATTCCCCTGTACTTGTTCTGTTGTAGTGTTAGTAGGTGGTCAACATCTTTACAAAAACGAATTTTACATGACAGTTCCTTAGAATGATGGTGTCAGGTCTTGATACAAATGTATATCTTGCATTAGAAAAAGGTATAGGCTACCAACCCACTTCCTATCCCTAAAAGTAGGCCAACCTTAACAAGCTAAGAAAATTAGCTTTCCTATAGCATTGGTTCTCCTTCGGGTCCCTTAGACATATATAACGCTGAAAACTACCACCAACATTTTTCATAGAAAAAGGCAAGCTGTGCGCATGCCAGCAGAGGGCTCGCAACTCCAAGGAGAGACGTCACAAAGTCCATAAAGGCATGAGCACAGATCTGGACCTCCTCTTTTTTTGCGTCAGCGTTCCTAGAACACTGTCTGCGAACACTGTAGCTCCAGCTCTTCTCCAAAAAAACTTGTTTTAAGGTCTTACCTGCATCTGCGAGGCTTCTACAGCTTTATCTCCGAGGCAAACCAATCGTGGTGCCTTTAGACAGTGCGGATGTCTTCCACCGTGTAATGCTGCGAGGCTTGCCTCAGGCAATGCCGCGCAAAGACCTGCACCGTTTCTGCTATTTGTGCATGCACTGCACAGATCTCGGTGGCAAATCCTGCGTCGTATCCGGCTCCACCCGAGGACTCTAGGGGTCTGTGCTGCCGTCTTCGACTCTCCGGGATTTAGTGTGACTTAGGTCCACGATTCCTCTGCCTCTCAGCTACCACCTGGGGCTAACTCCCCAATAGCTACTAGCTAGCCAGCTAGCTCCCTTGTGGTCAGCTTCTCCGGTGGTTTCGGCCCTGGTCCTGCTGGCCTCCACCCCGCTTGACTCGCAGGTGGCTTCGGCCCCCGCGCAGTTAGCGACTAGCCAGCTAACTGTCACAGTAGCTCAGGCTCTACCGACGTTAGCTTCCCTTGAGCCTACCACTCCCGATGCTTCGGTCCCGGAGGCGGAGGCATCTGAAGCGGATACACTATCCATCTTGACGAACTAGCCGAGATATACTCCAGAAGCAGTGGCTATGCTTGGCATAGACATACCGAGCTACAGTGTTGAGTAAGTTGCTTTAAAAAGTAACTTAGTTACATTACTCGTTACTTCTATCAAAAGTAACTCAGTTACTTCAAGTTACTCGTTACTTTCAGAGTAACTCGTTACTAGGGAATGTAACTTGAGTTTTACTCAGAATGCTTACATGCACTGTCCTGCCACACGTGCAGTGTGCCACCTAATGGCCTGAACCTAGAGTGTGAACCTAGTTTTGAGTGCGACTTAATGATAAAAATTAACAATGAAATTAAAGAAATTAACAATGTTTGTTTTATGCGTCACTTTTTAATCTACCATAAATTCCGACCTATTAAGCGCACCAGCTAAAATTAGGTGGAAATAAAGATTGCTTCATATACGCTGCGCCAAACTATTAAACACAGGTGTTTTAATGTTTAATTACCTTATTTAGAGTTCCTGCTAGCACGGAGGAGACTGTCAGGACAGAGGTGACTGTATGGGAATGCAAAGCGCGGCGGCCCATATTAACTTTCAAACGTTTACGTGACAAACAGCATTAGTGCAGCGCACGTCCTGCAGTCATATACAGCTTAGGCCTAGTAGTGCGGTATGACAAAACAAAAAACGAAGCTCACATGAGGCAATGACGTGAAGGGCTAAATGTAATTTGTTTGTAAAAGTGATTGCTGTAACTTGTCAGTAAAAGTAGGTCACTGTAACACGGCTGTTTAACCAGCATCTTTTCCAAATGTATACTACATCAAGAAAGCGTACTATATCAGAGAAGTCAGTCATAAATCCTTGTGTCATCATCTTCCTTCTGTGTACTAAAAGTTGCTTTATGAGATTCTGCAGGATTCTAGCACAATTTCATTTTAGTCTCAAATCGTAGTTTGATCAACCCAACAAACCACGGTCAACCAATGGATAACAAGTTGGTACAGGAGTGCATTAACGCCCACCCCATCTATTTGCTGATTGGCCGTTGCTAAGGTTTGTTTGAATGCACACCATTCAGGTTTGAGTGTTGAGTGACAGTAAGTATTCCCTGGCCTCTCCAACGCAACACACAAAGTTACAAGTAACGAGCCTATCTTAATCCCAGTAACGATTAACGCGTTCCTGATTTTGACAAAGTAACTCGTTACCGTGCTCGTTACCAAAATAGTAACGTAGTTACTGTAACGCGTCACTTAATAACTTAAACTCTTGTGTACGTTTTTCAGCCTACGTGGTGTGGCCTTGCCCCCCCTTCAGTCTGACACCGTATGCACGCACACACACACACTCTCTCTTTCTATGCGGCTGCGGCCGTTATACGAGCCCCAGATCGCTGGTGGACGCCTAAACTCCTGACTTGACCTGACGGACGTGACTTAATTCTGCCACTTGCCTTGTGGCATCTCTTCCAAGTTGAGACGGGCTTCGTTAAATTGTTGTCTGCTACGATCGAGCAGCACTTCTATTAATAGTATTAGTATCTACTAGTCGTTGATAATGTGAGTGCCACGCGGGAGTCCCGGGTTCGAGACCAAGGTAATGCGGGGCTCTATCAGTTTTAGACAGTGTGTGCAATTTCATTAAGTCAGACTCTCGGCAAACAGACTGCTCCAACGAGCCACAAAATGGCGGTTTATACCTGAGTTGACTTTATGCCACCTCCCTTATGTGCATTTTAGCCATCAGCCCTAAACAATAAACAGTTATAGAGTACTGGTCTAATCCCTGTCTGACATGTGGTCATTCTGGGTACAATTCCCTGTTGATCTGTTGTGTGATTAAATTTTACAATTCAATCGATTTGCAAACGTAATTGAATCCTTTGTGAGAAATTTGCCGAGTGCGGCCCAATTAATCATCCTCTTGCCTTGAGGTTCATGAGAGGGTTAAGGCTCATCCCCTTGCCTTGAAGTTCATGAGAGGGTTAAGTCAGTGCCCTCCTGGGTCCTCTCTGTGGTCCTCAGGGGGTTGACAAAGGCTCCCTTCGAACCTCTGGATTCAGCTAGTTGAAGTGCCTTTCCTTGTAGACAGCACTGTTGCTAGATTTGACCTCTGTCAAGCTCGTAGGCAACCTGACTGCGCTCTCTGTGAGCCAGGCCTGTATGGAGTTTGTGGTGTCCAAACCTATATTTCCAGCCTTAAGTTTTCAACTGCTCCAGGGTGATTGAGCTGCACGCCTTGCCCCAGGACGTGGCTGATGACTCTGCTCTGGTCTTGCTCTGCCCAGTTAGAACACTGCGTGCTTACCTCCAGCGCACCGGCGAGTTCAGGCGCATCAAACAGCTGTTTGTGCCGCTGGTCGGGCTTCGAGCGCACTCCACCCGTGGGGTGGCGGCTTCATGGGCATTTTGGAAAGGAGTCTCGATGTCTGATATTTGTCAGAGTGCCTCCTAGGCCTCTGATAATACTTTCATCAGGTTCTATGCTCTGGACGTGACCAGGTCGGGTGTGGTGGCGAGTGTGCTCTGGCCCTCGCCGTTGGGCTGCTTGACGTCCGGGTTTGTATACTCCCTCATGTGAGTTAGCTCCTGAGGTTGGTTTTATACTCCCAAAGTGTTATATGTCTACGGGACCCGAAGGAGAACGTCAGCTACCCTAGTGGTAGCCTCGGTTCTCCGAGGAGTCCCGCAGACATATAACACATCTGGCCTCAGGTCGCCCTTGGTCCACGTGGGTAGCGGCTCACGCTGTGCGTACGTGAAGGGCGAAAAAAGAGGAGGTCCAGATCTGTGCTCATGCCTTTATGGACTTTGTGACGTCTCTCCTTGCAATCGCGAGCCCTCTGCTGGCATGCGCACAGCTTGCCTTTTTATATGGAAAAGGTTGGTGGTAGGTTTCAGCGAAGTCACAATGAAGTTGCGAATATCCCAAAAAGTTATATGTCTGCAGGACTCCTCGGAGAACCGAGGCTACCACTAGGGTAGCCGAGACGTTCTCATGGGGTCCAGAGACTTTGTGGGATCAATAAAAACTGATACAAAATAGCATTTAACATTTAACAGAGCAAATGGATGTAAACCTGCATACTGGTAATTACAAGTAAATTTGTGTTGGGATTGTGTAGGGTCCTTGGAAATGTTTTGCTTTATGAGGCACTCCTGGCCCAATAAAGTTTGAGAACCTCAGGGTTAGGTTTCTGGTCTGTTGGGTCAAGGGAACCCAATGTTCAAATTTTAATTTAATTTAATTTAATTATTAATTAAGAGAAAGGGAGGAATAGTCTACAGAAACTTTTGAAGTATTTAAAGGGCACTACTTGGACAGTATGTATTATTTGGTGAGGCTTGACAGCATTCAGTCACCACAAATGATGGATGGGATTCCAGGCAGCCTTTGGCTGGGCTACGATCTGTATGAAAACACACAGTCACATTTCCATAACTTATTATCTGCCATTCATATAGCCTCAGTCCCCAAGGGAGCACATGGACTGGCATCAATAACACGCATATTGAAGAGGACTCATTATATCTTCTATTATTTTTAGTATTAGATGATAACAGATGTGATTCGTGCAGCATGAAAAGGTTGTCTGTTCCTCATGAAAGCCTGACTGCTGTACCCAGTCTACACACATGTTCCCTACCCTTATGCTCGGATTGGGCTCACTATCATCAGATCAGAAGAAGTGATGCAGTCGTGGCTACTCTAAAGATGAGTGATTACTAAGAGATACCACACCAACATCCATTTCTATTATAAAGAATAGAGTTTGGGATGATGTTCCAGTATGCTTTATCCTAGACTCCAAAAGTCGGTTATATTGATTCTAGTTCCTCATACTAAGGCCTCTTTTAAGACCATGAAAGCAGAAATTTTGGCTAAACATTTCAGAAAAGTAATATTTAGTGTATCATGGACCGAATAGTTAACTAGCAACTAACGCTAACTGAATGAGACCGCATTTTTATTTCCCTTTCTTAGTGGGTGGTTCCTGTTGCAGGAACCCTGGCCTGTATTGGTTCCCTATAATGCAAATGTTCTGGAGTTCCTGCATTGGGACTGCTGCTGGCATGACTCTTATGGCTGACTCCAGCATTGGGGGTCACTATTAACCGGCTCTATCTGTTTGGCTTCAGCTTTATAAGAATGGCAACCCCCAGTCCCCCCGTCTAGCAACCTGTTTTGTATGGATGGCATGCACTTGGACACCTGTGGCCAAACAACATGTCATGCAAAACAAGAGTGGTGAAATGAAATTAAACATTGATCCCCTGTCATCTCACTAATGGGACGAGACAGAGACTCTTTTGGAGGTCATACTCCACTGCAGGAGTTTTGATGTCCTCTCCCCCTTATCTGTATGCTCACACACACACATGCCCAAACACTTTCTCTCTCTCTCTAACACACACAGACACACAGACAGACACACACTTTCTCTCATGATTTTTAACACACCCACTCACACACACACACGCTTTGCCCTTGGTTCTATGAAATGCCATTAACACTGAAGCTGGCAGCTCTGGCTATAGTGGCAGTAGGAAGAGGGGTTTGCCAGCACTAATCTTGTTAATGTATTGTGATGCTTGTGCATAAATCTTTGGCAGTTGTTGGAGGTTCAGGAGTGTGAACAGGTACCTGTCCAATGAAAAGCTTGAGCCTTGGTAATGTATATGAACTAGAGGTGATTGTGTGTACGTGTGGGTGTGTGCAGGTATGGCATGATTGAGTGATGAGAGAACAGCATGTGTGTGTGTGTGTGCCTGTGTGTGGGAGAGTGAGTGTGTGTGTACGCAAGTGTAGCATACATGTTTGAGTAATGAGAAGGGAACAGTGTGTGTGTGTGTGTGTCTGTGTTCATGTGTGTGAGTCCATGACTCAAAGAGAAAGAGAGATACTGTAGGTTTAGACCAGTGGTCATCAAATAGCCATAATTGGCCCGCCATCAATAGTATCTGGACCGCCCGCCAGATGAGGTTGATTAAAAAAATATATAATATATATAAGTATAATATTTGTCAAAAAACGACAATTCAACAGATTTCATTACACTATCGCTATCACTTCCTTAATAGCCTCTGCGTCAGTAGCCTGTTGTGAGAATCCAAACTGTGTTGAGGGATGCATTTGTAACTTTTTGCTGCGCTGTAAGTGCCCGAACCAGGATCTTGCAGGATCTTGTGTATCTAGCCGTCAGCATTTCAATTAAACTAAATTCAATTCAATTTTATTTGTATAGCGCATGTCTCATATCTCTTAACAAAGACAACCAATTAGCAAGTGGATATGTTTTTTGGCCATGCGTCGTCTCGTGGTGCCTTCCAATATATTCTTTGCAAACGGCATCCCAGTATGAGATGTTGGACGCTCATAAATTCAGGCTGAAGGCAGACCTTTCCTTCCACTCTTCTTTGTACGTCTTACATTCGCCAACAACTTTTTTTTTTCATCGCTTTGGACAGTGATATTTTTGCTTTGCTAAGAAGCTTGAGTATTTCACACATCCAAACAGAAACAACATCAGGATGTCATGCGAGAATTAGCTTTACTAATGCATAGCCAAATCATGTCTAATCATGGCTAGTCAGGTTTCTAGGCCTATCTGTTGAATGACAGATGACAGGAGCTGCAACAGTCATTTTACATTTTTGTAATAAATAGAGTAGCATATAGGCCTATACATAATACGGTTTTTATCAGTAGGAAAGCATGGTTTGCCTGATGATGATGTAAAAAAAAAATTGTCCCGCGTCCAAACTTCTTTGCTGACTCCTGGTTTAGACCTTGAGCTTTAATGCAATGCCCATTTGCATTTACATTTCCATTTGCAATATTTACTGCAGTGTAGTTCTGAACAGCTAACGCTAAGCAAACTGACACGGCATTAGGCATTAGGTACAATCCATCAGCATAGAACCAGCATGCGCTCATTAAAACATGTTTAGCCTTTTCTTAATTTGTTGAGTGAAACAAGCAATTATACATTAAGATGTAGAGCCACTGCTTTCCTGTTAATTGAGGATTGATTAGCTAGTGTTAGATTTGACATTAGTGCTGCTGGCAGGAGTGCCAGTCAGCACATCACTTCCTTTCTCTGTTGGACGCTTCACCAGAGGCTCTCATTGCCAAGCACTTGCTCTGGAGATGGCTGTTGTGTGGTAGTTTCCCCTTCACAGAATAAAAAGAACACACACACAGAGCTTTTTCAGAGTTTCTTTTTCCATCTTAGTGCAGCCTCAAGGGCTTGCACATTTTATGCTCCCCATGACTGTGCACTTGAATTACGCTGGGATATTAATGATTGCTAATGATAACCGGAAGTTCAGACACACAGAAAACAACAGAGAATAGAACAGGAGCTTAAAGCAACAGGACAGAGCTTAGGTGCAGAGATAGCAAACATGTTATAATCAAAGTGAACAGGGTGTGAAGACTTCCATTCATTTGCGCTGTGAGATGGCAGGGTTTGCAACCTGTGGCCTCATTGCCTTGGGATAAAAATTATTATAACCATAAACTAAAGGAAATATTTAATAGGTTTTAACCGACCAGCCAGCGCTGAATGATAATTACTGTGACATGCTATGAACATCTGAATTCATTCAGAAGAAAGAAGAAGGAGCTTATTGTCATTAACACTTTACAACATTGTCATTAACGAACAATTTACAAAAAGGTCTACATTAACAAGCATTCATTATTGATTTAGTTACTGCATGAATCATGCCATGTTAATGACAGGTTTATGGATGAGTTATTAAAAACTACATCCTGCATTAATATTTAAGACATACTGAGTCATACATGATTTAATATGAAATTATATGATTTACATCCACACCTTTGGGACCGCTTTAGACTGATTATGCCAGGCATATCATTCTGACCTAGTTCATGAATCTAAGATATAGGCCATCAGGACAGAAACTGCAGAGTCTTTCTAGACCATTCTGTTTAACTTCTATGTGATGCTTAATAGCCTAGAGCACTCAACCAAATAAAAAAGTTTCTAGAAGGTAAATACTAGAAGGAATTGGGAACTGATAATAGCTGGCCTCAAAAGAGCTGAAGTTTTTTTTTTTTTTTTTTTACTAAAAATGGTCCTTTGGTTACATTCATGATGCTAAGAAATTGGCAAAATAATTATATATAATAAATCTACAATATGTACATCTACACTTTGTGTGTTCACTCTCCACGTGCACGTGTGTGTGAGTGTGTTTATTTGTTCACTCCCCACATCTGGCTCAGCAGTCAGTGTGTATGTGATTGAGTGCATGCGTATGTGTGTGTGTGCTATGTGTTCACTACCCAGATGTGGCTCAGCAGTGTGTGTTTGTGTGTGTGTGTGTGGGAGAGAGAGAAAGGGACAGACAGACAGAGACCGATAGAAAGACAGAGACAGAACAGGACTTGATATTTACCAAGTGTTTCCCTCGTGGGAGGCTGTGTGCCTGCATAAGTGTGTGTGTGAGAGAGAGAGAGGAGGGGGAGGCAGATATGATGATATTTACTGAGGATTGGCCATGAGGCCGCAGAAGATTATTAGGATCTACTAAATGAGCATTCTTGTGCTGGTGAATCACTAAACACACACTTCCCTCCCTCTCTTTCTCCTTCCTCAGTGAAACACACACAACACACACTCACACACACACACAAAGTGCACGTCAAGATAAAAGAAAATAATCTGATATACTGTAGACAGAAAGACAGACAGACAAAGAGAGAATCGGAGAAACAGACACAGAAACAAATACGTTGGCAAACAGACAGACAGGAAAAAAACAGACAACAGCAGATCTCTCTCTCACTCTCTCTGTGTATAGTGGGGAGGTTCCCATCTCATCTCTCTATTCATGTGTCCAGCTGTGCCCTGCTCCCAGCCTGGTTTGCTGGCCAGTGAGTCAGGGATCCTCCTGAGAGCTGCCACAGGTGCACTGCATCAGTGCTGCTGTGGATCCATGCCTACAGCTGCAGGGGGAATTTGGATGGCTGCTCCATGTACCTATACCTTTCCATACACACACACTCACACATTATTGTTATTATGGTAGCTCTCCTTGAAGAAGTTTCTGTCTGATATATGCCATGTCAGATACCAACATGGTCGGCCTAATGGCAACCCTGGCCTCTCCACCACACTGCTTCAATAGTGGCTCCCCTCTCACATCAGGATAATACATAAAGACACCTAAAGAGCGCTAAAATCTTTACACACACACACACACACACACAAGCCATCATTAGTCAACAGCATAGGGAACAATAGCCCCAGCTGTTGAGTATTTACTGAAATGGCCCAGCAAGTGACCCAGTATTACATGTTAGTGTATTAATACTGACCTGCACCTGCTTTTGGACTGACTTTAGACATGGAACAGATGGGGAATTAAATCATATCTACACAAGGCCCAAAAACCTGGTAATGACATCTGGCTATCCAAAGACGTGAAAAAGTAACCCCTTTTCATTATGCACATATATGCACATCTTAGTCTAAATAAACAAACAGAGAAACAGTGTGTGTGTGTGTGTTAGTGGAGAATGTGGGCACTCTACATCATTCCCTATCGACATCACTCTACACCATTCCTTATCTGGTTCTCCACATTGTGAAATGTGTGTGTGTGTGTGTGTGTGCAACATTCACTTCTCCATGTTAGCTGCAGCTTCTCTCACTTCTGCTTCCTATCTATCCTAGCACATCATGTCCTCCCCTGGGGCTACGACTCAGACTCAACTAGTGTGAGTATAACACGATGATGGAGGAGTGTACACACATCTCTCTCTCTCCCTGTGTGT
>JAGFZM010000463.1:3834-14499 GCA_017657215.1 Limnothrissa miodon | reverse complement strand
GGTTGTCTTATATTCAGGGTCGTCTTATATTCGGGCCAATACGGTATTTGATGTTGAAACCAGGTCAGAAAAAGGTGAGACACAAGATCTCTCCTATGTCCTAGACAGCAGCTGGACTGGACACCCCTCAAGTAGGGTCCCACGGAACCTTATGACCAATCAACTAGAACCGGCACTAAGCCGTCAACTTATTTGGCTTGACAGACATCTACTGTACAGTTAGTATTAATCAGCACGAACCTGTGGGATGATTCCCATTTCAGTTTACAATCCATGTGAACTTAAAATGGAAAAAGAAAAACACCCCCAAAAAGATGTAGGCTACTAATCAGTACATCTACATTGCTACATTGTGGGCTGCTACATAACATTATTACCAGCAGATGGCGCCAAATAGCCACCTGCTGGACTGGATGGTTTTACAGACTGCAAAATGCCGCAAGGTTTATGGGGTGATTTGTCAGACACACTGCATGATCCCATGGGAGCAGTTATTTGATATGTGATATTTGTCTGAAGTTGAATGTAGTAGGAATAGACACTGTGTCTGTTTGTTAAGTAGACTACTTCAAAACTACAGGAAGGAAATAAGATGTTTCTGGATAAAAGAAAATACTTTTGAGATATTGGATTATTCCTCTGATGCACATTTATTGGCAACCAGTCTAAAAATAAACAGATGTTAAAAACACCTTAAAAACACCTTTTTGAATTGTGTCAACATAGAAGTGACATAACATAAATTATCAACACAACAGTTTGGGATGCAGTCATTAATGACACTAAATAACAGCAGTGGCTTTAAAGTGTTGTGTGTCATCATTGTTCATGATCCACGATGTCATGTTTATGTGTCACTGCTATTCTGACTATTCCACTTGAGACTGAAAACCTGCCCTAGGCAGTTGGGTTAGCCCTTGAGCCGTCAGAACTGCCCAAGGTTTCTTCCTCTACCATAACAAGTAAAAACAAAAAACGCTGCTAGGGAGTTTTTCCTTGCCCCTGTTGCTCATTGGGCCTCTTGTGTTAAGCGCTTTGTGACATGCCTTTTGTAAAAGTGCGCTATATAAATAAAAATTGAATTGAATTGAATTGAATTGACTCGACAGCCTCAAGTAAAGTGTTGCTGAAGTTGGTCTATGGCAACTCCATGCCAGCTGCTGACTGTGGAGAGCTGAAATGTGACACTTTACATTATTTTTTACAGATATGAAGGAAAAGACTACACTCTAGATGGGCTCTGGAAATGTCATCTAAGCAGCTACGTAAGGTAGCCCACTGAATCTACTCCAGAACTCCTTAATGTACAGCTGCATTGCCATGGTTAAAACCCATAGACCACTGACCGCATGTGGTCCGCAGTTGGAATCTAAGTTGTAATCAATATTTCAAATCAATCTGCTCTGATAATATGGCTATGGCTGGCAAATATCAGTCCAGTGCCTTTGCTGTCGTTAGCGTGACATACTGTTGGCACCAGTGTTTGACTGCTAGCACCTTTAAACACGGACGTTACAAAACGGATGTGTAGTTGAATTGCTAAAACAAGAAGATGGAATAGCTGAATAGAAAAAAAGACTGAAGAGGAAAAAACATTTTAAGTGGCAAAATGGCGTGTGGGTCATTAAACCATTAAACCAAAGACCAAAACCCCAGTGGACCTTCTGTTCACTTTCAACAGACCAGTTCAGGTTGACTATGGTCAATGCAGACTCTTTCAATCACACTTTTATTCAGTCAACAGAGAAGATTGAAGCTTTCTCATTTGTACGAGTTTTGTAAAGGTTGTACCTGCATCTCTGATTGATTGTCCTTTTATCAGAAAGTATCTGATTTAGTCTCAGCTATCAGTCATAATAGGATAACTATATTGTTTTCCATGGCGTTATTATGCCTGTCTGGGTTTGGCCTGATTCATGTCTTTCAAAAGAGACGATCCACAGTGTCCGTTGATGGTTGTTTGCTCATACACAAATACCGCAGCAGCGATTCGAAATCTTAGAATCAAATGCCCACAAATGGGTGGACTAGACTGGAGGATGCATTTGGTCAGTGAGAGAGGAGTGAATGTGAATGACATGCATTTGGCATTCAGGACTCAAGACTGTAGGTGAAGGCTGCCTGCTTTATCCTCTGGACCGATGTCAAATCCACTTGAAGCTTTAACAAGGCCATTTTATGCAAGACCTTCAAAATTAAAGGGTGCAGCCTCAACACTCACGAACTTGTCTGAGCTCAACATGTCAGGACCATCCTTTGTCAAAATCACACGCAACATAATGTTGTGCCCACTCAAGCTACATTTCTAATCACATCATGTCACCTCAAATCATTTTTCATTCTTTCCCATGTTTAACTTTATAGAAATATTATATATTTACTCTCAATCTTTTCTATCTGGTGGGGAACTATTAAGAAACCTGCTGTAAGTTGTGACACAATTTTAATGAGGTGGATGAGCAGGACAGGCAAAAATGATGAGCAATGAAAACATCAGACAAAGTCTTTTTCCATCTCTCCTTCACGTACATCCATCCATCCATCCGGAACTTTGGCCAGAAATCTGTCTGTTCATGAGACAGAATCTAAGACATGTCAGGTTAAATAAAACACATGTGAGAGCTCAGGATTGGTGGATATTCTCCAATATTTCTGTACTCTAAAAAACAGGAGAGTGTGAGTCATGTTTCATTCATGGCTCTGTGCGTGTGTGTCTTTGTGCATGTGTCTTTGCATGTCTGTGTGCATATGTGTGTGTCATGCACTGCTCTCTGATGAGCCAATGACTAGCGCTCCTGACAGCCTCAGTCTCTGATGAGACAAGTTCATCCTAGGGGTTGCAGGGGGAACAGAAACTTCAAATCCAATCAAATGTCAGGTGACATGTTTTTAGGTGTTGGCTCTGTCTTACACAGGGCTGCTTTAAAGGGCTTTAGAGCACTCTACACTGCACTGCCTCCCCCACAGAAAGCATCGTAGGGAGGGCCAGCCCCACTTCATTCAGTTGTTCAGATCTTGATTGGACAATAATCACATTCTGGAAGTAAAAAGAAAAAAGTGTATATTGTGATATAAATTCTAATGGAGAATGCGGTAGGCTACATAGTACATTTCCACTCTGGTTTGTGTGACTGATTGCTTTATCTGAAACTAGAACTGCTTTAGATTTGTGTAGATTTGTGATATGTGTAGGGTGTACTCACACTAGGCACAGTTCACCTGTACTGGAGCATGGTTGTCTCTGGTCCCTGGTCCACGCCATAGACTGGTCCACACTCACACTGCTTATATTAAAATGTACCTGTACTGTTCTGGGCACAGTTGAGTTGCTGTGTTCTAGAATATTTTAGAACTTTTTGGTTACTATAACAACCGGGCACTCCAAATTTTCTTGGAGTAAATAGAACGTTAATGCTTATTCCGTCATAAGTGATGTTCTGTGCTTGGGCACGCTTGTGATCACACAACGTTGCTTAGCCCTGCTTTAAAGGAATCATCACAAGTGAATCAACCCACAGCTAGTTTCACATTGCTGAGAGCTGTCAGTAGGTACTGGAATGACATCCATTGCTAACTGAATAGCTAAAGGAGGTTTAATTTCTGGTAAAAACTCATTTGTTAGCATTAGTTGCCAGTTAGCAAATTTGGTCAATGTTGTACCAGATGCTGTTGTTCTTCTACCTACCACAACCTCAATGAACGGGGATATGAGCTGATTGACTCTATGAGCCCCTCCTCCATCTCATAAGTCCCTTTTTGATTGGATCTTAATCCTATGCAAACTAAAGAAAATGGAGATGGCTGAGCAGCTATACTGGGCTGCAGAATGAAATCAAACGAAGTTCACAGGTCAGTCTATGGGTGTTCACCAGGCTAATAGTGTAGTCAGTAGGCTAGCTGTACTCAGTAATGTTCTGATGTTGATGGTTTTCCTTCATTTCTGTGGGGTGTTCCAACCTAGAACTCATAACGCATGTGTCCTATATTGCTCATACACAACCAAAACTGTTCTGAAGATTTTACCAAAAACAACTGCAACTGAGATTCCAACTGTGGACCTCAGGACATACATTAGCAGCAGTCTGAAATATCACATTTCAGTTATTTAGTGTCATGAAGAGTGACATGACATGATCTGACACGAGCCATAAACATAACTTGTAGCTACATGTATAGTCAGCAATGTATTGCTGCTGAAAGTTTTCATTGATTTGTATGGTGCCCTCTAAGCTCTGAATTACATAGGAAGTAAGAATTACACATGATAATAATGCATGTTTCCTATACACACACCATACAGTAACCAAAACTTGAAGATCATTCAGAAGACCAAATTCAACTGCCTGATACAACGATGCCTGAAATTATAGTATATAGTTGTTCTGTTGTTGCTTCAAATTACACGAGACGGTTTCACCTTTTGTTTATCCAGTGTCATCATAAGCTGTCCTGGTGGAATACTCCAAGTCAAATCATGCTGTGAAATGGAGAGTTATGACACCCAATAAACACATCAGCATCAAACAGACACCTGTTTGAGAAGCACTCAAGCACACGTCAAGGATATTAGGGAGTCAAATTACGTGTGGAGCTGTTGATTTGACCTGACTTGGCAGGCCAGTACTGACAGGGAAATAAATTGGATGGGGGCAGACAGGAATTGAGACTCATCTAAGCAGGTCCTGCTGTGAGTTTTTTTTTCCCCCACTGCCAGGATCCTTAGTGGAGGGCTGTCACATAGTCAAAATAATCAGCGATATTTTATCCTAGTTGTTGTATCATGAGAAAGTCACTGTAAGGAACACAGCAAAGTGATGCATTGTAGTGTATGACAAAAGAGCACAATTATCCTGTTGATTAGCACACATACTATAGTATCACACATACTACAGCATTGGTACGTAGTTCTGCAAACAAATCTTCTATGTAAGCAATCTACTGATGTCTAGCCTATCTAAGGTACTGTGGACCAAGCCTAATGATAATGGTAGACGTAACATGAATGTAGATTGTCGATGGCAGGATCATGTAAGGTAAGCATTTTTGGACTACGTCAGTGGCTGATGGTGATAGATGTTGTGTTAGCAAAATGATGTTAGCTGTTTGCTAGCTGTATGCAATTGATTATGGCTGCCTGCCAGTCCCTCTGACTTTACTTGTACACCAGCATTTGACAACCAGCCAGTTTTGTTTGCTATAGTACCAATGTCCCTTGTACATCTAGCTCATTTGTGTGTTTTTTTTTTATTTGTGTGACAAACCACCAACCCATACACGCATTGTCAGGATATTTGGCAGTGTAAAAGGATGTCTAACGTCTAATTCTGGTGCTCCAGAGAAAAAAGTTTCTACAGCTTCTACAACTGTATATAGCAGATCTTAGTGCATGTATTCTCAGACATTATGCGATGGGTTTTTGCAAACTCTAATACAACTTTCATAGACTACAGACTCGTGTTTATATGTGGCTGTTTCTCCAGTGTGGCTGCAGTACAAAAATGAGACTCAAGGACAGAGAGTCTGAGTGCAAGCACGCCATCATGACTGGAAACCCAGTCTACAGTACCCCATTGCTGTTACCAACCACCAACACGCAGGACATTCTTCCATCTAGTTTGTGAAGTTCATGGCCATTGAAGTGATCCCCCAGCCCACAGAAGGAGGCGACCAACTCAAGATTCTTCCACAATGTGAGACTTTAATGCGAGACTGGATCTGCACACTCAATGCCACTTTTTTGACTGGACTGAATGAGGGGCGTCTTTATTTTTGCAAATCTCTTGTATCTAAATTTTATCTGTGGTATTATCTAGTCACTACATGCATACATAGTACACATTAACATTGAAACCAATACTATGTCTTTTGTATTGTATGGTTTGGACATCATCAATTATACAGTCTTATTACTACATGGATCTTCCCTGTCCTGACCCAGGCAGCCCACCCTGGCTATGCTCTTTTGCACTGCATTACTGTGTGTTAAACAAAATTGTTGTATAATTTATTACCTGTATAAAATGTTGATAGCTGCCTATGTATATTGCATATTGTCTTGATGCCCATCGTGCCCATAGTACTTCTTGTACTAGTACTGTATGTATACTGATGGATGCCTTTGTTGCTTGCCTAGAGAGCAAAACACCTACCAGAGATAAATTCCTTTGTATAAGTATACTTGGCCAATAAAACAGATTCTGATTCTGATTAACTCGTATTCAGATTCTGAGTTTGCTCGTATTTCATATATGAAAGGTTTGTATTAACTTTTTCTAAACTGAGTGCCTTTAACCTAACGGCTTTTGAAATGTTAAAATATGCTTTACAAGACCACCTTCGGGAATATAAACACTTAAATACCCCCAGTAGTGCTCTCGAGTTCTTTTTTTTATCTGATACACAGCTGAGTTTTATAAAACTGACAACTCTGAAAATATATCTGCATAGCTCTCATTGACAGCCACCTAGAAAAGACACACTTTTAGATATATATTTTTATTTAGATCTTCATTTTGATCCTTTACTCCACTTTGATAGTGTTAAAGTGTGAAACTTTTTTTAAAAAACTGATGTTGAGCCAAGGGTATAGAATTACTGTAGGGTGGAAAGTGGAGACATGTCCACACCAATATTTTTCAATAAAAACACATTTTTGTAATCTCTACTGGTTTAGATGTTTTAAATGTGTAAAAACATTTAATTGAACTTCAACTGAAGGTACTGTAAACTTCCCACTAATGTTGAGACGCTGTTGTATTGAGCTGAGGTTTTCTGACTATGACGTTTTCTGACAGCAGACACCTTTTGACACCTTGGAGTGCAAAGCACTTATGCTTCATGTGAGTGACACACACCAGGAAACCAACCTGGCCAAATCTAACCACTTTCAGTCATGCTTGCTCAGGCATCTCCACAAAGCTGCTCCACCAAGCCAAACAGACACTCTTCATTTAGCCAATGTCTACTAGTGAACATGTAGGGAGTGGAGACGAGCTGTCTGTCTAGACAACGCTGATGGGTCCCATTGAAATCCCTCCCTCTGCTCCTGCTCAATCACACACTCTTTTTTTTTTTTTTTAAACTTCCTTTCCAAGCCTTTCTTTTGATTTCAATTGCTTAAGCTCCGTGGAAGCTTCTTCGTTTCAGGGTTTATCATGTCTGTCTCCCGCCTCTCACTCTCTTTCCCTGGCTTTCATGTCACACTGCTCAATCTCTGATGACGCCTTTGTTGCAAAGACAGGAAGTACAGAAACGGGACAAAAGCAATCAAACTGAGGAAAACTACACAGAGACTTTTCCTGAGAGGGTGTGTGCATGCCATACACATCGTTGCCACGGATATAAAGAGATGTTTGTTGTTGTTTCCTGTCATCTTTATTGTGGTGACAAGTGCTCTGATGTTAAGTGTTTGTTAGTGCAAGTGTTTACTGCATACACTAATTAACATTGATGCTGATAGGATTGTCTACTTAAATTACTATACATTAACGCTGATAGGATTATCTAATTGCAGATGGTTATACATTCTATTTTCATTTTGATTTCAAAATGTACAAAATCATACAGCAGTTATTGAGAGTGTAAAGGAGTCATAGAACACATTTTTTCCTTCAGAAATTGTTCTTTGAGACTCAATAATAGTGTACGCAAATTTGTGCGTCTGAAAGTGACCCAGGAGCACTGCTAGAGTGTCATTTACAGGCTAATTTAAAAGGGTTAGAACGAAACTATTCGTAATTCCCACCTCCCCTGGCAAATTCATGAAGCAGATTGGACCTGAGAAGGTTCCAAACTACTTTTTGATTGGATATGTAAATGAAGGAGGTGTATCTGTCGGAACTGCCCAAGGTTTCTTCCTTTACCATAACAAGTAAAAACAAAAAACGCTGCTAGGGAGTTTTTCCTTCTCCCTGTTGCTCATTGGGCCTCTTGTGTTAAGCGCTTTGTGACATGCCTTTTGTAAAAATGCGCTATATAAATAAAATTGAATTGAAAATTGAATTGAATATCTGAGTGCTGCCGACATCAAGAGCCACCTCGTTTTAGATTAGCCCGTTTCAGCACGGCCATTTCTAGCTTGAAATTTACATGTAGAACGGTGGTAGATGGTGTTGAAATTTTGCTGTGGTCAATTGGATACCTTAAGATACTTAGATTCAACAATAACAAGGTAAATGCGGTTTGACATTCTAAGAGCCCTTTAAAAGAAAACTGTTCTCAATTTAGTACCGTTTTGAAAATCAAGTATTATTCTCGGAACCAAATAGCAAATCAGCATCTAAATCTAACCAATAGGGGTCAAGCAAATTAGAACTAAAAATCAGGTTGCTCCCACTGCTTTGCTTCAGCTGTAATATCATTATGTCAGTGTTGTAACGAATTTCCAAGATCTTTTTTCCTACTCCCACTTGGTGAACTTAAACAGGTATAATAATTTATGCCCTAATTTACCTTTACCTAACATGTCCACATTTAGTGACCTTAAATGGGTGGAAATGTGTGAAATGTGTTTGTCTTCACCTTACCTGACCCATATCCTCAAAGTGCCAGCATCCCTGCATCAGACTTGATGGACTAATTACAGTATTTGTGCCAATGCAGAGCCATAGCCAAGGGCTGTACTGTACGGTGTGTCCACTGAGACAGATTTGAAGTGAATAAAAGCCTACAAGGATCAGCACCAAGGACACAGGAGGAGTGAAACAGCCAGGGAAGGCAGGTTATGTAAACAGCTGTCATTGTTCCCTGGTCTTTTTTTTTTTTTTAGCAATTTAGTGCTAAATGGTCTTCAATGGGGCAGACTGACATGCAGTGATAGCAGATTTGTTAACAGGTTTGACAGGATTTGATGTGACTACCATCTACTAGGGCTGGGCGGTATATCGGTACAAGTATTTACTGCTACAAGTAAAGGAGCTGTGGCATCCCTTATCTCTCAGGTCAAGACAAGCTAGCCAAAGAGGAGACAGACACTGCAAAACAAGTCCAGAATCACATTGCCCTTAGCAGTATATCGAACCTGATTACAGGCCCAGACATACCAATGCAGTAGCCTCGCCCTCCCAGCCCTGCCCTGTACTTTCATTTCATTTCGTTTAGAAGGTCTGGGAACCCTGCACTGACAATCGTTCTCTCATTAGATATGTGGTTTCTGCTGAAGTTTAAACTGATTGGATCTGCCTTTACCCAATTGCTAACGCCTGGTCGTGACATATGCAACGCGACAGCTTGTGAAGGATGATAGCTTCCCTACCATTTAGCCTAGCCACTTCCTTGGAAACTAACGGAGCAAGCTGGAAAATCAAACTTTTCCCGAAACCTGTGGGTAGTTGGGCCACGACATCTTTTCCGCAGATAAAATTAAATAAACATTGTTCTTGTTCAGACTTCAGTTCCTTTATGTTCTGAAGCGTTCCCACAACGGACTGAATAGCCTCCTGTACTACGACTGAGTACGCAATGACAACAGACAAGTGGAGTAACGTTAGCACAACATTTGAGTCCTACATTTGTCTCACAGTACGGCTGAGACTGTTAACACATTAGTTTTCTTTGCACAAAATATACAAATGGAAAGACAACCCACATGTTTATGTTATTATTGTTTGCAACTGTTGCACAGTTTAGTTCAATAGGGTCTGGCTGCAGACCTGCACCTCAGAGCTGCACCACAGACCTGCACGCTCAGTCATCCAAACTTCCTCTGTCACTTGCAATCGACACCAGCACACTACGGTGCCTGCAATGTCACTTGAATGCAATGTCTGAATAGCCTCCTGTACTACGTTTGCTGCCGCCATTGTTAGGCCACACCAATAAAATTAGTTGGTTCTCGGATTTTTTCTGGAAAAATATGGAGCGAGTGAGCGAAATAAAAATAAAAAAAATGTTCTGATGGTAAATTAGCACATTCACAGTTAATGTTCATTACTGTGATGATTGCTCACAGCACACTTTTTGTCATGCAGGTTTTAGGCAATGTACAAATTCATAATTCTGTCATTCTATGTTATGTAAAGGTTTGACGGTTTGTCATTTATTTAAAAGTTTGTGAATCAAAGCACCAAGTAAGCTGGCTGTGGAATTGAGGTATGACTAAGTCTAGGCTGCTGTAGCTTACGTTCAAACTCATTTTGTCACAGGGCATTAGAACGTCAAAATCGCATTGATTCACCAGATAGCAATTAGATACTGACTAAAACTCTGTGAGCAGCGCAACGGAGATGGATATTCATCAACGTGCAGTCACGTGAATCTAGAAAAAAGACGATTTTTTGCATGACAAAGTGAAGCGTGTGTGCGCGCGAGGATGTGAGTGTGTAGGCACATGCTATTCATTTATTTATTAATTGATTTTGATGGCGAAACACTTTGAATGGGTTTTTTTCGCCTCTCAATCAATGAAATATCAAACTCATCTCCAC
This sequence comes from Limnothrissa miodon, assembly GCA_017657215.1. Lineage (NCBI taxonomy): Eukaryota > Metazoa > Chordata > Actinopteri > Clupeiformes > Clupeidae > Limnothrissa > Limnothrissa miodon. The sequence continues at coordinate 4,075 of JAGFZM010000463.1, read as the reverse complement.
AGAGTTGCACAAGCATACTGCTTGTAGCCTACAACTGCGCAAAGTTGCACTTGCATGCACTTGTCAAATGTCTTTCTCTTCTGATCAAGTATTCTAATAATTGCAAACACTGGCCTAGCAGGATCCACCGGCATCTTTCCTCATATCATGTGTCTTGTCTGAAGTGAAAGGCGCGATTTGATTGGTTTTCGACCTCACGTGAACGCAGCATGCTTTTTTTTCCAGTATTATAGCTATCAGC
>JAGFZM010000462.1:0-15983 GCA_017657215.1 Limnothrissa miodon | reverse complement strand
AACATATAGAAAGTAGTCAACTGGTGGAAATACATGTACATTCCTAAACGGGGGTCTTAAAGCAACATGAGACGACATCTAATACACATCTAATTCAAGCACTGCACACTATTATTTATTTAAATACAATAAACTAAATGAAAATGACAAACTTATAAAAAAACAATGAAAAAATAGAAAATAATTTTAAACTAATGAAAAACAAATAAACACAACTTGGAAAGAACAGTTTTACAAATATTTACAAACAATCTATTTTGCTCCCTTTCCATCATTTTCTTTCATGGGGGCTTTTAAACTCTTCCGGGAAGAAACACTAACACTGTTACAGAGAGGTTCTTCAGATTCCCTGCAAAAACAAAATAGAAACAACCTCATTTCTACTTAGAGACTTTCACAGAAGATTCCTACAGCTCAAACCAAGATACTGCACATTAATCTGTAGCAGGCAAAAATCTCTGGATGCCCTTACTGAGCTAAAACGACACAAAAAAAAACAATGAATACGATCAAATTTTGACTAAGAACTTGAAATTTTGCTAATTATACCCTTTGCTTGCCTTGAATTTCATTTTTCTGCTGTACACATACTGCAAACAAAAATACATCACCAGTAAATAATCAGGCTACATCAGGTTTATCTCCTATACATTATGATGCATTAGCAGGTACATTTGCCTTATTGGAAAAGTACGAGCATTATGAAACAGGAGGGAGCAATCAGTGGATTGGACCGTCATCGACATCTCTCTGACCCCAAGCCCAAGGTCACCTTTCTATCTGCAAACACAGAATCCCATTAAACACAGGAGAAATGACGGAAGCAAATGACCCTCCTGGGGGTGGCTCAGATAGCAGCAATGCAATCAACAACAAGCTGATGGTTTTCATTTCTCATGCGAAACACACACCATGTCCTCCATGAGGACTTCTTTTCTTTCCCTCAGTCTTTTCTACCATCCTCACACACATTACATTACATTACACATCCTCACAACACACATAAATTCTTAACTCCTTGCAACAGACAATGCATAAGCCTTTACATGACACCCTGCGCAGTTTACATACATTAATGTTAGGGGGTAAAAAAGATTACTAGTGTTTCATTTTATACATCTTCTAAATAGGCTTTTAAAACTGGAGGGCAAAGTCTAAACAAAAACAACGGAGAGTGAAAGCTGTTTAGTCTGGGGCTAACATATGACCATTTGGGAAGATGGTTATGATTAATTTAATAGAGCAGAGAACCACAGAATGAAAAGCATCGGGTGTGGGTGGGGGTCACTGATCTCTAAAGAACAACTGGATAGGCTAACCCATTGTTAGAGCCCCATCAACAATGAAGCCAATAGAATGCTCAAGTCAGCGGCCAAATTGGGACCCGATTGGGACCATTGGGACCAACGGAATTCTTCAGCAGGCAGAGTGACAATGGTTAGAACTCAAATATGGCGGCTGCCACTGTGGCTTCAACCTTATGACGTAGATGTCCTATCCAGTTATTCTTTAGAGATCAGTGGTGGGGGTAGGTTTAATCATCAGTGAGACCCACAATGCACCTCTGAAGGGGATGAGGCAGCGCCTGTAGCTCTGTGATTTATGGACCAGGGGTTATGCAAGTGAAAAACAGCCTAAATGACTTTTTGATAGTATCGAGCCAAGAGGAAATGGGAGGGGGGTGGAGCAGCGTCTACTTCAAGAAAGATGATGTCATGGAGCGACGGTGCACACTGAAAAGATAGCCATGATGCAGGTGAAACCAGCTGCTGTCTAGTTTAGCTCCATTATTTAGTGCCCTACACCAAGAACATGCACCAGTGTAAGCTCAGGGAATGTGATCAGGACTTTCTGCCTTTGATGCAACAATTAATAAATGCATTATTTGATTATCTAATTAGCTTAGACAGAGGAGGTTGCTGTAGAATGTTGAACATAAAGCTTTGAGACTTAAGATAACTCAAGACACAGTTAAGACAACAACTGCTAATCCCTGCAAATGCACTGCTAATGCCTGCGTCTAAGGGTGAGGTTGACAGAAATGAAGGACATGAAAAGTGTTACGCAACCTTGGTGGCAGCAATGGCAGCTGCCACCAGATCCCTCGCCTCATTTTCAAGCCACCCGGAGGGGCTCTCCCCATCAATCAACGGCACATCTCCGTGGATCATACGACTTGGGAAGTGTGAGATGACGTAGTGGCTTGCTTTGGAAAGCACACAGTGTTCGGACGACTAGGGAGACTGACTGCCTGACTGACTGGGTTAGTATTGGCCATAGTGTCTGTCAGATAACACACTGTCTGCCTCCCCCTCTCTCGGAAGACATGTAATTAGGACTGATGGCCAGGGATTTGATTACATGGGTGTGCCGCAGAAAGAAAGAAAACACAATTCATGGAGTTCTGCGTGGAAACAGCCAGTAGTGTGATGTTTAAACTGCAGAGAATGAGAAATCCTAATAAATGTATTCTACCTCAAAAATACACACACACACACACACATATATATATACATATATATATATACACACACACACACACACACACACATATATATATATGTGTATGTGTATATATACATGGAGTAATATATAAGGAGTAAATCTGTCAAGTACAATTGAAAGCTTCAAAAACAGCATTTAAAAGGAATTAGTCATAGGCATATCATTCTGGATTTTTTTTGTTGTTGTTGTTGTGGTTCTGTTCTGTATTTATTTACGTAGCTCTGAAAAACTCATCCATCACTGAGAACAGTGCAATACCTCCCCCTAGTGGATCGACTTAAAAGTATCCACATTTTCCCATGTTCCGTTTTACTACACAAATTGGCTTCTCAAAAATAACCCAACAGATTGGTAGGGAAGTGTTTACCTTTCACACAAAGGACACTTAAAAGCACAAATACATGTTTCCTTCTTCAACAAAACAAATGCACAGACAGTGTACGGAGGAAAAAAAGAAAAAGAAGAAAATTTTATCCACTAACCTTTGGCTAAATGTTCCATCCCTGCACTACAAACTCATGAAAGTAGTCCTTCCTCATGCCACCATGAAGAACTTAAACAAAGGCTACAGGCTTCCCCTGGTTGTGTTCTTCCAAAACACAGCCTCCAAATGTGCCATGACATGTGCCATAGACAGGCACTACTGACTACAGTCCCACAGCCCTCTGCTGCAGCTCCATCTTCTTTTAGGCCACATATTGCTCTCATTGCGTTTGGCCGTCATTTGGCCAGCCTGCGTCACTGTGCTCCCCACAAGAGGTTTCCAGGCATTCCGTGGCGGTTTGGGAAACCACAAGCTTGTTAGCCACTCAGAAGGACGAGTTAAGAATGGAGACAGGGAGTGAGAGCAGCTCCACATACCAGGCAGCGGAGGCCTTTTTAAAAAGCTTTCTGAACATGCTCCCTAAGAGGCACATATTTAAGCTGCTTTTCCAGATCAATGCTTGTTTTTCATTCATTCATTCCTGTCTGATGTGATCCTGAAGGCGTTTAAGACATTTTCCACTCAGCAGCAAGAAAAGCAATGCCAAAAATCACTGTTTGCATCTTAAAGGACATATTGATGGTTAACACTTAATGGGTAGAGAAATGGACTGAGAATTGAACCTTCAAATGCATGAATTAAACACTATTTAAGAATATGTGACAGAGGTTTATAGGATTATAACACAATTTTTGGACCAGTGGTGGGAACTCATTAGAATATCAATTCCTTAGATTTATAATAATGAAACTTTCTGCCAGACAAGGATTCAGAAAAATTAATCTGTGTCTAGTTCTCTTGCCATGAATGCACTACTGGTTTTGGCATGAGACTTGCTCAACACATTGCCTTGCCTTTAATTAAATTCATGAATATAATTTACACCTTGCTGATGGAATATAACAGTGTAATGCCTGGCCACCTTCAGAGATGTCTACCAAGCTGTCTACCAAAACCAATGGAGAGGCACACACCTTTGGACTAATGTAAGCTCACTACATGACAGCGCAGCACACACAATTTGCTATGCCAAATCTGTACCCAAACAGACTTTATATTCAGGAACTTGCTACTGTAGGTCTCATAGACAGATATAGTGCTGTGCAGACCTATTAATGGTTTATGTGTAACTCTTTGTGTACAGACCTGGAAAAAAATAAAATAAAAATAATACTATTCATATTTTCCCAAACTTATCTATACCAAGCACTGGAACACAGTTTCAGCATCACCATCCCCTTCGATTCATGTGTCAAGCCTTAGGGAACTCCGCTGGCTCTTACTGTAATCTAATGACCCACCTCAGAATTGCGTTATCATTCCCTGTTCCTCCTTCTGCTTTTCTTCCTTTCTTTTTCAGCAAGTGACACAGAGCGATGACCCTATTCACGAGGAAAAAAAAAATCAGTGCAACTGAGAAACTGAATACTGGATTCTAGAACATTTAACTGGATATGATTAGGTTCATAGCCCCCGATATTCTCCCTTTCATTTGCCTGTCCTCTGCTGAAGATCATACTCTCCATCCCCTGCTATTGATTCTCTTGCAGCATTAAGACTGGCCGGTTACAATCAAATAAATTTACTAACTAATTCAATCAATCAATCAATTTGTTATTTGATAGACCATTTATGCTCATGAACATGAAAATAGAACCCTTATTTGGATAGATGACTACCATTGTCAACTCTTATTTAATAACGGAATTGTAGCGTATATCAGAGCAAGTTAAAAGGAAAATCTAGCATGAGATCATAGGTGAAGGTTGTGTAAGATCGGTCAGGTGCGTTTCATGGTATTGCTCTTGGTTTCTCGCTCATTTTTAACTCACTTGCACGTCAGTAAGTTCATTGAGATTAGAGTTTCTACATGCATGCTCTGATAAGGCAACTGGCCTAACCATAGCTGCTCCTAGATAATGTTGCTGAAGAAAATGTCATACACTGACTGTGTTGCAAGGTTAAATGAGTAAAGTGTGCTCCATCGGTTTTGCCTTATCACAGGAAAATCACATGTCCCGTCCCCTTTCCTCTTGAATCACTTTGTGTGAAAAAATAAAATGGCTTAAGCAGTCATGCAAGAAAGTTTTGTTTTACAGGAACCGAAGTCTGTGAAAAAAATAAAATCTAAAATGTATAACATATAAATCTGAAAGACAGTGACTAAAACCAAGTAAAAGCAGATGCCCTAATGCCACTGCTAAATATATTTAATCCGATTCCTCCATTATAAATAGCACCAAGATGAATTATAAAGTCCTTAGACCTAGTTGGTTTAATTGAACTTAAGGGGCCCCATTTTCCCGATCTCTTGCGCGTTGTCAGAAGTCTTTCGGCATTTGTCTTTGGGGGCGGTCCTTGCGCAAAACACTATATTGCCTGCAGGAAAAGTGAACATTGTGCTTGGCGCAGAGATCAAATGGGCTCTTTTAAATGAATGATTTAGTCATGGGTGTGTTTGGGGCGTAGCATGTAACAGACCAATAAGAGTTCACACTCTCATTCTCTTACCCCCTTTAAAAGCCCAGCGCATTGTTCCATGGCGTATTATGTATTGTGATTGCAGATTAACCTTGGCGAAATGTTTTCATGTGAAGAAAATGTGCGCTAGGTGAATGCTAGGTGAAGGCACAGGAGATTTAAGGTTGAGCCGCACCAAATTTCTGGAGGTACACATCTGTGAGGACCTCACATGGACATCCAACACTGCATCACTGGCAAAGAAAGCCCAGCAGCGTTTGTACTTCCTGCGCAAACAAGCAAGTGCCCCACCACCTATCATGACGACATTCTACAGAGAAACCATTGAAAGCCTCCTCTCCAGCTGCATCACTGTGTGGGCTGGGAACTGCACTGACTACAACAGAAAAGCCCTGCACCGCATAGTGACCACAGCTGAGATGATCATTGGGGTATCACTTCCCTCCCTGAAGGACATCGCCTCACCCGGAAAGCAACCACAACTAGCCTCCGGCCCTCAGGTAGAAGGTAAAGAAGCCTCCTATGCAATTTGCACAACTTGCTGCTACCTTATTTATCAAGGCAGCTACCTTATTTATCATTTACCGTATTATACTTATATGCTGCTACTCTTATTCTGATTTTGAGCTGACTAACACTGATGACATTATCTGACTTTGCACACTCGTGCCATTACCGTGGTGAGAACATCTTCAAGCCTTTTTAGTAGACACGGCGCAGCACACACTGCGTTGTTTTGTCTGTCGTGTGTTGGATGTCCCGGACAAGGAGAAAAACTCACAAACAGCACATACAGTGTCTAGGGATTAGGACAGAGGTGGGCAAACTTTTTGACTGGTGGGCCACAGTGGGTCATAAAATGTGATAAAGGGGCTGTGCCAGCAGCAGATAGATGTAGTGTTTGTGTGCAGTAATAGGTAATAGTAGTACTAGAAGTAATAGGTAGAAAAGCATGGATATGCAAGGCTTTTTTTGAAAAAAAAAAAAAAAAAAAAAAATGCATTCATTAACAGCAGTTTGCAGACATTGCAGAAATAATAATGTTTAATAGTGTTATTTAATATAATTTTGAAAAGTTTGGCGGGCCGGATTAAAAAGCCATACGACCATATGGCCCCCGGGCCTTAGTTTGCCCATGCCTGGGTTAGGACATGTTTTCTACTGTACCTGTACACTTGTTCTGTCTTGTTTGTCTACCTGTCTGTTTCTAGTGGTAAGAATAGGGATTAAAGTATATTAGAGTATATTTTTAGAGCATATTAGAGTATATTTTCTGTCAAAATATTGATTATGTTGTTTTTGCGCACTTTATTGTCTGTTCTGTCCTGTATTGTCTGTTTAATGTACGCAAGGGGGCAGTGAGAAACGTAATTTTGATTCCTTTGTATGTCTAGTATAATGTGAAGAAATGATAATAAAACTGACTTTACAGTATATATAACCGAAATATGAACTTAAATGACGTTCTTGCGGTGTAGCATAATATGTAGTTTCAAGTTTGATATAGTTTAGAAAATTTATTTGTATCCCTGTGTCCGCCACTGGTCAAATAGCCCGTCAGTTGCTTGATATTAATTTTCAATGATTACTGCAATCAACAATGTTTTGCAAATATTATATATTTTACAACCTGGTCTCACAGAAATCCGTGAAGTAGACACTGTCCATTAACTCAAAATCCGCGTTGATTTCACAGAATCAGACAACAGATAAATGACAATGGATTTATCTCCAAAGCACATAACTATATGCTCATTCCGTGGTGCCCGCACGGATCTTCTTTTCAAAGACGGCAACCATGGTGTGGTGCATGTGATTGCTCCTGCTGTGTGTGCGTGCACTCTTCCATATCCCAAAGCACCAAGCGCCCATACAATAGTCTTTGAACAATGTGCAAATGATTCCTGACCAGGTTTTTTCTGGTCAGTGGCGAACTGACGTTCACTGCCTGTAAAATAGCAAGTTTAGCCAATGCGCTGCACCACACCCAGTCTTTTCACTCACTGCCCGACAGAGCGCAAAGCGTTTCGCTATCTTGACAACATACATTTCCCCCGGAAAAAACAACAATGCGCTCGCACAAAAAAGCAATGATAGGTTGCGCAAGTCGCGAACGCACAGTGCGCCGTGTGCATTATCGGGCCCAAGAAGAATAAAGACGGGACAAACACTACTTCTAAATGGATTGCAAAAGGCCGTGAGACTCATTCATTTCAACCACTTCTAACAGTCTCACACCCGCTTTGCAATTTGTCATGGTTAGGAATTAGGCTATTAATTTTACCGCACAGAAATTCATAAAGTAAGAAATAAAATTGACAAATTCGAATCTGCAAGAAAACGATCTTACAACACAATATACGGGTCTATTCAACAGCGGTAAAATAGACAATGAGCTACAACCGGATTTTCGTCCAAACAATATGTACCTTAACTTATTCTTTTTCTCTAGATTTTCTAGATTTTTTAAATTACGAATAACATTAAAGGTCTCATTCCATCGTATTTTCATTAATTTTGTGGTGGTCTCTTGTCTAAAATAATGTCATGAGAGTTGGTTTCGACAAAAATATGCTGTGGTTGTCTTGTTTCAAGCTATTATAGTTTAGTTTGAATATTAATGATATGCAAATGTATCGCCTCTGATTGGCTAACAACACTGTGACGCTCCTTCTAGTGGGTCTGTCTGCAGGCAGCCCAATGTTTTCTTGAGGGCGGGCTAACTGCCTAGCTAATGTTCGATGTGACGTAGGCTTCCACGGCTTTTCTGATTCGCACGTTTTTCCCGGCAGTTTTCTATCACAGGCGAATACAGACTACAGGGGTAAGAGAGCATTTTGAAGTTGAGCATAGAAGTACAACTTGGGCTGACCTATGGTAATGTAAAAAAAATCAAGTCTTAAATGGTTTATTTTGGAAGGAGACCTTTACAACATAACAAAAAAATAAGGGAATAAGATATCAAACTTGGCAAAGAACCTCAACATTCCTGTCTCATGAAGTTTTTTACTGTTGATCTGTTAAATATCTCAGTTCAGTAGCCTTCTTTTTTATGTCAGCTTTTTTGACCACCGACTGCTCCTTTTTCTTTATCATCATCTTAGGGTGTTTGACTTTGTTATTAGTTATTTGTTATCAGTGTTTTTAAAAAGGAAGCTCTAGAAACTGACACGGCCAAATGTAGTAAGAGTAAATTTTTTGTTAAAATCAACAATAGCGAGACAACTGTTTGTCCTGCACAAACTATGATAATATATTCTTTAATTAACAGCTGCTTTAATTCCCTCATGGTAAGAAGGGTGGGTTTTTCAGAACTAGTATGCCCCCCGACCCCCCAAGCCTCCACCACACACCAAATTACCCAACTTACATTAGCCGTGTTCACACCATCGGCCCAGGTCTGGCCAAGACGATTCTCAGGTGAATGGAGCTAATGGTCTGTGGCCACTGGCCTCTGACCGTGCGTTCACACTGTCGGTCCTGTTTCGAGGACGCTTAGACCCACCCCTAACTGCGAAACCGTCACATTCACACCGCCCATTTTAAAGTGTGGGAGGCATGCATACATGTAAACTGCAAGAGAGTAAAGTGAATGCGTGGTCCCATCCTCGAACGAATACCTAGTGGGAGAATACTGGCCAGAATTTCAGTGATGGAACAGTGACTGCGGGAATTCAGAGTTTCTCGGGAAACGTTTGACTTCATCTGCACGACCCTGAAGTCAACACTGAAGAGACAGGACACAGGATTTCGTTTGTGCATCCCACTGGCGAAATAAGCATAACGAGGTAATTACGTAAACACTACATTTTGTTTAAGTAATTCGGTAAGTCACTAATCATGAATCAAATATGGACAAAATGTAGGCAAACTCTTGGAACACATTTTTTTTGTGCTTCATTTCGTTTTGGGCCTGCACAACAGCCCGCCTTTAACATCGCCCCTGGCTCGACTTGGCCTTACTTGGATGATGGTTTGAGCCGGACCAAGGATAGCTCAGAAAATTTACCCGATTAGCCTTACTTAGCACCACGGCCCAATGGTGTGAACACGAGTCAGCCCGCTTTTGGACCGATGGTGTGAACACAGCTATTGCTCCCTTTCTTCCAGGCACACAACATAATAGTAGGCCCCCCACTCAAAATGAGGACACCGTCCTCCCATCTCCTCACACAACACTACACACAACACAAACAGCTAGTCCCCCCCCCACACACATACAACAGTACACTACCCCCCCGCCCACACTCTTTTTTTCAGCTAGCTCCTTCCCCACATTCACTCAGCACAACGTCCTCCCCAACACTGTAGTTCCAGCAGCCCCGACCACCAACACCCACCAACTTACCAGAACTTTCCTCACTTGCAGGTTCACAACATAAATATTATGTCCCCCACCCAACACTACATCAACACTACAGCGCCCCCCTCCCAACCCACACACACAACACTACATTACCTTCCACACCCCACTAATCCATCAGTTAGTACCCCCCCCACACACACAAACACACCACAGTACACTGCCCCTCCCACTAATTCATCAGCTAGCTCCTTCCCCACATTCACTCAGAACTCTGTCCTCAACAACTCTGCTGTACCAGCTACCCCCCATCCCCCTCCTCACTTACCACAGTACACATTTACCCTATGCCTACTCCCCAGATACACAGCACACTGCCATTCCATCTAGCATAACCAGTCTGCCCCCTTGACCATTACTAGTTTGTCCTCCGTCATTCCCCACCCAACATACATGATGCTACCCCTCCCCCCCCCCCCCCCCAACATATCAACCGCTGCCCACCCCCCCCCCCCCACCCACCTACCTACACGCAACAGTACACTACCTCCCACAACCCACTAATTCATCAGCTAGCCCCCACACACATTCACTCAGCACACTGTCACCACAGTACCAGCTGCCCCCCCACCCCCTTCCTCACATACAACAGTACACATCCACCCCATTCCACCATTAAGCCACTGTCATTCCATCTAGCTATTCCTAGTTTGCCCTCCCTTGTTGCCTGGTTGTCTGACTTAGCGTTAGCATAGCGTTTGTACTTCTCCCCTTTAATATGTGCATCGGAAGCTTTACAGCCCACTGTCCCAATTTATTATTATATTATTCGTATGCTGCTGTTTTCTGTAACCAGGCACTAAATTTAATGCCGCCCCGATTAAATTTAATGGCACTCTTTGTAAAAATAGCGAAATATAATACTTTTAAAGACCTTAAAGATTGTGTATTTCATTTAAGACTTAGAGGGGACCTAAGAGGGGCTAAGCAACGTTCTGTTTTTCTCTCTCACAAGCTCCCTCTAAAGACCGCTGTATTGCATTGTATTGCACTGCATTCTATTGGAGGCGGTCCGCGCTGCTGAACATTGCAAGTGCTGTATCTACTGCTATAGGCTACGGTGGCGCATTCTACACCGTTCGTTCGCCGTGTAATGACTCATTTTAGCATCGTAAACAGTATGAAACGGATGAATTAAATGAAAAATGTTGCATAGTGGGCCTTTAAGGATCTGCGGACACCCTGCTCTAATGACAATACAAGTTGCATCTAATGTAATATATATTACACACACACACACATTTATATATATATATATATATATATATATATGATTAAGCGCTCACACTCAGCGGAGAGAACCGGACCATAAGGGATACTGTGGATTTCTTCTTTCTCCTCCATTCTTCATCCATACATTCTGCCCTCTTTTTATCTTCTTGGACCTCCTGTAAACCCCAAAAATCACAAATGGTCACTAAAAAGACAGATTACATCACTTTAATGTTTTATTGAAACCTACCTGAAAGCGCTGTAGTAGCCTGACATTGTTTCTCTGCAGTGTAGCTATGTATTTGTTGAGCTGGGCTTCCTTGTCCACAATGACCACCCGCTTCACATTCACATTTTCCTTGGGACTGAATTTCACATGAACTTCTTGACACCTCCCAGTCACTTTTTCTTCAGTCTTGAATGTGGCACCACATCCTTCATCCCCCACCGTGCTTTCAATATCATCATACGTTAGGCAAGACCCTATGTCAAACTCATTATCCTCAAGAAAAGCAGTCTACATAAGAAAAGAAAATGGAAAGATAAATACAACCTCTGCATAGCCTGGTAACACGATACACATCTAGAATGGTGTAGGGTCTGGAAATGTACACTACTGAATGCATATCACAATAGGTGAATTCAAATTCAAGCAGCCCTGCATAAAGTTGATAAAATGGGCTTGTTCAACAAGTAGCTATCAAACTCTTTCTAGATTTAATCACAACCAGAAGAAATCAGACAAAATGATGACAAAATGACAGCAAGATATTAAGCAACTGTCTGTTCATCAATTAGCTCAATCACAAACACATCAATTAATTAATACGAGTATAAATACGACCATATTTTTACCATGTTCTCAATATCTTAATGCCAGTCCTGCATTGCTGCCACACGTGTCGGAAAGACCGCATCAGGCTTGCAGGCAGCCATGTATTTATCGGCAATCATCATCTACCGCCTACCTATAGCACATATTTTATTAATTCAATTAAATTGTATTGTTTCATGGGATTCGCATGTTTTGCGCTGATTAACATATAAAAAGAAATGTGGTAATTGATTTGTGGCCAAAAGTTGGTTTTGATAATTGTCATATGCCTACTTAAATTTAAGTTCAGGTATGCACTTTCCATTGACTACAACTGCATATTCGTGGTTGATTAGAAAATCATTGCCCATATAAACAGATATCTACATCTACATCTACAATAATCATATTATTATTTATTAAGCATTTATTTTCCATTGATAGTATTTATAAAACAGTTTTATTTACAGTGATGCACATCAAGGGAGAAACAGCATGTTTTACATAAAGATCCACCATAACTTACAGCCTTTAAGCTGCATTTCCACCATAGACTGTATCCACTCAGCGTTTACTTGGCTTCATCAACCGTCTTTGCTGCAACCACTGAGCTACAGCTTAGTGGCTGCAACGTTGGCTATGTGTAGTGTTTGGCTAACTTGCATTAGAATGCTTAATTTTTTTAATGTTCTGTTTGTCGATAACACATTAAACACAATTGGACACGATTAAATACAAACTGCGGTCCATAGACCCTTTAATCAAACAAATACGTTTCTCTGTAGGCTAAAGAACTCCCAGAGCGCTTGCAATTTTTTTCTGACTCCTGCCCCCGTGAAGAAACACTGATTGGTTGCCGCTTTCTGATAGACATTTTGAGAAGAGACCTACCCTTTCCGCTTTCTGTTTTGCCGTTGTGATTCTGAATTTGCAGTTGCGTTTTGAATTTGTTGTACTGTTTTTGATTAGCGGTTTTGTTTCCCAATTCGCTGTAGTGTTTTTTGATTTGCGGTTGTGTTTTTTGACTTGCATTTGCGGTTGCATTTTTTAATATGCTGTCGTGTTTTGGTCCGTGGATGGTCTGTGTACTTTTTCGTTCATTCATTATTGGATTGTGGATGTTACATTGGAAATCAAAAAAAGGCTTGTATATGAATTTGTAGTCCATTATTTCTTAGACCGAAGCTAAAGCAATGGTTGCGTGTCTTTTAGGAATTGAAAATTAAATACTAAAAAATATAAAACTGGCGTTCTGAATTATGACTTGTGACCCTTTTGGAAGTAACGTTAGCAACTCTTTTGGGCAAATTGGGCATTGCATGGGTTTGTTTTGATACTGTCAACCACATCACATGGGGTGTTTAAGCATATTTAGCTGTTGCGAAGGCATGATTTGATAGTCACCCGAATCACATCACGTGTTAAAGCATATTTAGACACAATGTCATGAAGGCATGCAACGCATGCAGATATGTCACAGCATCTAAGGAGTGTTCTAAGATTTTGTGATGTTCACAAGCGAGTGCACAGTTGTAAATCGCCGTTTCTTCAGCAGTTAGGGTTTAAGAAACTTGTTCAAATGAACAGCGTCCACGTTTGGCTTCAAAATTCGGTACTCTTTAACCTGTTAAGGCAAGCCCCTATTTTTCCTTTTTTTCAAAAAAAAAAAAAAAAAGAAAACGGCAAACCCAAATTGAAAGCTTGACAGTTCCTACATAGTTTTGACTCAGGGATGTGCCTCAAGTTTTTTCTAGAAGAATATGTATGTTTCTGTGACATATGGACACAGAGTTATAGAGGTTGGAACTAAGTTTTTTTTTTTCCGCTCATTTCAAATGTCTAAGATATTAAGGTACCATCCATATGATACCCCCAAATCAAAAAATCTAAGTCCTAACTCCATCTCTCAGCTTGTTACACAAAAAAATTGAAGTCAAAAGACAAAAAATATGATTTTTGAATATAACATTTTTAAAAATATGTTTATGCGTTTTGATTGGGACCCCTATGTAAATTCCCATAGAGACTTTTTGTAAACAAGAGGGCCTGCTGACATTCAAAAGTTTATAACTTGAAAACCCCTTTACCTAAAAACATAAAATTGGTTTCAAATGAAAGCTAAGACCCTGGGACCCCTTAGATACGCTTGGGTTGTGAATATCACAACTTCACAGCAGCCACGTCCTGCGCCAATGTCTTGAAGATGCTATGAAATACATGCATGCGTTGTATGCCTTTGCAACATGCAGTTGACAGTATCAACACAAACCCATGCAGGGCAATGCCCTGTCCACCCAAAAGAGTTAGCCTCCTAACTTCCAGGCAGGTCACAAGTCCAAAATAGACAATCAGCCTAATTCAGAATGGCAGTTTTTTTAGTATTTAATTTTCAGTTAGTAAAAGACAAAAACAGCCTTTGGCTTTATTTAACAAGTCATAGCAAGTGTAAAAATTCATATGTCTTTTTTCATTTTCCATGTGACGTCCAAAATCCAATAATGAATGAATGAAAAGTACACGGACCGTGGATCTTCTGGCCAATCAATATTCGTTTCAGAAATCAGAATGGGTAAACAAAAAATAAAGAATATTTCACTTTTTTAATTGACAATAGAAAAACGGAAAACGCAGATCTGGTCGTTTTCTGTTTTCACCAGTATTTTTCACACATGGAATCACAGACAATAAAAATAAACCCCAAAATCCTGAACCGGCGTCGTCATCCTGAACTTCCACCGGTCCTTTTTTGAAGTCCACAGCTTCCATTGTATTTACGGTTCCCATAGTCATTTTTTCGGAGCAGCGAATAACATAAAAAAATATTTTGCGGTGCTCACGCTGCTGAAGCTGTGCGGTCACTGCGCTACTCTCATTAGATGCTACCTATAGTTATAAAATGTCTCCCAAAAGAATTTCTGCAATATACAGTGTTATATGGTAGAGAATTATATTAAACCCTATAACAGTGGGATTTCTCTATGTATACATTCTGACATGCTTCAAATCTCTTCTATTTTTGAGTGTGCCATTACATTTCATGTACAAGACAGGAGACACCCAGACGTTTAACTACAACCAAGAATCGCAACACTTTACAGCTAAATTTAAGAGATACAAACACTTGCAAATAGTTGTCCTGACATGGTAATTATGGAGGCTAACAATCGTGTAAGAACTACTGTCTAAATAAAATGTTTTTTTGCATTCACTGGGAAAGTTTTACCAACGCTGGAATCCGGTACAATTGATGACTCAAGAGCTTTTTGTTCTCAAAGTGGCGACTGTATGTGCGCACAATATCTATACCAGAGGTGATTTCTCTAAGACTGCAAGGGAAGCTCAGCTTCCCCTAAAATGTCAAAAATTAAATGGTCAAATATATATGGTTGTTAACATTTTATTGACTACAAAAGTATTAGAGCATGTTCATCTCGAAGACGACTTCGTTTAGAATAAGCTAGGCCTACTCATCACAAACTGACATACATTCCGTCAGTACATTTGTCCATAAAATTATTTCTTAATTGGTTTAATGGTGGGCACTTTTCTGCCCTCTAGTGTCTCTACTGTGATATGAACCTACTACTGTTTGTCTCTACTGTGATATGACAAGAACAGCATGGTTGTGCCCATAGACGTTGAGCGTCTGTGTGCTTCAATAAGACATTTTTTTATTGACTCAAAATTTGACGGTTATTGCATAAATGCCATGATTTTGTCCCACCCCCGGACGCTCAGCGTCTGAATGGAGCTGTTTTCGGAGTTGGACACTGAGCTTCTGCATAATGATTGGAGGATTAGTTGAGAGGGTGAATCCCGTTTTGATTGACAGGTATGCTGATATCGGTTGAGATATATGTACCGTCACTTCACTGTTCTGCGTCAGTCCCATCGCGGATTTTACAAGCGAAGTTTGAGCAAAGACAAGCTGTGAACCATTTTCTGGCATTTTGTGTCAGTGATTACTTGTACATTTCTCACACTGTAAATAAAGCCCACCCTTCATATTTCCTTGTTTCAGTTCAACATTATTAATTTCTTGTGCGTTTGATATCGTTTTGTTATAGAGTTGGCAAGTGAACCATGTCATTCTGTATGTTGCGGGTTAGCATTTTCCTACTTCC
>JAGFZM010000461.1:128767-174678 GCA_017657215.1 Limnothrissa miodon | reverse complement strand
AGTAATTTACCATTGTAAATGTTTTTTGCACTCCTGGGCCACCGTATAATAACCATATAGCATTAACTCTGTAACTTTTCAACCTGCAATTTACACTTTAAGGTTATATCTGATATTGCACACATGATGTTTATAATATGTAACTGATGTCAGAGCAATTGGTCCCAGCAGGTGCACTAGTAGGACTTGCAGATAGACGGTGCCTACAGCTGTCCATTAGAAGCGAATCAAGGAATGGCCAAGGTCAGTCAGCTGCCAGCTGGCAGCCACCCTTCATGTTGTTCCATTCTGTATCGTTACCTTGTCTTCACACTTAAGGATAAAGATAGCCTTGTGAAATTCTCACTGGATGCCTTCCTTTGACTGAGAAGAACAGCTTGTATGGTTCACTGAACCTATTTCATCTCTGTAGTCTCATCTGGAGTTACTGACCTCTTTGGTCTGGCAGCATTTGCTGTTTCGATTCGTTGTACCTTCTACCTTGACAGAAAGAAGTAGGGTTGGATGCCTCTCTCATTCATATCTTTACAGTTAGAGCACATACATACTTTTATTCCAGATTTCATTAAGCCTCTGTCTTAAAACATATCTTTATAAGTGTGAGCATAATGCATATCAAGAAAAAACTCATTCTGATTTGCTTGTGCATTTGCATTCATTAGATTGTGGGGAAAATGTAGGTACTTTGCATTAAGATGGAGGGAAAATTAAGAGATTGATTAATTCCATTGTACTCTGCTCATGAATATTGTGCCGTTCTGGGCAACACCAGTTAACTTCTGTTTAGCAGGTGGATTCTTTCCAAGGTAGATTCTTTGCAAATCTCACATAGTGTGGGAACATGTAATGCAGACTGACAAAGGACTTTGCAGGCTGATTGACTAAGTTACTGAATTACTCTGCCTACATGGATCTCCCTCTCTACTTAGTTTAAACAACAACTATACAGTGAATTACAACGAGATCTTTTTGCAATATTCCAAATCAGTGTTTTATTTGTTTCTTTTCTCTCTTTTTCTTTGGAAAATTATTGCTAGCATGGTGCCTGTCGCATAAATAAATATCCCTGCCTGTCCTCAGTCTGAAAGAATGGTTGGGGGTAGGGGACATCTCGGGTGGCTTATATGGAGACACCTGACTCTTACCTTGGTCTTGTTTATACTGCATTGTTTCCTTGACACTGTCCTTGAGGACCAAGATAACCTGTGAAATTCTTGCTGAGTGCCTTAGTCTGATTGAGAAGTGCCGCGTGTGAGAAGCACTGATGCACCATCTGATGTATGTAAAGGTTACATCACTTCAGCTGTTGCATTGACTCCTCCTGTAATACCAGTGTGGCATTAGCATCTTCCTCGGCAGTGGAAACAGTTCTGCACAAGACTTGCTCTAGTGTTATATTGTGATTACGGTTTCTACTGGATGTTCTCTTAATCGACTAGGTAATTGCAGTTGTTTATTATTATTGTATTAATCATGGTATTTTCTTTTTGTGTGTTAGGTTCTTCCTCAGAAAGGCAAGATAGCTTGGACCTCCTAGACAGCATAACCTTGATCCTTGGACTTTGACTGAAGAATTTTAATGTGGTAAGTCTTCATTGAGCTATTATATACGAACTAGCTTGAATTGCCCTTATGATTTTTCTTTAAAGGATGCTTAATATGAAGAAACAATATACCAAAAGCATCCAGCATTTAGCATTTTCAAAGGTTTAATTTAAAGGTTTAATTGCTCAAAAATGTAGAAACATATGTATTAATAAAAATTAAAAATGAGTAGATTAGCTACTCGAGGTATGTGAATAGTGTGTGTCCAAATCTCATGGAATCACTTTATATGGCACTTATAGATAATCTGTGGGTTTGCATACAGTATAGGGCAGGGGCGTCACTAGGTTTTAAGGAAAGGGGGGGGCTTAGCCCCCAAGAGATGCATACCATACGAACAAACGTAGCGCATGAGCTATCCTAGCTGACATGTCGCCCGATTCTTATCAGTCACTTGCCCCAACTTCTGATCGCCCCTCATGAAATCTCTACATAAATTACAACAAATTAATGTAGATTAAAATGGCTCATTCAAATTCTGCTGAAGGCATTCAGAATATGTGTGCTACCTAGACTAAGGTGGCACATCAGACCAGGGGGCCATGTTTTGTTTCCAAAATGCATTACTAATTGCTTGATAAAGCTGTTCTACTATAAGTAAAAAAATAAATAATACTATAGATAAAAAATATATCATGTTCAATAAGATATACTTGTTTACCAACTGTTTATTCAGTCACACAAATAATGATGATAATGCCTGATTAAACTTTTTTCATAGCTAAAGCAAGTGTCAGAAATCAACATTAGGCCTATGGTAACAATTTAAATTGGTGTGCCAGCCAGATTTTTTGTTTATGAAAATGGGGACACCTGGTTCATTAATAACATGGGGCTCTTTGCGGTTAGCTGGAGCTAACTAATTGTTACTACCAGCAGTGATGAAGACTTACTTTCTTGATAACTTTGCTTAGCTGCCGCCGGAGAGACAGTCGTCAGTGATCAATCGGTGCCAGTGTTAAATGAAGTCAATCATGAGAGTTAACTTGCGTATAGGCAGCCGAAGTCACGCCCATCTACTTCTGCAGCATGCGGACAATGGAGAGATAAAAGCTATTTTCCGATCCCGTTTGAAATGTGCTATGGATGTCACATATTGTGTCTGTGAATTTTAAAGATACATATTAACATTGAGACAGCACTAAATTTCGAACTGCAGCAAAAGTTACTTTAGGTTTTGTGTTAGACCAGGTAGCGAACTCCAGGTCCCATGGGCCGACCCGGAGGGGTGGAGACTTCGGCTCCCTATAGCCATGTCTTGACTTATCTTGTGTGCAGCATGTACGCTAGTGCCTCCCTATGTGTAGATACAGTGGAGTGAAAAGTAGCAGTGAAAACTTGGACTGGATTTCCGTAATGTGGGTGTTCCCCGTGAACAACTGGAACGGATTTGATAACAAAGCACTAACACTGTAAAGGGAAAGAAACCACAAAATGTTTGATCATATTCAAATGCGACAGGTTTTTATATTATTATTTATTTAAACATATATTCCTGCGTTTTTTTTTTTTCATTTGACTGCAAAAAAATAAAATAAAACTTAAAAATTTAGGGGGGGGGGCTTAAGGCTTAAGCGTAACGACGCCACTGGTATAGGGCAATCCCATGTGGCATTCGTCACTTCAAGACTCAGCTCAAGCAATTTAGGAGGCGTCAAGCAATTATTTCCTTGTGCATTTCAAGATGATTTATTGTTGTTTACTATGATACTTTTGTGTACTAGATGATTACTAGAAAATAATAGGAAGTGCAGCAAAGGCTTCTATGTGATTTGTTATCATTTTAGATGGTTATAATGTTCACAAACATAAAATGTGAAAGGGTTTGCTCATGATTATTTATATGACCATGTGACCTAGCCTTGTCAAAAATTGAAGAGTAGAAATTGATTAAGGCAGTGTTTGCTGATGTATTAGGAAAATCATATTGTATTGTGTTAAAATGCATGATTGAAATATTTAAAAACAACAACTGGAACTATTTATTAATAATTGCTTGGTGTAAATACGTTTTGCATGTAAAGTTTCTTACGCCTCTAAGCTTAACCTGAAACTCTTTACAAATATCAGTTTACTGTGGAATGCGCAGACCTAAAAACAAATAGCTTCTACGTTTCTGAAAACACGGAGTAGATTGTGCCTTTGTCAACTTGGAAAATGCCCAAAATTTCTGTAATGGTGTGCCACTCACAGATGGTGTAATGCAGGGTTTTTTTTGCATTACCACCAAGTGTATCATACAATTAGAAGTAAGTGAATATTGTACCATTAGGTGGTGTTTGTACTTTTTCCATGGTAAGGGTGACTTTTGCATGGAATTGCAAAATATATACGGAAATCAAATGCAGATCAAATTTCTAATTGTGATGTACTATTTACAGTAGGTGCAATTTTTTTAGTATGGCTGTTTTTTATGTTTCAATGAACAAACAAGGTTACGATGCATTTAAAGGTGACAATGTTTACATCACAGCAACATTGAAACTTCTGACTGAGATCTGACTGAAGTCTGTTACACTGCATTGAGGGAAATGTTGATTATGCAAAAAATTGCAAACTGACTGAGGTTGAGAAGAGACATTTCTAATAATTTGATAACACGGTTTTATTTCCACCTCCATTGACTAAAGGTGGTATAGGAAAATTTGAATGGGTAGTCAAATGATCATAACTATGCACTTTTTCCTTTGTTACTTGGGGAACAAGGACCAGAGGACCTTTTTTACATTGTCTGATCCGGGTGAGACTAAACTCTGTAATTAAGTTGCTAGAAACTTTTTTTTACATTGTGCCGGAAGGGTTTTGCTGGCCTCCATGCTTTTTAAAAGAGTGGCCAAATATCTCATAAGTTTGTGCTTTGGTATGTTGCAACGACATGTGAGTTCTAACATAGGTGAAATGCTGTGTGATCAGAACAACAGCCCTTGAATATAGAAAGACTGCTAAAGTGAAGAGTTGTCTCTGGATATTAAGCATAAATTGTTTTGTTGCATCTTTGGTGTGTAAATGAGCACAGACATCTAAATGGCATTTCATCTTTATTCTATTGAACTACAGGCGTGGGATCCCAAGAGAAACTCCAGAGATCAGCAAGAAAGGCTTTCAGGAAAAGCTTTACTCCTCATCATGCCCTTTCTGTGGAGAAATTAAATGATAAAAAGAAAATGATTCAGATGGGTGAGTTAAAGATATGTAAATAAATGTTATAAAGTAAGTGAAGAATTTGACAGTTTGCATTTTCATGTTTCGTTAACCTCAGACAATATAACAATAGTATATACTGTATGTTGGCTATTAAAATTTTGTGAATTGTGATCTACAGTAAGAATCCAAATGTAAAGGTGTTGCTTTTTTGTGGTATACACAAAATTTATACTGTAAAGGAATGGGTTAGGTGCTTACTCACCTTGCCACCTGCATCACGACTTTTGGCTCTCATCTTGTTGACCTGAGACTCAGCAATATCAGCTCTCTCCTCAGCTTCATCCAGCTCATGCTGCAACTTACGGAACTTGCCCATGTTGCTATTAGCTTGTTCCTCCTGAAAAACATTAAGTTTACATTTTATGTTTTTGTGGATGACTGTATTACAAAGTGTTTTAGGGGGTAAGATATAGATCACTTACAGCCTCTTCTGCTGTCCTCTTATAGGATTTGACCTTCAGTTGCAGTTTGTCCACCAAATCTTGAAGACGGTGAAGATTCTTCTTGTCTTCCTCAGTCTGCATATTAAGAGGTAAGTTTTGTTTTTCAGCTGTGTGGTGTGTATGTGTGTTTGTGTGTGTGTGTGTGGGGTGCCGGGGGGGGGGGAGGGGGTTGATGAACAAACAATTTGTATAATTACTATTTAAAGTTAAACGTACCTGATAGGTGAGCTCCTTGATGCGACGCTCATATTTACGGATTCCTTTGACAGAATCGCTGGCTTTGCGCTGTTCCATTTCCACCTCATTCTCCAGTTCCCTTACCTATGTAGACAAAGCATATGTTGACTCTGTGCTAGCTGAGACATAATATTAGGGCTGTTAAATGATTAAAATTTTAAATCTTGATTAATCTAAAAAAAATATATGTAGGTAATCGCTCTTAATCTCAAAAAAATATTTAGTTAATTTAGTTATTTAGTCTACAAACTATGCAAGGAGCAAACAAGAAGTAGTTTGACGCCTGACATTTCAGTCCAATGAATAGGCTATATTTAAATAACTAGGCTACCTACAGTCTTCATGTAAATGCAAAAAAATGCATGCATCCAAGCCCATCGGCCATCAACCATGGGATGCACTTCACCTAAAAAATGTGCTAGTGAACTCACACTGCATCGCAAATACAGGCATTATAACTTACCCTAGACTCCAGTTTCTGGATCTGCTTCTTGCCACCCTTCATGGCGATTTGTTCAGCTTCATCCAGGCGGTGCTGGAGGTCTTTGATGGTCTGCTCCATGTTCTTCTTCATGCGCTCCAGGTGAGCACTGGTGTCCTGCTCCTTCTTCAGCTCCTCTGCCATCATGGCTGCATCAGTGATGGCCTTCTTGGCCTTTTCCTCAGCGTTTCTGCACTCCTGTGTAGCCTCCTCGACTTCATTCTGCAACTGGGATGTATCACCCTCCAGTTTCTTCTTCTGGTTCAGCAGGCTGGTGTTCTATAGGAAAGGACAAAAATATTAATAATGCATTACCAGTTAGTTGGATTGATGGGAAGGAGGAGTTCTACCTTATTAAGGATTTTACCTGAGAGTGCAGCAGCTGGACCCTCTCACTGACGTCCAGCAGCTCCTGTTCAGCCAGTTTCCGGCCTCTCTCAGTCTGCTCTACCAGGGACCTCAGCTCATCCAGTTCAGCCTGCAGCAGATTATTGCGTCTCTCCACAATGGCAATGTTCTCTTTGAGATCATCATTGCCACGCAAAGCATCATCTAACTGCAGTTGAGCATCCTGCCATGGGAAAAGAGTTGTAATTACAGTAATTGGGGATTCACTTTGGGAGTAGACTGGAAATAATTGTGCTGTTACAGCATGTGGATTTTAAGGTTGCTATACCTTCATATGTCCATGGAGACCCTTGAGCTGCTTCTGGGCCTCAGCTGCCTGTCTGTTGGCCTGGCTGAGCTGGATCTCCATCTCATTGAGGTCTCCCTCCATTTTCTTCTTCAGTCTAAGTGCCTCATTCCTGCTGCGAGTCTCAGACTCCAGGGAGCTCTGCAGGGTGTCCACCACTCTCTGCTGGTTCCTCTTGGCCTGCTCCATTTCCTCATCCTTCTCAGCAAGTTTACGCTCAATGTCAGCTTTGATCTGGTTAAACTCCAGCTGAGCTCTCAGGATCTTACCCTCCTCATGCTCTAAAGTACCCTGAAAACAATGTACAGGAATGTTGCTTATTTAATGTGTCATTAAAATATGAATATCTCATTTGGACATATTACATGATGTATCACAATACCTCTGCTTCCTCTAGGGCAGTCTGGATCTCTGCCTTTTCTTGTTCAAGTGTCTTCCTGACCTTCTCAAGCTCATGAATGCTCTTTCCAGTCTCACCAAGTTGCTCAGTGAGATCAGAAATTTCCTCTATTAGGCAAACAATATGTTTTCAAAAATCACTTGTATGCCTTCACATACACTATAATTCACATTCACATTATAATTAATATTACATGAAGTACACCACAGTATTTCACAGTTACAAACATTTTCTGCCTATATCTTGATTGTTGCAGACAAACCTTGGAGATTTTTGTTCTCTCTTTTCATGGTCTCCAGGTGATCCAGAGATTCCTCATAGGAATTCTTCAGTTTGAAGAGCTCTGTGCCAAGAGATCTGGCCTCTTTCTGGGAGCTCTCCAGCTCAGTCTGGGACTCCTCATACTTCTGTTTCCACTCAGCCAGGACCTTGATATTGTAATGTATGCCATCATTGTTATAAAGCATTTCCCCAATGTGAAACAAAGTATAAAACTTACCCATCAGGACTAATGTTACTACCTTATCAAAGTTTCTTTGCTTTTTGTCGAGAGCAGCAGCAGCAGCATTAGATCTCTCCACATCTACCATGAGATCCTCAATCTCATTCTGCAGTCTATGCTTAGTCTTCTCCAGAGAGGAGCATTTGGCATTAACAGCTTCCACAGCCTCCTCTGCATCTTGCAGACGCTGAGCCAACTTTTTCCTTTTGAACAATGAAAGCTCTGGTTAACATCTTTGTTTTCTGCTATTTTAGTAATTTCACCCTGTCATGTAACGGAACTTTACTTGGCATCTTCCAGCTCCTCAGTCCTCTGAATGGCATCAGTCTCGTACTTGGTCCTCCACTGAGCCACCTCAGAGTTGGCCTTGGAGAGACTGCGCTGCAGCTCAGCCTTGGCCTCCTGCTCCTCCTCATACTGCTCCCTCAGGAGGTCAGAGTCATGGCGAGCAGACTGCACTGCATGGGCTAGTGCATTCTTAGCCTTAAAAACATTGAGCACATCTGAAACTTTTGGTCTGTTTTGATCCATTATTAATTGTAGTTAGTTTAACCCAGTTCTCAAGTGTTTTTTAACAAATGCCCTACTACGTCGTCATGACACCCCTTGCTGCCTTCAACCAGAGAAGGCTGTTCCAAGCGATCTTTGCTTCAACTGCACACACAGACCACCGCCACTCCACATACATACATCACTCAATAATAGTAATATGAATATATACTGTATCCTTAAAATGCACTCTATAGCCATTTTCCCATTGATTCAAAACAAATTCACAGTATATTAATGTTAGGAGAGCATAATACCTTGACCTCTTCCTCCAGTTGTCTTTTAAGATCCTCAGTCTGCTGGGTATAAGATTGCTTGCCTCTAGTTAGCTGAGAGACAAGAGAATCCTTCTCTTCTAGTTGTCGGGAAAGCTCCCCTATTTTATTAAATTTAGACAAACGCAAGAAGTATTATTTACAGTATTAGATCTTTATGTGGTTGTGTTGAACATGTATATTTCATTATTTTAGTGGCATTCTTTTGCATGTACCATTTTCAGTTTGAAGCTTAGCTTTCTGCATTGTGAAATCATTAATGCTTCGCTGGCCTTCTTCAAACTTGGTCCTATATTCACTCATCTGATCCTCCAAGGTCCTGCACATTTTCTCCAAATTTCCCTGACAGGATGAAATGAAACATCTGAAGACAGCTGACAGAAATAAAAACAGTGAATGTTACTAAAAATGTTATATAAGGATTTTAACAGTTCATAGATGTTAATGGAAGTTTTCTGGATTTACCTTGCTTTTGGACACCTGCTCCATGTTGGAGACAACATCATCCAGCTCCAGACGAAGTTCACTCTTCTCCTTCTCAAGCTTTTGTTTCACTCTCTGGAGGTTGTCAATCTGCTCACCGAGGTCAGCAACACTGTCTGCATGCTTCTTCCTCAATGTGGCAGCGGTGGCCTCATGTTGCAGAGTGGACTCTTCAAGGTCTCTGCGCAGCTTCTGGAACTCAGCCTCCCTCTTCTTGTTCATCTCAATCTGGGCTGCAGTGGCACCTCCAGCCTCCTCCAGCCTCTCACTGATCTCCTCCAGCTCTCTGGCCAGGTCTGCCCGCTGCTTCTCCACTTTGGCTCGAGCAGCCCTCTCAGCCTCCAGCTCTTCCTCCAGCTCCTCAATTCGAGCCTTTGGAGCAAAAAAAAAAAAAAAAACTCAGATGAAATAGTCCATGATTAGAATGAACTCCTAACTATTTTTTACTCAATGTTTTCTTTTTTTACCTGAAGTTCCTTCAGTTTCTTTTGGAGCTGAGCTGCCATAGCTTGTTCATCTTCAATCTTGCTATTGAGTTGGCTTATTTCAAAGTCTTTCCTGTGGCAAAAACAGATTGAGGTTAACAGGAATCTATTATTTTATAAAAGAACCGGCCCTCTAAACCCAAACCAATGTACATTTATTTTATTTATTTTATTTGTTTGTCTTACATGAATGCATTTATAGTACATACTTTTTTAGTCTTTCCTCAAGCTGCTGTTTGTCATTTTCTAAATCCATCACATTCTCCTGGGTCAACTTTAAGTCACCCTCAAGCTTTCTTTTAGCTCTCTCCAGATCCATTCTGAGCTTTTTCTCCTGTTCCAGGGAGCCCTCAAGCTGAAAATAGAGGATGTGAGAAGTAAGGTTAAGATTTTTTATGATGTCTTGAATAATCAGTTCATTTAGATTCCTGTTTAACATACATCATCAACTTGCTGCTCTAGCTTGGCTTTGGCTTTAGTCAGAGTATTGACTTTGTCCTCCTCACTCTGAAGGTCATCCAGGGTTTGCTGGTGAGCCTCCTGCAAGGCTTTCTTCTCCTTGGTCAGCTTGGCAATGATTTCATCAAGTGCCGCCATCTCCTCAGTCAGGTTTTTAACCTGAAAAGTTAATAGTTAAACCATTGATCCATAGGAACGTCCTTCCACCACAATGGTGTGGATTTTAAATTAACCAACCTTATTCTCAGTGGCATGTTTCTCCTTTTCCACTTTAGCCAAAGTGAGCTCAAGATCATCAATGTCTTTCTTGAGCTCAGAGCACTCATCCTCTAACTTCCTCTTCTTAGCAGTCAGTTCTGCATTCATCTCCTCCTCATCTTCTAGTCTCTCAGTCAGCTCTTTGCTTTTTGCCTCAAGCTGAATCTTGTTCTTAATCAGACCCTCACAACGTTCCTCAGCATCACAGAGATTGTCTTGTTCCTATGAATATTTCAAATTAACATATAAAAGTTAATACAATATATGTTTATTCAAAGTAGGTTAAATTGACTTGAATTTGCTGTTGATCTTTGACATAGATTGTTTTCCTTTTCATTCTTTCTTCAGTTCATGCTGTCTTAATCTAGTAAATTTTTCCATTGCCTCACTAACAAGTACTAGTGGGTGGCATGTACGTGGGTGGGACACACCATCTGCTATCAACTAGATACACATATTTGCTGAAGAAGTAAACAGACAGACTTAGGGATCATTTAGGAAGCCAGTTTTCATTAACCTGATTTGGTAAAAAGTTTGGACAAGTTAATTAGAGTAAAAAGTTTGAACATGGTGTAGTATGCTCACAGTTTGAACTTGAAGTTGCAGGTCATTCTTCTCTTGGAGAACAGAAACCATTTTCTCCTCAAGCTCCTTTCTGCGGGCTTCAGATTTAGCATAGGCCTCCTTCAGCTTCAGGAATTCTTCCTTCATGTTGGCCATCTCTTTCTCAGCTTCAGCTGATCTCAGCAGAGGCTTGATCTTGAAGAACATCTTCATCCAGGGCCAATTCTTGACACCCATGAATGCACGGACGTTCCACTGAATCACTAGCAAGGCGTCCCTGAAAAGTTGGAAAAAGAATAAAATAGAAGAGAAAATTTGAAAAATGTGGGATAAACAGGTACTACATGGTACTACAAAAAGATTATGTTAGACATTTTTTGGCTTCCGAACAGTTAAAGAAATGTAACAACGTTATAGTGATTGTGGGACATCTGTAAAATTTTCACTCTCTGATGTAGTTTTAGTATTGTGTCAGTTTGTCTTTACCATAACGTAAGGAGGAAGTAGTATGGATGATTGGGATGTTGGGTAAAGATTTCTAAAAGGATAAGTAAAACCTTGTATTTAGAATGGGGTTTAATTGGAATGGAAAACAGTCAGTTTTGTATCCATGTATACATGATAAATAATAATATTCCAGTTACTGATCACATTGTTTGCATTGTTATCACTGAAGATTGTAGAAACTGATGCTTGATTGTCTTTAAACTTATCAGAAAATATCCTAGGTTTTCTGGAGTACTCCACATAGCTTATCCACATGTCAGAAGAAAGGCTTATTCTGAATTCAGGAAAATGTGTTTTAAATATGCAAACGCAAACCTAATATCCTGTTTTTTTTTTTTAAGATACTTAAACATAGTCTTTGTCATATTCTGGTTCCTTTAGCTTTTGTTGTGTTTTACTTCTTCCACTAGGCTACATGCATGCATTTTCTTGTATTTTTTGGCTGACAGTTCTTAAAAACCCTTGAATAAATAATTTTTTGGCGCCCTACCTCTATGAGAATTTTCATCACCGTAATAAAACCTTAACTGGAATTCAGCAAACAGAATATGATTTTGTGAATAAACGCAATGCATAAATTTACCACACTTTACAGTACTTTTACCACACTTTACCTTAAGTACTCAACAATTCACCTGCAGACATATAGTCAGTACACAACACTTTACCTGCGTTCAACAATCTTCTGGAATTCAATTCTTGCCAAGAGACCTCTTGCTCTTGATTGGATACCAGTGATGATGAGAGCGAGACGGTCATCTCTCATCTCCTCAAGGGTACCAAGGAGACCAGCTTTAAAAAACACCTGTGATACATGCATGATAATATACAGTTCATACTTTTTTAGTCTTTCCTCAAGCTGGTATGCATGTATACAAAAATGGTACAAAAGATGCTTCTGTTTTATCACAGTGTTGCAAACAAGGTGTGTATGAGGATTGCAACCTTAATACCTTAGTATGGCCGAATCTGTATTGTTGATGGTCAATATCCAGAGATCCTAGCAATTTTTCTGCTCCTTTCTTGCTGTCAATGAACTGGCCCTCAGGGATAGCAGCAGGATTCAAGATACGGTATCTGAGGTGGTTAAAATGGTCTTTGCTTTTGCACTGTTGTCTAATTGTTGATATAATAATCCTTATCTAGCTTCTTGATTTTCTGTTAACCTTGATTTGATACCAGTGATGATGAAAAAAGAAGGTTGTATGGATATTGTAAGCATGGTAGAATAAGAAATACACAAACAGTAATTAACAGTTTGTACCTCTGTTTGAAGTCTCCGTACAGGATCCTGTTGGGGAAGCCCTTTCTGCAGATCCTGATGCCTTCCAGCACACCGTTACAGCGCAGCTGGTGCATGACCAAAGGATTCTCCATGGCCCCAGGAGTCTTGGTCTCATTGGGGATGATGCAGCGCACAAAGTGGGGGTGAGTTGACCTCAAGTTGGTCATCAGCTTGTTCAAATTCTCCTGTTGTAATATACTTTGTAGTATTATTAATTGTCATTTAAGCAGTTTCTGAGGTTAAAATCTAAGAAAAATTAGACAGAACAGTAGTAACTGACCCTGTGCAACGCAGACACTGTCTGGAAAGAAGATCCTTTTTTCTTCTTCTCTTTGCCCTTTCCGCCACCCTCCGTTGCTGTGAACGTGCATGGTGCATGATGCATGCATGGTGTTGATTTAGTATAAATTCAAGTTTTAGATGGAATTAGATTACTGTTGACCCAATTTGTAATGTTTTAGTTGTTTGGGGAATTTATTTATAGATCTTTTTAGCTTTAGTTTGTCATAATAATAATAATAATAATAATAATAATAATAATAATAATAATAAATTATTAATTACCAGAGTCAGCCCCAGCATATCCTGCAAAAAGAGTTGCAAGCATTTTCATAGTTGACTTCTGGTATAAGCCAACTACTGTTTCATTGAGAGGGTCCTTGTTCTTCACCAGCCAGTTGTTGATGTTGTAGTCAACAGTGCCAGCATAGTGAACCAGGGAGAAATGGGCCTCTGGTTTCCCCTTGACAATCCTGGGCTTCTGGAAGTTGTTGGATTTGCCCAAGTGGTTGTCATAAAGCTTAGCTTTAAAGGTTGCATCACTGGCCTTGGGGAACATACACTCCTCTTCAAGGATGGACATGATACCCATGGGCTATAATGTAAGTAATTATGACAATATAATTTAATTATTAGTAGACTTAGACCACATCTTACAAAGAGTACAAAAAGAATAGATAACTAGTTCGACATGATTGTTGAAAATGGTCTCCGACGAGTATGTTAAAATTCTCCAAACGCAATAAGCTCACTTCCTGTTGTGCCTGGCTAATGCAATGTACATACGAAAGTTGTTTGTCTTAATGAGCCCTACAACTCTGCCAAATTTGGTGTCTCTAGCTTAACCTCTGCCATAGGCAAACTTGTGTTAGGAGGTGCTGTTACGTTCCTGGTCTACACCTGAAGCCAAGACTCTGTCTGTGTGGAGCTGGTACACTGTCCCGATGTGTGTGATGGCAAGTGTCTCAAAAAAAGGCTGAGTGCGGCAGAAAAAAAAGAATTTAAAAAACTCTTCCAATTCCAATAGGGCTTTTTACCACCCAAATAAAACAATAATAATAGGATTAAGAATGAAGAATCACGCTATTCATTTTACCTTTTCAATAAGGTCAATGCAGGCCTGCAAGTCCATGCCAAAGTCAATGAACTCCCACTCAATACCCTCCTTCTTGTACTCCTCTTGTTCCAGCACAAACATGTGGTGGTTGAAGAACTGTTGCAGCTTCTCATTAGTGAAGTTAATGCACAGTTGCTCAAAGGTGTTGAACTGAAAGAGACAGATATGTTGTTTACCCTCTCAGCTACCTTCTATTTTAATCATATTTGAGTTGTCAAAAACTCACATCAAAGATCTCAAATCCAGCAATATCAAGCACACCAATGAAGTACTGGCGAGGTTGTCTGGTGTCCAAGGTCTGGTTGATTCTCACAACCATCCAGAGGAACATCTTCTCATACACTGACTTGGACAGGGCGCCAATAGAGTAGTATACCTTATAAATAGAAATTTTGTAGTGAGATTCTATGCACCACTATTTTAATACAGTAGAGGACCAGATGTGATATTGCATTTGCATGTGTATGTTTGTTGGTGAAGGTCATTTAAGTCAAAAGTGCCAAGTTGCATGGGACCAGACTTCTTATGGAAATCTGTCTAGTTGACTAGTTGTATACAACTTAAGACTTTTGACAACAATGTTTTGTCTGTTCACCTGTTGGACATTTTGTCCCTTGGTGACCCACTCGTTTCCTACTTTGACCCTTGGGTGACACAAGGCCTTGATGAGGTCAGCAGAGTTCAGGCCCATCAGATAAGAAGATTTGTCTGCATCTGTTGAAAGGGTAGAATACATACAGTAATAATAATTACATCATTAATAGTAAAAATAACAACATGTTTACAGTAGTGCAAGGAATCTAAGTATCCAAAAGCTGTGGTGAGTTATAATACTTTGTCGTGACTACATACCCTCAGTGCCATCAGCCTCTGCCTGCTCCTCTCTCTGCTTCTGTTTGAACTTCATGTTGCCATAGTGCATGATGGCACCAGTCAGCTTGTAAATGCTGTTCTTCTCTTCTTGGGTGAAGCCCAGCACGTCAAAGGCGTCCTACCATGTGAATAATTATTAAATGCAGAATTATGCAAATTTAGCACTGAAACTTTACTAAAATAGGACATAAGGGATAATGGCAGAAATCTTTTTGTGGTAACTCTGCAACAATTAGGTTAAAGTACAGTATGTATTAATTTCTGAAAGCCCCCATTTCGCTTACTCCCTGTAACGATTTGTTGAAGAGTAGGGACCTAGGCACAGGCAGTTTCTCAGGGATGAAGGTTTATTCAGAAACAGAGAAGAGGAGACCACAAGCGGCAGAGACAGCAGCAACAGCAACAACAACAACAACAGCATGTAACAGCTCCAACAACACCAATAATTGTCTGAATCTGGATTGGTGTATTCCTAATCAAAACTAAACACAATCTTTTACTCACATCAGTAGCTTGAAGCTCATCACCATCATTAATGGAGGCAACTTGGGTCTCCCCTTGAGAGATAAAAGAATAGTCGTAGGGGTTGTCTGTGATGAGCAGCATCTCTAAAAAAGAAGTATAAGCTTATCAGATATTTCTTTCTCAGGAATTGGTGTGATGAGGTTGGTCAGGTGCCATTTGAATTAAGCTTTACCCAGCAGTTCTGGTTTTCTCTGCGACAGGATCTGGTAGAAGATGTGGTAATCTCTCTCAGCCTTGAGCTGGAAGGTCACTCGAGATTTCTCTAGGAGATCTGACATGGACACAAAATACTTAAATTCTAAAGGGGACAGATATGTGTTACAGAAACTTTTTTTCTCTCCAATACATTTTAAAATAGATTTCAACAAAGTTGTTCTAACTCACAGGTCTCAATATCAGCAGAAGCTAGTTTGCCGCTTGCAGCAAAGTGGATTCTGATAAATTTACCCTGATGGAATAAAATAATAATAACAATAATTGTGAATTAGTGAATGTGTACATCATTGTGCAATGAGGTTTGTTAGTCCAGTGCCATACTCACAAATCTAGAGGAGTTGTCATTTCTTATGGTCTTGGCATTACCAAAGGCCTCCAGAGCAGGGTTACACTGGATGATTTGATCCTCCAGGGTGCCCTGAAGACAAACACAAAATATAGAGTTAGTCTGTACATGAGAATGCACATTGTTTTGAATGTGTGTTATAGCTGTATGGAATTTAGTTTCATGTGAAATCAAGCTTCTATACATTTTATTTACTTACAGTACACTGTGGCCAGTAATAGTGGTGTTCATGTTTGTATATTTGAGTCAATGAGCATAAATAGTAGGCTTCACAAAGCCTGACACTGGAAACATGTACTCTAGTAAAGGCTCTGTTTCGAATCAACAACCTTTTTGTCATTGGGATCCTTCTTGCCACCACCTCCAGCTGCAATACTGGCAAAGTACTGAATGACTCTCTTGGTGTTCACAGTCTTTCCAGCACCAGATTCTCCACTTAGGAATAAAATGTAAAGAAAATGATGAAGGTTTTGTAAAAAACAAAGTGTACCAAATAATAAATTATTTATGAAAACGCAGTTTAAAATGGTGCACTTACGTGATCAAGAGGGACTGATTCTCTCTGTCTAATGAAATAAAGTAAAAATATAAACTGTAAAATATGGTATATGCCAAATATATATTTTATTAAAGTATGTCTAAATAAGTATATTGCTTGTGTAATTATTGCTTGATTTCATTAAAATGCTGTCCTATATAAAGGCTAATTGTTTACCTGCCAGCATGTATTGGTAGGCGTTGTCAGAGATGGAGAAGATATGAGGAGGAGCTTCACTCCTCTTCTTGCCTCTGTAAGCAACAACAACTTCCTGATTGTACACTGGCAACCACTTGTAGGGGTTTACAGTGACGCAGAACAACCCAGAGTAGGTCTGTGCAGAGAGAAACAGAGTTGATTCATCATTATTATCTTGAACATAAATGGCAGCTCCTTCCAACTTAGGAAATCTGGTGCTGCACTCACATAGATCATCCAGGCTGCATAACGCTCTTTGAGGTTAAACAGCACAGCAGGCTCATGCAGGAAGGTGAACATCGCCATGTCCTCAATTTTATCAAACTTTGGTGGGTTCTGAGGGTGGACATCTGAATCCTTCACAGTAACAGTCTTTGAGGGAAAGTGAACAGGTTAGAAATATGTAATTTTTTATTTTACTTTTCGTTGCAAGCATTGCAGTGATTAATTACAGTATAGAAAAGGGAATATAGTAATTTTGGATAGCAGAAATTTCTGTACAGTAGAAAATAATAAACATGCATGGTGCAAGCTGTTTGAACAAACTTAAACAGACTTAAACATACATTACAAAGACTAAAGTTTGGAGTCTGCTTATGAAAAAATGTTGCAAAATTTTCTTTACCTTCCCTTCCTCAGTCTCAGCAGTTACTTTGTCCCCGTCTCTGCTTTGGATGGTTGCCTTCACAAATTCAACCACAGGGTCCACCACAAAGCATGCTCTCTTAATGTCAAAGGGACGAGTCTGGGCCTCCAGACGCTCCATATCTGACTTCCTCAGAAACGGAGCAGCCGGCCCGAACTCTGCCATGGCAGCATCCCCCATGATTTAGCCTTTGAACAAATATCAACTTGTACAGTGAGATCAATCACAGGTAGACACAGATACACTTTTATTGTTTTAGTGTGCAGCTTCTTGTTTATCTCTAGCTATCAGCAAACACAACAGGTATAGATCTCAGTTTGAGAAAGTTCTCAGTCTAAACAAGCTCAGTGTTCTGTGCAGTACAGTATTCCTCTACATTGTAAGTTTATTCATACTAGGTCAGACATATTGTAAGTTTAAAAATAAATTAATGTACCTTTGGTGTTCACCTTACTTCCAGAGAACTGTTGTTGCCTACAATGAACAAAAGAATACTGCACCTCTAATACAGATTTAAAATAGCATTCTTAGTAAGAGAGATTACATTGAACATTAAAGTTACATTGAACTATTGCATACAATAATTCTTGAATCTCTAGATAAATTATAATTTCATTTCCCCCCCCCCCCCCCCCCCCCCCCCTCCATTGTCTTACCAGTGAATGATGGAATTCTGACCTGGATTGAGAGCAGTACAACTCTCTGTCTTTTATACAACAACTAGCTCTCTTATAAGGCTAGAGACAGAAATAGCTGTTGCACCTCAGTTAGGTTTGAATTGAAAGGTGGGGCAACTGGATTATTCAGTTGTGTTAAAGCTGCAGTATACATATATTTTGCCAAGACATAAGCACAGAAAAAATGATAGGGAAATGATTCTGAGGGAATAATATTTATTATTTCTTGGTATTCTATCTATCTTAAATGTTTATGTAAATAGCCTCATTTTACTAGGTGATAAAGGTTAAGGAGTGTAACAACACTATTCTGCTAACTCTCCACTCCATTAAAGGAAATATGTATATAGAGCTGACCATGCAGATTAATATAGTGCTTGAGACTGAACAGGAATGTTATTTGATAACTGTCCAGTGGATTCAAGTTTTACCTATCAATCAGGGAAAGGTATATGTAAACTTTTTTCCTTAATCTTACTGTGGATATACCATAATGGCCATAATTTTGTAATATCAGATTATGAGATGTAGACATGATTTTTGAATTGGCTGAATATGTCACGTGGGGTTGTTCATAAGGGTTCTCCTTTAGTCTCGGGAGCTATAATGTGTGCCTAATAAGAAGTCTGCTGGTTTTGTTTGCTACTCCAGGCATGGTCAAGGTCAGTCTATGCTGGCAGCTGATTACAAAGAATCACTTTGCCCACTGCAATTGACACCGTTTTGTCCTGTGAGACACTTGCTAAGTAGCTATATGGGATTGAGAAGAACAACTTGACCTGTTGCTCATTGCATTAGTTACAAACAGGTGCCTAAGGGTCTGTTAAAGGTCAGTAGTTAGCAACACTCATCAAGATTGTTTAAGTGATGTACAAGGCTATCATAACAAACTGAGTACAAGTGATGTACAAGGCTATCATAACAAACTGAGGTGTCAATTCTCCTCAGCATGTGGGAACAGCTGAAAAGCTTCCATGAGCAGATAAATATTTTGTGAGTGCAAGCAATAATTTGTTGTGGACATCTGAAGTCTGGGAAACATCTATTTGGCATTAGTAGCACTGGTGGGCATTAGTAAGCTATTCGATTTTTTAGTAATGATCTCAGTCTAGTAATAATGGTTATTTCCATATTTGAAAGGTTCAAGGTAAATAATATGTGCTATCAATGGTGTGCAGCATTTGTACAGAATCCTCTTGGACCTTTGATGCTTAACATTGTGTCATAACATGATCTATATATCTCAAAATATTTAAACATATTTATATAATCAACTTTGGGTCTAGGCTAGTTTAAACATATAAAATATTTAAACATATTTATATAATCAACTTTGGGTCTAGGATAGTTTTTGCAAATATCTAAAAATAAAGTTGATTTGGTAAAGATGATTTTCATGAGAAATATGTATATCACAGGGCTGGCAATGCAAACGCATTGAGCGTGAGACGCACTCTTTTGACTGTTTTCACACGCTCACACGCCATACTTCCAATGTCACGCTAATCTTTGCATCAGCTCAGCTACCTGCGATTGATCAATTCCATAAGGCCTAATAGGCAGTTTCTTATAGCCTGCAGAGTTCTCCGTTAACGTAGGTGGCACACCTTAGCTTACACTGCATTTTCGATATCATAGGCAGGATTAAATGCGCGAGTTTGACAAGGTGGATGAGCCCGTGCCTATTAAAAATTCTCAGGTGCAAGCGTGTTGAAGATCTCTCAAACAGGCACGTTCACAGACCAGTGTGCTGCGTAATCATACTTCCAAACTTAAAATACGGTTTCTTAAATTATTTTAGCCTCTGTGTTCTGATATAATGCCGAGAGTTCTAGCTGAGCTGAGCTAATCACAGGTCAGTATACAGAAGTACTTTGGTAGCTTGTTGCCCTAGTTAGATGTTAAAGACTTCTACACAAGATGTACTATGTAGCCTATTAAAGAACGTTTTGTATTGTATTGTAAAAGAACGGTGCAATTCATGTTAATACCGAGTGGTTAAGAAAAGTAGCAAAGTCGCAAATTGTCAAAAGCATGGTGACCTGCAGGAATGTCACTAAGAACTTAATTTTACATTGTACACTCTCAACTATGTTATGTAGGCTGTAAGTTAGAGTAGCAGGAGTTTTAACTACTATTTGGTTAAGAAATAATGTGTTATGAGGTTTATTCAATGACTCAATGACTAGATTTTAAAGATAAGCCTGATGTGTGTCATATGTAATATTCATTTCAAATAATTAGAATTTTATTTGGGTAGCCTGGTAGTACCAGCCCCTGAAGTTTTAAAATATGTGTAATAATATTTAGTTCAGCTTTTACAACTTATCCCCCTGTTTACTGAATGGGAGAAAATCAGCTCAATTGAATCATCCTGACTAGCACTGTAGGGAGATGAGTAAACTTTGTGACATGACCAGGTTAATGAAAGTGTTTTCTGTGAGAGGGTGTTTTCTGTGGTGGCTCTTAACAAAACTAAGTCAAGAAACAACTTAACAACCTAAATGGCAAAGATAACTGACATGGAGCCATGCTACTAATGGGAGCCTTCACCCAAAATTATTAAGGCCGCCAAGAAGGCCACAGTCACGTACACAAAACTGCATGTATATGACATATGCAGACTTTGTGGACATATAGGACTGTTCATTTTCTGTTTCTGTTTCATTTTCTGTTGACAAAATCAAATGTATTCATCAATAAAAAAAACAGTTTTTTTGAAAAGTTGGCAGCCCTGATATCACAACATACACACTTATATACAACATTATGAAGTTTTGCTTAACATTTTAGTTTAGTCATCTTTGAAGATTTTTTGGGAAGATTTATATTCTTATTGGGTATGCATCCATAATAAACTCAGTGTTGAAGTAGCATATATCTATGTGAAATCTGTTCCAGCAGGTGCCATCACTCTGCCTTGATGTGCATACAGACGTTGGATGCATCTGTCTGTCTGAAGTGCGCCAAAGAAAGGCCAAGGTCAGTCAGCTGCCAGCTGGCAGTCACATTTCACACGGTCCCACTCTGTCAGTGTTGTATTGTTACCTTGCCTTCACACTTAAGGATAAAGATAGCCTTGTGAAATTCTTCCTGTATGCTCTCCATTGACAGAAGAGGACAGCTTGTATAGTTCACTGAACTTATACCATGTGTGTAGAACAATCACACACAGTTGACCTTATCAGTCCAAGGTTATCATTTGTGACAGGCAAAGGCAGTGGATGCTGACATGATAGCATAGAACAGTAGTGAAAGTAGGAAGGTAGCAGACAGGACCTTTCTGATCAAAGAGTTCTATAGAAACAGTGTTAATAGGACTAAAATCTTAGTAAGAACAATAGGGTCTGAAGTAGTGACGCGTGCTAAGGGACATCTTATTTGAGCTACAGTCAGATGATTTGTGAGTAGAGTTTTAGCATACAGCACTTTTATTAAAGTCAGTGGGGTTTTGCATTGTTGATTTAACTGTTCTTAGGCAGCGGTCCAACCACCTCAACCAGTTCATTTCAACCATGTTGGAAGTCCTGACCACTAATTGAATTTAATTTGTTTAGTGAAATAAATTTGAAATATTCTGCAGAAAACGGTTAAGATGGATGCTGTTGAATGCTTTATCCTGAGGTACATAAAGCAAAGTAAGCGAAATGGATTAATAATCAACTTATAAAATACGTTGCCTATTTCATCTCAGGTTTCTTGCATAGAGACACCCGACTCTTACAGTAGCTTGGTCTTGTTTACTAAGCATTGTTTCCTTGCCTTTGTCCTTGTGGACCAAGATAACCTGTGAAATTCCTCCTGAGTGCCTTTGTCTGATTGAGGAGCACAGCTTGTGAGGAGTGCTGATGTTCTAACTGATGATGTGCATGTAAAAGTCACCTTGTATCAGCTGTTCAGTCAAGGCTTTTTCCTTCCCCTCCTGTAAAAAGCATTACAGTGTTACCCTTCTCCTTTGCATTAGATGGCGGAGTATCATTGCATTACCCACTATGTATACAGTAAGTGTTATATTTGCTTATATTTTGTTTGTAGAGGATGGGGATGCAGGATACAGTAGGTGTAATTAGGTATTAGGTAATTAAGTGTAATTTGGTGTAGAATTTATAATTCATTTGAGTCGGTTTACATAAATCAGGATGGAATCATAATTACATAACCCTATGCCAAATGACATGTGTGTCCTATTGGCAATACAATGCAGTTGTATTATTTCATTTCTACTTAATTTTGCCATACCTAGAACAATGTAACACTGGGTGGCTGATATCACACAGTTGTGGAAGTGGTCAAAGTAAGATAACCTGGCTCCTCCCATACAGTACTTCACCGCTTTCCCATCCATGTGTGTGTGTCAGCTGTTAGCCCTAAACTCCTCCTGTAATTGAACAGCAACCAGTCTTGCAACCAGTCTATGTTCCTTTGGCTGATGTTGAAGAAAATACTGTGCTAAGACTATTTCTTAATCATTTTTCTGGGTATTTTTATTTTTGGAGTATGGATGATGGCTGCTGTTTACGCTGCAGTTTGCTTATAATTTAGATGTTCTTGGACGTTTGAGTAGGTAAGCACACCTTGTGTCTTTGATTCTTTTATTCATTTTTTGATTGTTTTCACTGGTGGTAATTTTATTATGAACTGTAA
The DNA here is from genome assembly GCA_017657215.1 of Limnothrissa miodon. NCBI lineage: Eukaryota > Metazoa > Chordata > Actinopteri > Clupeiformes > Clupeidae > Limnothrissa > Limnothrissa miodon. The sequence continues at coordinate 152,188 of JAGFZM010000461.1, read as the reverse complement.
AAAGATGTTTGTCCTTTTTTCTGGATTAATCTCAAAGTAAAAACAAAAATGTTTTTACCGGTGGATTTTGTGTTTATAGGAAATGTAAAACATATAGCCATAGCTAAAATTAATGCCAAAATGTATACTATTTATGTAATACAAGTAGTTAAATAGTAATTTTAATGGTTTATCCTTGCACTGGCAATGTGAAGTTCACTGTTTACCATGTCTTTGATAGGGTCATCAATAGGTTTGATGTTTGAAATCAATATCCAAAAAGACTCTTAGGCTGCGTTTAGACTGCAGATCGGATATGCTCAATTCCGATTTTGTGCTCATATTCCGATTTTTTTGATTGCATGTTTACATCTACTTTTGCTAGTGACCCAAATCCGATCATGTGTGTTTACATTTGCCAGACACTTGAAATGGCCTGCATGCGCATAGGTTAAAAGTTTCTTGGAAAACATTATGTTTAGCCTACGGGACCTGCACCAGTTAACACAGAAAACACATTTTATTTCACGGGTTAACAATTTCAGTCACACAAGACCAATGCATGTCTTCGTCGACTAATTAACTAATTGGCTGCATCTGAAAACAAACACTGTTCCAGAATGGACGCGACAGAATTATGTCTGATGTTCGCTTTCAAAACCCTGCAACGTCCTCTTCATACCAACATTCTGAAACAGAGAAGGAAAAAACGGACAATAATTTCTGCATACGTGTACGCTGCAATTATTGCTGCCACCTCAGCAATTGAAAGGGAGATTTGGGACGACTGGTGGGAGCGAGTTGCCGCCGCCTATAGCCACGACGAATGGGTGGCTAATTTCAGGATGGGCCGGGGAACTTTTAACATGCTCCGCCAGCACGCCCACTCTGAATTGTAAACTAACTTCATTAACAGGCACGAAATTGTCACAGATTAATGACGTGTGGGACGCATTGCACTAGAATATCCTATTTGTCTGTTTAGACTGTAGACACATGAACAAATATCCGATCCATATCTGATTTAAAACCACATAGGAAAGGGGCCTGTATCATACACTGTGGTGGCACAGATCGGATACGCGCCACATGAGAGCAAAAAATCGGATTTGGGTCACTTCAAACTGGCAGTGTAAGCAGTGTAAAGTGCTGCTGTGTGTGGGTGACAAATGCCACCTGTTGACAATTAGCTGCTATTGCATTGTTCCCACAGCATAGCATTGCTAAACAAGACTCTTACATGTCCATTGCTATTGCTAGATTAAGTGAAAAGAGACTGATTTTTCTGATTATTTGTCTTCGTCTTAAAAAATGACAATGAGAATTCTAGCCATTAATAGAACTGAATTTGTGCTTGGAAATTAAAACTAGAAATAAATGTGTATGTTGCCAAAATGTAACTATATTATATTGTTTTATATACAAACTGTATATATGTATTATATTACTTCCACACCTTTATTTCAATATTCCCTGTAATTATTGTCCTGTTTGCTGATATAGCTGCTCTCATCAGGTGTCATTAAGGTACTGGTAGTAGTGAGAATTGATAGGACTTTACCATGGACATTTCAGATGGAGCACAAATTACATTTGATGTATTTACCGTGGACATTTTAGATGGACATGGACATTTCAGATTCACATTTGATGTATTTATTTTGATTTTCTTTTTTTGTTTTATTCTTGATAATTTGTGAAAGGTGGGTAACCTAAGAAGACTCATTGTGCATGTTTATGCCCAATCCATATTAAGGAAAGACTAGGGCATTTTGGGAAATACAGCTTAATTACAGCTTTATTCTTCTTGCCATTTGATAGGCTTTGAGTAAAGTAATGAAATACATTTTGAAGGTAAATTAGTTTCTTTATAATGACAATTGTTTGCATTATGAGGTTATTTTGCACCTTTGATCATATAAAATACTGTATATAAATTGTGTATCCCTGGTGGCAGTAATACTGGTGATGACAAAGAAATCATCAAGCCCACAAGAGCTATGGAGCTGAATGTTACTGTAAGGATGAGTACTGCCCAATAAACAGACTGGAATGTGTAGAGGGTAAATGAGTACAGACATCAGATTTTAGTTGTAATTTAATTTTATTCTACTGACTACAGGTATGGGAGCTCAAGACAACTCCAGAGTACTGTATGGGAGGCTTTCAGAAAGGGCTTCACTCTTCCTCGTGAGCTTTCTGTGAGAAACAAAGTGACAAAAGGGAAACAAAATGGATAGGTAAGTGATTAAAAACTGCTGATTTGAATAGAAAGATGTAGGCATATGCATTTCAAAGCCTGAAAGTTCTCGTTGCCATAAAACAGATAGTACTTTGACAACAGCCACAACCAGGAAAGTGTGTGCAAAATAAACTTTACCGCTGGCAAATGTGGCAACTATGTTAAAGCATTAAATACAGAGCAAATCATAATCCTCTGGTATGCCTGCTGGTCCATGTTTCAGCAATTGACAGAAAGTAAAAGCCATAGAGAACTGTGTCATGCTATACATGAGACATTCAAAACATGTAATGTCTGCTGTGAGGTAAATTTCTGGAACAAAAGAATTGTTTATAGAGTGCCCCAGTGACTTACGTTTTACTTCCGCCTCATGGGACCTCAAAATGTGTACGCTCGCCATGTATTTCTATGGCGATCAGGGTTGGGTAGTAACGGATTACATGTAATCTGGATTACGTAATCAGATTACAAAAATCAAGTAACTGTAATCAGCCCAGATTACAATGCAAAAATGTGTAATCAAATTACAGTTACATTGTTGGGGATTACCTGATTACTTCTCATCTTGCTAACAATGCAACTTTTTATGACAGCCTAACTATCGGGGGGGATTTAGGCATCCACATGTAGCCGGGTATCTGCAAAACCAATATTTTTCTTCGTTTTCATCTGTCATCCACACAAAAACGCATCAAAAACGAAAACTCCATTTGTGCGTTTGCGTGTAGACAGAGTTAACCAGAGGTTTGCATTTTCAAACATCACAATATGCGGCAAAATCATAAGAAAATTCTGACGTTTAACGTGCGACCTTTGTTTACTGCCGTAGAAGAGGTATAAAACAGCGTTTTATAGCGGTGGATTTTTTTAATAAATACATATTTAATAAAAAACATATTTAATAAAATGTGTAGTTGATTCACAAACTGAGAGTTAAAAAAAATAGATGTAATGAAATCATTAAGTGAAAAATGAAATAAAAATTTGGTCAATGCTGTGGCAGAATCTAAAAGTAATCCAAAAGTAATCAGATTGCGTTACATGTTTTTGGTAATCCAACTGATTACGTTACAAATTACATAAATTGGCAGGTAATTTGTAATCAGTAATCAATTACATTTCAAAGTAATCTGACCCAACCCTGATGGCGATATTATAACAATTTTCTGGTCCCGTTTGAATTGAACCATGAATGGGACATATGTTGTTTGTCAATTTAAAATATAATTTTTAATACAAAGAAAACCCCGACTACTAGCGAAGAAGTTTGATGGTACAAGGTTTTGTGAGACGCCGCTTTGTGAACTACAGCTCTTTGCCACGAATTAAATACGTCATTACTGTATGGACTACTCTGGGTGTCTTAGCAGCTACGCTCATCGTTAGCCGCTAGCTGAGTAGCAGCTATATTATATTTGTAGTTCACTCAAAATTCACTCTTACCTGATCTGTTTAATCCAGCGATGCGTTGTGGGAATCTAGCTCAGAGGGATAGACACATTGATCTCTAAAGAATATTCTTTAGAGATCGTGGGATAGACACTATGAGAAAAAGTGATGATGTGACGTCGAGAACGCGACGTAGTCTTTCTCATTTTTGTTTTCGCTATAACTCTTATCTGAACAATAACGCAACGAACGGCCAAACGTTTGAGATGAAAAAACATCATTTTTATCCACAAACATCATATTTCATATCAGGGACATACAACGACTGGGACCAGAAAATAGCTACTTTGCTCTCATTGAAACGCATTCATTTTTTTTTGGCTCAGATGTCCCATGGAGTCAAGCGGAAGTGGCGTCACTGGGGCACTCTATAGCCCGACACCTGTGTAAACATGTTAACAGTATTGTTACAAAAAACCCAAGGCCTGTTGTAACCCCTTTGAGGATATTTAAGAGGATAAAAAAATGTATTAATTTATTTACATATGATTTAAATAGGTGAGTTTTGCAAAAGGGTTTTACAGGGTTAGGGTTCCCACATGCCTAGAAAAACCTGAACATTTTGAGGGTTATTTTCCAGTCTTGGAAATGACCTGGAAATACATAGAAATGACCAATAGTCCTGGAATTAATCTTTCTTGTCCTGGACTTTTATTTCTGTGTTTTCACTTTTTAATTTTTAATTTTGAAGAACACTTTGCTGGATTTGCTCATTTCAGTATATGCCAGTGTATGGATAGTTTTCCTCAATCCAAGAGGCACTTATTTGAAAAAAAAAAAAAAAAAAACCAGTGAGTAACAAATCAAGGTCAAATAACACTTATTATACAGTACATTAATGCATTAGTTGGTGTTAAATTTGTAATTTAGCAACACTAAGTTATCCAGGCTAGCGCCGACTAGTGCTTTTAATTTACCACTTTATTTTACCTCCAACAGCTCAGTCAGAAAGCTACCTATAAGCGTAGGTTCACTCAGCCTAGAATATGGAATGACCAATCAGCGAACAGAGGGCTTAAAATGGTAACATTGAATTTAAAAGATTCATTCCAGAGTGTATTGTACATCGAGCCAAACCAAACAATAGCCATTTGCTGAAGGAAAAAGTAATCCCGCACTCATGTAGCGAACAAATGCCTATGGCTAGGGTTTAGATGCTTTACACAAAGTGAAACAATGTGAAAGCGGCTGATGTGTCAGGCTAAGACTTATATTACGTCCCTGCATAATCAAAGAGAAATAAAATGGTGTTAAATCTGTGACTAACGTGTAGCTATATGACAAGATCCTATCATGAAATTCCAGAAAAAGCTCCTTCAAATGTCCTGACAGCGTCTTGGAAAAAAGGACTCCTTAAAAACAGTGGGAACTCTGAGGGTTTTTTATGAGCAAAAGCCTATTAACATGCTAACATGAACACCTACAAGCTTGTGGTTCACTTTCCCCTACTTTGGAACAGTTCTCTCACCTTGCCACCTGCATCACGGCTCTTGGCTCTCATCTTGTTGACCTGAGACTCAGCAATATCAGCTCTCTCCTCAGCTTCATCCAGCTCATGCTGCAACTTACGGAACTTGGTTAGATTGGAGTTGGCTTGTTCCTCCTAATGTAAACAAAATAATGGATTGTATAACTAAATGTCCATTAAAAAAAGCTAACTGAATAGCCTGGTTGTACTGTAAGTTGTTTATCATGGGGCCCTTACAGCCTCCTCTGCTGTTCTCTTGTAGGACTTGACTTTCAGTTGCAGTTTGTCAACCAAATCCTGGAGACGATGCAGATTTTTCTTGTCCTCTTCAGTCTAAAAATAGTGAGGCAAGCATGACATCATGTTTGCCATCAAAAATGAGGCAGACAATAGAAAAGGGGGAGGGGGGTTACATTTTAGCTGCTACAGTGAAGTACTGTATAGTGTACCTGGTAGGTAAGCTCCTTGATGCGACGTTCATATTTACGGATTCCTTTGACAGAATCAGTAGCCTTGCGTTGCTCCATTTCTACCTCTGTTTCAAGTTCTCTCACCTGTGTAGACATAATATCTAAAAAAGACAATCCAACATATTCAGAAAATATGTAATTTAGAAAGCAGAAAAAGCATTTACCCTGGCCTCTAGTTTCTGGATCTGCTTCTTGCCACCCTTCATGGCGATTTGTTCAGCTTCATCCAGACGGTGCTGCAGGTCTTTGATGGTCTGCTCCATGTTCTTCTTCATGCGCTCCAGGTGAGCACTGGTGTCCTGCTCCTTCTTCAGCTCCTCTGCCATCATGGCTGCATCAGTGATGGCCTTCTTGGCCTTTTCCTCAGCATTCCTGCACTCCTGTGTAGCCTCCTCGACTTCATTCTGCAACTGGGATGTATCACCCTCCAGCTTCTTCTTCTGGTTCAGCAGGCTGGTGTTCTATTGGGAATGACAAACATATTCACAATGTATTGTCTTCGCACAATAAATTAATAATAATAATAATAATAATAAAAACAAATCTCCATGTTTAGAATTTCACCTGAGAGTGCAGCAGCTGGACCCTCTCACTGACGTCCAGCAGCTCCTGTTCAGCCAGTTTGCGGCCTCTCTCAGTCTGCTCCACCAGGGACCTCAGCTCATCCAGTTCAGCCTGCAGCAAGTTGTTGCGTCTTTCCACAATAGCAATGTTCTCTTTGAGATCATCATTACCACGTAGGGCATCGTCTAGATGCAATTGAGCATCCTGCCATGGTCAAATATATTAAAGGTTTTGGATTTTTTAATACAAAACAAAAATCTTGGAAATACATCATGAGAAATACGTATTTGATGCTTGGGAATACCTTATAATTGAATTTACCTTTAGATGTCCATGGAGACCCTTGAGCTGCTTCTGGGCCTCAGCTGCCTGTCTGTTGGCCTGGCTGAGTTGTATCTCCATCTCATTGAGGTCTCCCTCCATTTTCTTCTTCAGTCTAAGTGCCTCATTCCTGCTGCGAGTCTCAGACTCCAGGGAGCTCTGAAGAGTGTCCACCACTCTCTGCTGGTTTCTTTTGGCCTGCTCCATCTCCTCATCCTTCTCAGCAAGCTTACGCTCAATGTCAGCTTTGACCTGGTTAAACTCCAACTGAGCTCTCAGGATCTTACCCTCCTCATGTTCTAAAGTACCCTGTGAAACAGTAATGACATATTGGTGAAAATCAGTAATGACATTGTAAAAATCAGCAGTAATATCTACTGTAAAGAGTAATGAAACTATTTCATTCACTGAACCTCAGCTTCTTCTAAAGCAGACTGAATCTCGGCTTTTTCCTGCTCAAGTGTCTTCCTGACTTTCTCAAGCTCATGAATGCTCTTTCCAGTCTCGCCAAGTTGCTCAGTGAGATCAGAAATTTCCTCTGTGGGGAAGAAACATATATTTGAGTTCACTTTAGTTCTCATTTCTAGTTCACTTTAGTTCACTAAACAATTTTTAGTTCACTTAACAATTTCAATAATGCAAGCTTTGTGATGGACCTTGAAGATTTTTGTTCTCCCTCTTCATGGTCTCCAGGTGATCCAATGATTCCTCATAGGAGTTCTTCAGTTTGAAGAGCTCAGTGCCAAGAGATCTGGCCTCTTTCTGGGAGCTCTCCAGCTCAGTCTGGGACTCCTCATACTTCTGTTTCCACTCAGCCAGGACCTGAGAACATTGAACATGTGTCCTCACTGTTATTTAGCAATTTTCTAGTGACAAACAGGAGTAGAGTTGTAATGTTACTACCTTATCAAAGTTTCTTTGCTTTTTGTCCAGAGCAGCTGCCGCAGCATTAGATCTCTCCACATCTACCATGAGATCCTCAATCTCATTCTGCAGTCTATGCTTAGTCTTCTCCAGAGAGGAGCATTTGGCATTAACAGCCTCCACAGCTTCCTCTGCATCTTGCAAACGCTGAGCCAACTTTTTCCTTTTGAACAATGGAAGCTCTGATTTACATCTATGTTTTCTGCTATTTTAATTTCACATAGAGTCAAGTAATGAAACTTTACTTGGCATCTTCCAGCTCCTCAGTCCTCTGGATGGCATCAGTCTCATACTTGGTCCTCCACTGAGCCACCTCAGAGTTGGCCTTGGAGAGACTGCGCTGCAGCTCAGCCTTGGCCTCCTGCTCCTCCTCATACTGCTCCCTCAGGAGGTCAGAGTCATGGCGAGCAGACTGCACTGCATGGGCTAGTGCATTCTTAGCCTGTAAATTATTATTATAGGATTTTGTAGGAAGTGAGATAAGCACTTTGATGTTTTTCTTATATCTCTAATCTACAAGGGCTGACATGATAATAAGACATTAACCTAATCTCACTTTATTGTGATGAAAAAGAATGTCACCATTATTATTGGGTTTGCAAAATAAAGATTTGTAATAAAATCTAGCTCTACAACTTCTCAAATAAAACTGCAACATGGACAGTTCAATAGACTCTTCATGCAATGCTATGTAGATTTACTTTCACTTCTGACTGAAATTATATGTGGTTGATATACAATGGGCTACAAACTTGAATGTACACAATTCCTCAAATCATGTGAAGATATCAGGGTTGCCTAACTATTTCCAAGAAGCTCACTGCTTTACTTGACTGAACTGTAATGAGTCAAATTACTTTTGCCTTTGAATTGCATCTGTAGCTTGCAAACTGTTGCAGTTAAGCAAAAATGGTATGTTTTTCATCTCAATAGTATTTTCCACATATGCCCAATTCATGTCTGAAAAATCATAATTCTGGAAAGAATAGGCTATTTAACTTAATATCTTAACTAAGAATAGGCTATATAACTTGATATCCATACCCAAAATATTTGTGCGTTATATTCTGTGAAACCGTGCATCATAGAGAACATGAGCATGGAATACAGGACATGGACGCAGACATGGAACATGCAAGCATACAGTACATTCAAGAAACTAAACTACTATTCTGTAATGTTCAGTTAACGTTTTCTGTTATGTGCTAATATTCATTTTTAAGGTGGATTATAATTTTTTAAATTAAAAATTGCAATGATATTTAGTTTTGAATAGAAAAATAAATATTTTGACTTTTTGGAGATACCTTCACTTCTTCCTCCAGTTGTCTCTTCAGATCTTCAATCTGCTGGGTGTAAGATTGCTTGCCTCTAGTTAGCTGAGAGACAAGAGAATCTTTCTCCTCTAGTTGCCTTGAAAGCTCCCCTGTTTGATTGCAGTATGATAATTACTTCTTATACAATAGATGAAACAATACAGTATGTATGCCTATTGTAATTATGTCTTAGTTATAACCTCTGTGTACCATTTTCAGTTTGTAGTTTAGCTTTTTGCATTGTGAAATCATTTATGCTTCTCTGGCCTTCTTCATATTTTGTTCTATATTCACTCATCTGGTCTTCCAAAGTCCTGCACATTTTTTCCAAGTTTCCCTGAAGAATAAGAAAATATAGACTATCTAAAATAAATCTGAATAATTTATGCAGTCTTTTGGAAAGGTATGCTTTTTCTGTTCTTTACCTTGTTTTTGGAAACCTGCTCCATGTTGGAGACCACATCATCCAGCTCCAGACGAAGTTCACTCTTCTCCTTCTCAAGCTTTTGTTTCACTCTCTGGAGGTTGTCAATCTGCTCACCGAGGTCAGCAACACTGTCTGCGTGCTTCTTCCTCAGTGTGGCAGCCGTGGCCTCGTGTTGCAGAGTGGACTCTTCAAGATCTCTGCGCAGTTTCTGAAACTCAGCCTCCCTCTTCTTGTTCATCTCAATCTGGGCTGCAGTGGCACCTCCAGCCTCCTCCAGCCTCTCACTGATCTCCTCCAGCTCTCTGGCCAGGTCTGCCCGCTGCTTCTCCACTTTGGCTCGGGCAGCTCTCTCAGCCTCTAGCTCTTCCTCCAACTCCTCAATACGTGCCTAAACAATAAGATAAAAACAATATGCTAAAAAACTCCCACAGTACAGTCTCCGATTTGTCTACTACTGTTTCCTGTTTACCTGAAGTTCCTTCAGTTTCTTCTGAAGCTGGGCAGCTATAGCTTGTTCATCTTCAATCTTGCTATTAAGCTGACTCACTTCAAAGTCTTTCCTGTTGTAAAATCATGTTAGAGTAAACATTATGGTTTGTAATGTATTATTTGTAATTAAAAGTATTAAAATATTAACATGTTGGTCTATTTCATTAATATGTTAGGCCACACCAATAAAATTAGTTGGTTCTCGGATTCGCCGCTTGAAAAAAATGCAAAATGAAATAAAAATAAAATTGAATTCGAACTCACACGAACATAAAAAACACCGTTGCAGATAACTATAATGCTGAAAAAAGCATGTTGCGTTCACGTGGCGTCGAAAACCAATCAAATCGTGCCTTTCACTTCAGAGCGCAAGAGGCAAGAGACATGATATGAGGAAAGATGCTGGTGGATCCTGCTAGGCCAGTGTTTGCAATTATTAGAATATTTGATCGGAAGAGAAAAACATTTGACAAGTGCATTGAAATTAAAGAGGAAGTGAACTTTGCGCAGTTGTACTCGCGGTGCCGAGAGCAGTCTGCTTGTGCAACTCTGTGGAGGTGAGTTTGATATTTCATTGATTGAGAGGCGAAAAAAAAAACATTCAAAGTGTTTCGCCATCAAAATCAATCAATAAATAAATGAATAGCAGGTGCCTACACACTCACGTCCTCGCACACGCACACACACACGCTTCTCTTTTTCATGCAAAAAAATTTGTCTCTTTTCTAGATTCACGTGACTGCATGTTGATGAATATTCATCTCCGTTACGCTGATCACAAAGTTTTAGTCACTATCTAATTGCTGGTGAATCAATGCGATTTTGACGTTCTAATGCCCTGTGATGAACTGTGACAAAATGAGTTTGAACGTAGGCTACAGCAGCCTAGACGTAGTCTACATTATATGTCATACCTCAATTCCACAGCCAGCTTGCTTGGTGCTTAGATTCTCAAACTCTTAAATAAATGACAAACCGTCAAACCTTTTCATAACATAGAATGACAGAATTATGAATTTGTACATTGCCTAAAACCTGCATGACAAAAAGTATGCTGTAAAGTGTGAAAGTTAAGTTTATAAATTAGGCCACATTTAGTTTTTCCTTAACACATGAGTAAATGTCTTTAATGAACATTAACTGTGAATGTGCTAATTTACCTTCAGAACATTTTTTATTTTTATTTTTATTTCGCTCGCTCACTCCATATTTTTCCTGAAAAATCCGAGAACCAACTTTTTATTGGTGTCGCCTTAAATTGAATTGAAAACCACCCTAAATCAACCCTTTTGCACAATAATCATGTTTTTACATGCAAGCCAGAACACATACTTTTTTAGTCTTTCCTCAAGTTGCTGTTTATCATTCTCTAGATCCATCACATTCTCCTGGGTCAACTTTAAGTCACCCTCAAGCTTTCTTTTAGCTCTCTCCAAATCCATCCTGAGCTTTTTCTCCTGTTCCAGGGAGCCCTCAAGCTGGAAATAGAGAGTAAGAGTAAGATCAGCATTTTTTATGTTTTAATCAGTTAATTTCAATATGATGTTGATAGAACATACATCATCAACTTGCTGTTCCAGCTTGGCTTTGGCCTTAGTCAGAGTGTTGACTTTGTCCTCCTCGCTCTGAAGGTCATCCAGGGTTTGTTGGTGAGCCTCCTGCAAGGCTTTCTTCTCCTTGGTTAGTTTGGCAATTATTTCATCGAGTGCTGCCATCTCCTCAGTCAGGTTTTTAACCTGAAAAGAAAAATAAACTTACTTTGATATCTGTACAGTTGGAATTCATTATTTAAATTTTACAGGGTCAAATGCCAGGTCAGATTAACCTTATTTTCAGTGGCATGTTTCTCCTTCTCCACTTTAGCCAGAGTGAGCTCTAGATCATCAATGTCCTTCTTCAGCTCAGAGCACTCATCCTCTAACTTCCTCTTCTTAGCAGTCAGTTCTGCATTCATTTCCTCTTCATCTTCTAGTCTCTCAGTCAGCTCCTTGGATTTTGCCTCAAGCTGAATTTTGTTCTTAATCAGACCCTCACATCGTTCCTCAGCATCACAGAGATTATCTTGTTCCTGTGAAAAACATTTTCAAAACTTAATCACTTAACTTTTTATACCTGATCATTTTGTTGTCTTTATATACATTACCAACAATAGGTAAATGTGAGGCAATTTTTGGATCATACTTACAGTTTGAACCTGAAGTTGCAGGTCATTCTTCTCTTGGAGAACAGAAACCATTTTCTCCTCAAGCTCCTTTCTGCGGGCTTCAGATTTAGCATAGGCCTCCTTCAGCTTCAGGAATTCTTCCTTCATGTTGGCCATCTCTTTCTCAGCCTCAGCTGATCTCAGCAGAGGCTTGATCTTGAAGAACATCTTCATCCAGGGCCAATTCTTGACACTCATAAATGCACGGACATTCCACTGAATCACTAGCAAGGCGTCCCTGAAAATAGGGATGGTGGAAAAGAACATATTTTAAGTATATTTAAAATATATTAGCATATATAAGCATTATCTTTGAGTGCATGATTTTATATACACACAATAAATAAATAAAAAAAAGTAGATTTACCTGCGCTCAACAATCTTCTGGAATTCAATTCTTGCCAGAAGACCTCTTGCTCTTGATTGGATACCAGTGATGATGAGAGCAAGACGGTCGTCTCTCATCTCCTCAAGGGCACCCAGGAGACCAGCTTTGAAAAACACCTTTCATCACAAGATATAACAGTTTTTTTCAAGGCCAGTGCGTTTTATTGTCCTGTCAACTATTTACACTGCATTGGTGAGATGAAACAACATTTTACCATGAATCAAATGGCGCTACATTAAGGTGTACAAAACAAATGTTCGAGACGGGCTACATTTAGTGCCCACTTAATTTACATTCAGTGCACACACATTATAGATAAAGATAAAGTGCATTTTCTACTTGGATCATTTAAGACCAACATAAGAAAATACAAGACGGTATACTGTAGGCTGAAAACAGAAATCTGCCTCTGCTTTTATATCAAGGTTTCAGTCCTGAACTTTTGTAAACAATATTTAATTTGAAAGTGTTTTATTTTTCCTGGTTGTGGCCTGCTGTTTACTTAAGACACCAAAAACAGCCCCATAGAGTGAACAAATGCCTATGTGTTCAGACGCTTTGTGCAGAATTAAACTTTGTAAAAGTGGTTGGCGCATCAGACTAGTATGTGCTAAAATTAAAGAATTAAACACCTTAGTATGTCCAAACTTATATTGCTCATGGTCAATATCCAGAGATCCCAGAAGTTTTTCTGCTCCTTTCTTGCTGTCAATAAACTGTCCTTCAGGGATAGCAGCAGGATTCAGGATACGGTACCTGAAGCGAAAACATTCTTTGAACAGGAATATTCTCTTTTTGTTTTTAATATGGTAAGGACAAAAACTAATAGATTGTACCTCTGTTTGAAGTCTCCATACAGGATCCTGTTGGGGAAGCCCTTCCTGCAGATCCTGATGCCTTCCAGCACACCGTTACAGCGCAGCTGGTGCATGACCAAAGGATTCTCCATGGCCCCAGGAGTCTTGGTCTCGTTGGGGATGATGCAGCGCACAAAGTGGGGGTGAGTTGACCTCAAATTGGTCATCAGCTTGTTCAAATTCTCCTGTTGTAAGATACTTTGTAGTATTATTAATTGTCATTTTAGCAGTTTCTGAGGTTAAAATCTAAGAAAAATTAAACAAAACAGTAGTAACTGACCCTGTGCAACGCAGACACTGTCTGGAAAGAAGATCCTTTTTTCTTCTTCTCTTTGCCCTTTCCACCGCCACCACCCTCCGTTGCTGTGAACGTGCATGGTACATGATGCATGCATGGTGTTGATTTAGTATAAATTCAAGTTTTAGATGGAATTAGATTACTGTTGACCCAATTTGTAATGTTAGAGATTTTAGTAGTTTGGGGAATTTATTTATAGATCTTTTTAGCTTTAGTTTGTCATAATAATAATAATAATAATAACAATAATAAATTATTAATTACCAGAGTCAGCCCCAGCATATCCTGCAAAAAGAGTTGCAAGCATTTTCATAGTTGACTTCTGGTATAAGCCAACTACTGTTTCATTGAGAGGGTCCTTGTTCTTCACCAGCCAGTTGTTGATGTTGTAGTCAACAGTGCCAGCATAGTGAACCAGGGAGAAATGAGCCTCTGCTTTCCCCTTGACAATCCTGGGCTTCTGGAAGTTATTGGACTTGCCCAAGTGGTTGTCATAAAGCTTAGCTTTAAAGGTGGCATCACTGGCCTTGGGGAACATGCACTCCTCTTCAAGGATGGACATGATACCCATGGGCTGTAACATACATAGAAATAAAAAAGTAGGAAGTTGTTTTTTTTTCCTTTCCAATAAATCTGAAATTATTTGTGTGCTGCAAAAATGTGTGTTTGAGTTTTCGTAGACTTTGTAAGACATTGACTTAATATTTCCATTCTTTTTTACAATCAATACTATAAAATCGAACTGATAGCTTTCAACTCCAACGGTCATCTGCAACATCTTTTATCATTGTCATTAATGGCTGCTCTTGTCTATGGCATGGCATATTTGGCTATGATAGGCCACCAGTCTCCTTAATGTATATGTAACACTGATGTGTGCTTTACACACCTTTTCAATCAGATCAATGCAGGCCTGCAAGTCCATGCCAAAGTCAATGAATGTCCACTCAATACCCTCCTTCTTGTACTCCTCTTGTTCCAGCACAAACATGTGGTGATTGAAGAACTGTTGCAGCTTCTCATTTGTGAAGTTGATACACAGTTGCTCAAAGGTGTTGAACTGTAAGATAAGAAATAGTAATTTAATTATAATGTCTCAGTTGCTCAGCTGAAAATACAATATGTACAGTAGATATGTCAACCTTTTTTTTATTATTTAAAATAAATTTGTTTTGATGCTCACATCAAAAATCTCAAATCCAGCTATATCAAGCACACCAATGAAGTACTGGCGAGGTTGTTTGGTGTCCAAGGTCTGGTTGATCCTCACAACCATCCAGAGGAACATCTTCTCATACACTGACTTGGACAGGGCGCCAACAGAATAGTAGACCTATGATATTCAATATATGTATTACTTATTATGCATACAGTATTATGCAGTGTAAGAGTTGTGGGTACCCACTAACAGCAAATCTATCAGAATATAGGACAAGACTTGATATTATTAGCAGTATTTTTACCTGTTGGACATTTTGTCCCTTGGTGACCCACTCATTTCCTACTTTGACTCTTGGGTGACACAAGGCCTTGATGAGGTCAGCAGAGTTCAGGCCCATCAGATAAGCAGATTTGTCTGCATCTGTTGAAATAAATACACACAGTAATGTCAGAGCCTGTTTACGGAGAGCCCCGCCACTCTCTATTAACTCCATTCACTTTGATTTTAGCTGCAGTTCACTAAGGGGGCGATCGCGGGCCAAGGCAAAATCAATGGACTTTTATGGAGCTAGACGGCTAATTTGCATGTTTTGTTTGCATATTGTCGCCAAGTGGCCCACGATTTAAAAAGTTTGCCCACCCCTGATCTAGCTGGTTTATTGTGCGTGACGTCATCAGATTTGTCGTATTTTTTCATAACCAAGCCATTTTAAAAATACGGCATATGCACCCTTTGTGTTGATTCTGTATTCTGTTTTTAACACAGTATTGCATTTGTTTATAAAAAAATTATATCGAGAGATATGTAGGAATATGTAGGTGCAGCTCCATAGGTTCCCATTCATTATGCGCTCACCCGCAAGCTCCCCCACAGTGCAGTACCAAAACGGTAGGGTCTGAGAGTGGAAGTTCTCCTCCTATTAAAAATTCTCTGGTAATATACTGTATGTTAATATCATATCCACACATTTGTTGGCCATTGACTGAAAAATGAATCATGATATCTGTTTTTCAAATCCAGCCCTACTATGTTTTAGGACAAGGTATTGGTGTAAATTTTTAATAGTCTTGAATAGTTACATCATGATGTTAGTTAGTTAGTTAGTTAGTAGCATAATGGTTCTGGAGTACATACCCTCAGTGCCATCAGCCTCTGCCTGTTCCTCTCTCTGCTTCTGCTTGAACTTCATGTTGCCATAGTGCATGATGGCACCAGTCAGCTTGTAAATGCTGTTCTTCTCCTCTTGGGTGAAGCCCAGCACGTCAAAAGCGTCCTATAATATAAACAATTGAATATATGTTCAAGGTACCAAAATAGTAATATTTCACATGGAAAGGAATGTTGTAGGGATAAAAGCACATATAGGCTTTAAAACAGTACTCCACGTAGTTCTCAGAAGATACATTTAGAAGATGAACATAAGACAGCATTGATTCTCACATCAGTAGCTTCCAGCTCGTCACCGTCATTAATTGAGGCTACTTGGGTCTCTCCTTGTGAGATGAAAGCATAATCATAGGGGTTGTTGGTGATAAGCAGCATCTCTAAAATATAAGAATAAGGTTATCAGAAACCTTTGCGTCTTTCAGTACCACATAACAATAAAAAGTAATTTTACATCGAAGGGAATTCTGCCTAACCCAGTAGTTCTGGTTTCCTCTGTGACAGGATCTGGTAGAAGATGTGGTAATCTCTCTCAGCCTTGAGCTGGAAGGTCACCCGAGACTTCTCTAGGAGATCTGGCAAAACACAGAAATAAACTTACCCATTGTGTACATAAATATGTGCAGAACAATATTCATATACTTGTTTTAACCGACTCACAAGTCTCGATATCAGCAGAAGCCAGCTTTCCACTTGCAGCGAAGTGGATCCTGATGAATTTACCCTGAAAAGTCATTTTACATTTGGTACATATTCCAAGTGGTATATCGTTTAATGTATATTCCTAGTGGTGTCATCCACGGATCTAATGTTAGGCTTACAAATCTAGAGGAGTTGTCATTTCTGATGGTCTTTGCATTACCAAAGGCCTCAAGAGCAGGGTTACACTGGATAATTTGATCCTCCAGGGTACCCTGAAGACAAACACCAAAAGCAATGAAGGTCATTATGATTTTCTGGAATGTTATATTTGCACAGTCACTATTTGTTTGACAACCTTTTTGTCATTAGGATCCTTCTTGCCACCACCTCCAGCAGCAATACTGGCAAAGTACTGAATGACTCTCTTGGTGTTCACAGTCTTTCCAGCACCAGATTCTCCACTGAGAAATAAAGGCAGAACAACTGAGCTTTTGCTTACATTTTTTTAGTTGATCATTTTTTGAACCAGCACTATATTGAAATTTGAATACAGCAATAAACTTACGTGATAAGGAGGGACTGATTCTCCCTGTCTAAAGAAAACAAAACAATAGAGGTTATTGAGGAAGTGATCATTTTTTTTGTTTGCATTAAAAGAAAAACATTTTTAACCTGTCAGCATATATTGGTAGGCGTTGTCAGAGATGGAGAAGATGTGAGGAGGAGCTTCACTCCTCTTCTTGCCTCTGTAAGCAACAACAACTTCCTGGTTGTACACTGGCAACCACTTGTAGGGGTTTACAGTGACACAGAACAACCCAGAGTAGGTCTGTGGAGAGGGACATAAATCAAGTTTGAACATGTAAGAACATAGTACTTAGAACATACTTGGCTCTGTACTCACGTAAATCATCCAGGCTGCATAACGCTCTTTGAGGTTAAACAGCACAGCAGGCTCATGCAGAAAGGTGAACATCGCCATGTCCTCAATTTTATCGAACTTTGGCGGGTTCTGAGGGTGGACATCTGTATCCTTCACAGTGACAGTCTTGAGGAAGAAGTAACCATGTTAAAAATACTATTTTCATTATTTCACAAATCATATACTGTATATGTACATAATATATGCATTTTTATTTATTCTAATGTTGAAACTTTATGTGTCTATGAAATCATGAAACTTTTGAAAGAATTTCTCTACCTTCCCTTCCTCAGTCTCAGCAGTTACTTTGTCCCCGTCTCTGCTTTGGATGGTTGCCTTCACAAATTCAACCACAGGGTCCACCACAAAGCATGCTCTCTTAATGTCAAAGGGACGAGTCTGGGCCTCCAGACGCTCCATATCTGACTTCCTCAGAAACGGAGCAGCCGGCCCAAACTCTGCCATGGCAGCATCCCCCATGGTTCAGTCTTACCACTGAATGTAATTTTCCTATGGAGAATGAGCCAGCAGTTAATGTCAAATAAACACAGTTTAGCACAGGGAAAACCATAAGAAAAATTACTAGTTCTGTTGACTCTTTATTGTATCAAAGACAATACTGCTAGCTTATAATGATTTCTTCTAGTTTCTCTTCTAGTTTTTAGATGCCAAATTCCAAATCAGATATATTTTTAGTTAAATGTTGGGCAAATATACAAAAACACTATATATCCATACTTAAGTGTAGTACCTTAGATGAACACCCTCCTTTCAAATAGTTATCCTGAAATGAACATGAAAATAAACAATTACTCATCAAGCAGTAATAGTTTTTGTTTAAATCTAGCTCCATAATGAAGACTGAGCTGTTGAGTATTAAATGTCATACAACTTTAGATAAATTCATTTTTTATTGCAGTTTCCTTTATGTCTTACCTGTGGATGATGGAAATTACCTGGATAGTGATTAGCTACAGCTCACTCTTATATAGTACAAGCATTACTCCTATAAGGCCAGTGGCAGAAAATAGCCGAGCTGTTGCCCTTCTTTTGGGATTGAATGGAAAGGTGGTGGGGGGATGTAACTGGTTTATTCAATAGTGTTAAAGCTGCAGGGTGCTATTGTTTTTGCCAAGAAACCTCTTGTGGACCTATTATAAATGCCTCTGTGTAGAATTATTCATTTCTTTGTATCAGTATTCAGTATTATTTATTATAATCCATATTATTTATTATTATTCTATTTAAGTTTTACAGTCAGTGTGGTAATGGAGTGCAACACCACTAGGTTGAAAATTATTAGTGTTTCCTCTTTTCAGCCTATGTGCTAGATCCAGTTCAGCATAAGAAAACTATATAGTACATGGGGTGACACACTTCAACCAATATTTTCCAACTTGATGACAAAAAGCAATACAAGAACTGGACATATTGCTAGCAAAGATTTATGTTAAGTTGGAAAAAAATTACATTCATTAGTACTGCACACTTTGTCAAGTTTTTTTGTGACTGTTTAAAGCCTTTGTAATAAAAGAGCAGCACAATAAATCACCTACTGCTCTGAATGGCACATGACTCCATTTCAAATTCTCCTGTTGTTTATCAGTGTTCTGTTGTGGTCACAGCTACTGACGTATGGCCTTAACCATAGCCTAGCTCATGTTCCCCCCCCCCCCATTTCTCCAAAGACAGCACTGTTACACTTTATTGGTGCTCTCTATACCCATGACTGTTTCTTTAGTGCTGAGGGGAGCCTGACAAAGTTTAAGATTACACACTAACTGCATCCAACTTTACTAGAGTCTGATATTTTTAAAGTGGTGTTTTATTCCACAAATCTAAGAAGTCAATATTAATTTGCATGTGGGAAATGCTAAGAGGCCTCAACTACTGTAAGTGATGGTGTTAACTTGTTGGAGACAGCTGAAGTGGGTTAAAGATACTGTCTTACCACATTAGGCTGTCACTGATTGCAGGGAGAACTGATGAGAAAGTTCTGAAACTGTAACAAAAATTGCATGGTTGCACTCCTTTAACACATTTTATGTCACCAACTTTTAGGTCATGAGTAAGCAGAGGCAACTATTTTTCGATCAGAATATATTGTGTGCTGTTGATATATGATGTGAGTTAATGGGCTGAAGGAGAATTTCATGAATTACATGTATATACTATACTACTGTGTAGTATGATATTGTTCAAATCTTTGATTGAGCAAGTGCCAGCCTAAGCACACATAGGCTTAGGGTGCAGCTGTAAGTTTAGAAGTGAACCAAGGAATGCCCAAGGTCATTGAGCTGCCAGCTGGCAGTCACGCTTCACTGTCCTACTCTGTCAGTGCTGTATTATTACCTTGCCTTCCCACTCGAGGATAAAGATAGCACCCTAACATTCCTGCTGGATGCCTTTCTGTGAGAGATGACATTCTGTATAGTTCAATCTGATTATTATAATTTAAACTGTTGGATTGGTTGATTTAAAATATCTCAATCACCTATTCAGTTGAATTCAACAGATGACTAGATAAAATTTGTGTTACGATTAAACAGATAACCTAAGCCTACAGGGTCTCAGTGCAAATGTTTCAAGATGGAAGTGCTACAGTACTCTTGATGAAAGTACATTTAATGAAACATTTATTGAAAATAGATAAGTGTGTATAATTCTAGCTCAAAGAGAACAAATATTATTTGTGTCAGCTATTAAAGTATGGCACTGAATTTAGTTTTCCAGTAGAACAGTAAATGTGGACCTTATAGTGTAGCCTAAGTTTTACACCACCCCACCCCACGTATGATTGTATCTACAGTTACTTTAATGATGTGGCTTCACTTGAGGGCGCCATTGCTTAAATTTTCTATTTCAAAAGCGACACATTACATGTTGCTAGTTGCATGCATTTTTTTTACAGCAAGTGTTTAATATATTTTATATTTATATATTTTTTTATTTATATTGAGTGACACAAGGCCGTGATGAGGTCAGCAGAATTGCGCCCCATTATCTTTGAGCTAAAGGCAGTGTATTTCTCATAGATAGTAATATTATTGAGAATAGTAGGTAAAGAAAAAAAAGATTTCCTTCATTGCAAAATTTTGTGTGAAATAAAAATTAAATAGGTTGCATAAAAAATGTGAGACCAAAGTTTTCCTTCAGTTTAAACGGCCTTTGTAGAGTTTTAAACAAACCCTCAGCGCCATCATTCTCTGCTTGCCATCCTCTCACTTCTGTTTGAAGTTCATGTTGCCATAGTGCATGATGGCACTACAGTAGTCAGCTTGTAAATGCTTTAAAATTAAACACACAGAGGCGCTGATAGGGGATAAAGGTTAAAATTATTCTAGGCCTAGGCCTAACACTAAAGAATATTTTAATAATTGTACATTTATTTTTGGGGATGCCAAAATTATTTTATGGCATTATGGCAAATCACACAAGTAAAAAGAAAATATTCTTACTACTCTGTTGAGGATGTTAATGAGACAGATCCTGGTATTTTATTCACATTAGTAGTCTGCAGCTCATCACCAGCATTAATGCAGGCTACTTGGGTCTCTTTGGGAACTGAAAGCATAATCATAGGCGTTTGTAATTATCAGCAGTACTAAAACAAGAATATTTTTACTTTGAGGTATTAAATGAAGTGATGCAATTTTAAGAGATTTAATGTCGTCTGAGGCCCAATGTCAAAACTGGGATACCTCACCTAGTCAGTCTAGCTTGTTTCTTAGGAACAAGACTGTGTAATACTGGGGGTCAAATGGAATCACTGGGCATGGAGTCATAAAAAAAAAAAAAATTATACTAAAATGTGCTGTAAAATGATTTGAATATATTTATATTATATACACAGGGAGGTTAAATGAGTATCTGCACAATTCCAACTGCCACTGCAATTTTTCTGCCCATATTCAGCTGTCAGATGCCACCTGTCTGTCTGAAGTGTACCACAGAAAGGCCAAGGTCAGTCAGCTGGGAGTCACGCTTCATGTTGTCTGACAGTCAATGATGTATTGTTACATCTTGTCACACTTGAGGATAAAGATAGCCCTATGAAATTTTCCCTGGATGCCTTCCCCTGACAAAGAGAGGGAAGCTTGTAAAGTTCACTGATCTTATTTTATATGTGTATCAGAATAGACAGTTGACTTTTTTTGTGAACAACTACTTTTAGCATAAAAGGATGTGGGAAAGCTGGCAATTAGGAGTGGGTATCGATTACTATGTATTGATTTCCATCAAATACGCAAGGTGTAATGGTACATTTTGCAGGATATATGCACTTTTTTCTCTTTTTTACGTTATTAATTGGACTAACGCATTATATAACCCTTACAACTGGAACATCTACAGTATGGCTCTCTGTAAGGAGTAGGGATGCACCAATTAGATTGGCCTATTTGGATCAGATATTCGTCCCAATATGAGAAACAGTACTTTGACCAGGTATTGCAAAAAATAGGCACCCCATGGGCTGACATGGTACCTAAACTTAATGACTGCAACTACAGGTGTCACTGATAACACACTGATTTTTATGTATTATTTTCTGTTTTAGAACTAAAAAAGTTAGATGGGTAGACGAGTATGGAGACAGATGACACTTAGCAACTGTCAGCTTGCTGTTCACACTCCATGTTATGAATATATGTTTTGTGTATAGTGTATATGTTTATGAGTGTTACTGTAAGTTGTGAAAACCAGTCATTAACACCCCACTCTTGGCCTGTACCTTGACGTGGTGAGTGGGCTTTCAACCAAAACAGGTCTGTTTGTCTACCTAACACATTGGTATATCCATTAATTGATTAATGAATAGCAAGTGCATGTGTGATTGGGATTGTGTGTGGGTGTGAGTGAGTATTTTTGCATTTGTGAAGCAGAAAGTTGTTAACAAGTTAACAAGCCTTAATTTCCCTTTGATTAAACCATTTATTCATCTGTTTATTTGAGAATACTTCCACCAGAGTGTGCTATTTCCAACCGAGGTTGCCAATTAGTCAGTCTCCACTTGTCCCCTGTCAGAGCATGCACACACATACAAGCATAATAAAGATTAGATAGCCATATGAATAAGATTACAATACTTTTATGGAGTCTTTGTTAAATGTGAGCAAAATGTCACCAAGCACACATGAATCCTCATATTAGCTAGATTGGTTGATGTTGAGGAAAGGTGCCATCTCTCTCTCTCTCTCTCTCTCTCTCTCACACACACACACACACTCACTCACTCACTCACTCACACACACATACACACATACACACACACACACAAACAGATTGTAAAGGTGTATCATATAACATTATAATGCCTTATAAATACAATACAATAATAAGAATATATTGCACTTAAGTACATAATCTTCTCAAAAATGTATGACTTCAGAGTCAATATCTGAGTATTTTTCACATGTATTGAGTTTTATCACAGATAATTACCCTCCTTTTAAGTCTTAATATGGCTCTTGTCCACTTTTTTGCTAAACATGGCTTTAGCTGGCAGACGTCTACCCAGAGCTACAGAAATATAATATGTGTCTGTCTGAGATGTGTCAATCATCTGCCAGCTGGCAGTCATGCTTCATTGTGTCTGAGGGGCAGTTCTGTATTGTTACCTCTTCTTCAAGGATAAAGATAGCCCTGTGAAATTCTTCCTGGAATCCTTTCCCTGACAGAAGAGGACAGCTTATATAGTTCACTGATCTATTCCATATGTGTGGAACAGGCAATGAGCAATTAGGTTCAGTCATATGACTTATATTTTATAGCAATTTAAGTTATTTCATATCCTGTAATGAGCTATTTTGGTGTCAGTCTTTCTGAACACAAACTCAATTAGAATAGATTCAACTTTGTTGGTAGCTGTGTAGCCTATACACTCACAGGGTATGGGTTGGAGGTAAAGTGGTAGTTCGGTTTTTTACACTTTGAGCCCCTTTCACAGATTGTCTGAAATGCAATAGAATGGTTGACACCAAAATTGTGACAATTGCTCCTGTCCCGGCTAATGCACATTGCTAGCCATTATGAAGCAGGCAGAGGTGATTCTACATTTCCCGAATAGCCGAGACAGGAGCAATCGTCAAAATTTTGGTGTCAACCATTCTATTGCATTTTAGTCAATCTGTGAAAG